>WOXC01007459.1:0-438310 GCA_011680675.1 Gymnobelideus leadbeateri | reverse complement strand
TGACCTCCATTTTCTCTATTTTATTCATGTATGCATTCAGGGATGTAAAACTTCCCCTAAGAACTGCTTTTGCTGTATCCCACAAGTTTTGGTATGTTGTCTCATTATTGTCATTCTCTCGAATGAAGTTATTGATTGTTTCTATAATTTCTTGTTTGACCCACTCATTCTTTAGGATTAAGTTATTTAATTTCCAGTTGATTTTTAGTCTATCCTTCCATGGCCCTTTATTACACATAATTTTATTGCACCATGATCTGAGAAAGATACATTTAATATTTCTGTCTTTCTACACTGAATTGTGAGGTTTTTATGCCCTAGTACATGGTAAGTTTTTGTGTATGTGCCACATACCACTGAGAGGAAGGTATATTCCTTTTTATCCCTATTCAGTTTTCTCCAGAGGTCTACCATGTGTATTTTCTCTAAGATTCAATTTACCTCCTTAACTTCTTTCTTGTTTATTTTGAGGTTAGATTTATCAATTTCAGAGAGGGGGATATTGAAGTCCCCCAATAGTATAGTTTTGCTATCTATTTCTTCCTCTAACTCCCTTAGCTTTTCCTTTAGGAATTTGGATGCTGTATTGCTTGATGCATAAATGTTTAGTAATGATATTGATTCATTTTTGATGTTGCCTTTTAGCAGGATATAGTTTCCTTCCTTATATCTTTTAATTAGGATTGCTACCCCTGCTTTCTTTACTTAACTGAGGCATGATATATTTTACCTTTTACCTTTACCCTGTGTGTATCTCCCTGTTTCAAATGTGTTTCTTGTAAATAGCATATTGTAGGATTATGGTTTTTAATCCATTCTACTATCAGCCTCCATTTTTTGGGAGAGTTCATCTGATTCACATTCGCAGTTATGATTACTATCTGTATCTTTCCCTCCATCCTATTCCCTCCCTTGTTTGTGCTTTTATTTTTTCCTGTTCTCCCTTCCTCTCCTTAAGAGTTTTCCTTTTGATGGCCACCTCTGTCAGTATTCCCTCCTTATCAGCCCCCCCTCCCTTTTTCCTATCCTTCCCCCTTACAACTTCTTCCCTCCCTTCTAACCACACCCCCCCCCTTTCTTAGTTCTTCCCCCTTCCTACTTCCTGTAGGGTACTATAGATGTTTTTACTTAATGTAGCATGTTATTTCTTCCTCAAACCAAGATTGATGAGAATAGATCTCATGCAATGCTCCTCTCCCTACCCTCTTTCCCTGTATTATGATAAGTTTTATGTCTCTTCTGAAGTCCTATACTTTACTGATTGTTATTCCCTTCTTACCCCAGAACCAATGAGGGAAAAGCTCATGTAATGTTCATCTCCCTCCATTCTTTCCCTCTACTATAATATTTTATGCCTCTTTGTGTGGCATAATTTACCCTTTTCTGCTTCATTCTTTACTCTTCATCCATCCCTTTGCAGTCCTTAATAAGGTTTTCTATCATCATTTTGTGTAATTTATACCCACACCCTCTATTTACATACCTTTTAGATGTCACCATAAGTATAGAATTCTCAATATTAGCAGGTATCAGCTTCTAATATAGGGATGTAAATGCTCTTATTAAATAACAGGTTAAGTGTGTGTGTGTGTGTGTGTGTGTGTGTGTGTGTGTGTGTGTGTGTGCATGTGCATTTTCCCTATTTACCTTTCTATGTCTCTCTTAAGTCTTTTAATTGGAGGATGAATTTTCCATTGCACTCTGGCTTTTTCATCAGGAAAGTCTGGAAATCTGTTGTATTACTGAATGACCTTCTCATTGCCTGGAAGATTGTGCTCAGTTTCTCTAGATAGGTGATCCTTGTTTGTAACCTGAGCTCTTTTGCCTTGCAAAAAATCAAATTCTAATTCCTCTAATCTTTCAATGTAGAAGCTGCCAGATCCTGTGTGATCTTCACTGTGGTTCTGTGATATTTGAATTGCTTCTTTCTGGCTGCTTGTAGTATTTTCTCCTTTATCTGATAGTTCTGGAATTTGGATACCACATTTTGTGGACTTTTCAATTTAGGTTCTCTTTCAGGAGTTGTTCGGTGGATTCTCTTGATTTCTATTTTACCCTCTGGTTCTAGGATCTCAGGGCAATTTTCCATGATGAGCTCTTGGAAGATGTTGTCCAGGCTCATTTTTTCATCATGATTTTCGAGTAGATTAATAATTATCAGATTATCTCTCCTGGATCTGTTTTCCAGGTCAGTTATTTTTCCATTGAGATGTTTTGCCTCTTTTTCTAATTTTTCATTCTTGATGTTTTGTCTGACTCATTCTTGATGTCTCATAGAGGCATTAGCTTCAATTTGGTTGATTTTACTTTTTAGTGAATTATTTTCCTCATTTAGTTTTTGAAGCTCCTTTTCCATACATTCAGATTTTATTTTTAGTTCATACATTTTTCTTTTTAAGGAGCTGTTTTCTTCATTGTAATGTTTTTCTAATTTTTCAAATTTTATTTTAAAAGAATTATTCATTTTATCTTCTACCTCTCTAATTTGGTTTTCAAAGTTCTTTTTGAGCTCATCTAAGAATATTTTCTGTGCTTGAGACCAGTTCATATTCCCTGTTGAGGCTTCAGTTGTGGGTGTGGATTCAATACTTTCTCCTTCTGAATTTTGTTACTCCCTCTCACAATAATAGGATTCTAGAGTCTTTGTCTTTGCAGTCTGTTTCTTACTCATTTTGAGGCAGAGCCTTAGCCATGCCCTTCCTCTAGGGTTACCAACCCTTTACTGTTTAAAATTTTGCTCAGGGGCAATAAATACTGTGTTTTCAGGGTCAGAAGGGGAGATTGGAGCAGCTGGGATTTACTTTGCCATCCTATTCCCTGGAATTTCAGATAGGTGCTTTTTTAAATTTCCAGACTGTGGACTGGTAGTCCCAGGAGTAGCTGCTTCCACTGCCACAGGACCTGCATTTGCCTCTTACCCAGCTCCATAAGATCCCAGCCCTGTAGTGATAGGCCTGGGAATGGTCCTTGAGGTTAGTGGATCAACTTGCTGCCACAATGACCAGGCCTCAGCCAGGCCTCTGTCTCACTCCCACCAGTTCTTTACAGTTGTTATTCAAACTTGCTCATAGAAAGCATTGGAATATTTGTTGAATGTATGAGAGCACGAGTTTTCTTCCATTTCATAGTTATTATTCATACTTAAGCTGTAGGTCAGTCTACATTGGGTTGGCTGCAAAACCTGGCATGGGCCTAACTTTCAAACTTTTCAGACTCTCAGATACCTGGATAACTGCTCTCCTGACCTTTCAAAACTCATAGGTTTTAACTCATAATAACCTTCAGGTTATTCTCTTTCACTTCAAATGAAAAAACAAGCATAAAGGCCAAAGAGCAAGGCTTGTTTCCATAGGATCACATGCTGGCCTAAGATCTTTTCCCTTCACATTATTTTTCACAGACAATATCAATGAATGAATCAGACTATGAAATGAAGTCCAACCAAGGGAAAGACAAAAGGCAAAAGCCACTAAACCCTTGTGAATACAATCCTAGCTCTAGTTCAGCACCTGTACCAAACAGGCTGCTGTCTACCAAGTGATCAACAGACTGGGAGCAGTTACAGAATTTCTACTTGTGCTCAAAAGACTCTCCCAGGCACTTCAATTCCAATGAACTTCCAAGTCTATTGTGAGTATATTCCCAATTCTTTTCCATGTGAAAACTAGCATCAACAGTATTTTCTGCACTTGCCAATCCCCCATTATACTCTCCCCTCAGTTGAAAGATTTGCTGTCCTTGGCAAACTGGATTGAGTTTGTTTTGAATACATTGTCCATGTACCTAATCCAAAACACTCCTTGAAGGTTTAGAGGAGGCATAAACTTTATCCTTTAACTTGCATTGCCAGGAAAAGAAAGGAGAAAGAATCTCAGAACAGCCAGTGTGGCATGATCATATACAGTCCCACATGTACAGGCAAACATCATCATTGTGTGAATACAAAGTAATGCAGATTCAAGAAACATTATTCACAAAGGATTCTGTTTGCTTAGTACTTAATAAGTACTTGTCTTATTTATACTTAGGAGTATAAGTACTCCTTCCCTGCCTCAAAAACAAGAAAAAAAAAGAAAAGGGAAGAAGAGAAAAAGACAAAATTGGCTCCCAATCACAGAAGGAAACTTGTTCACTACAGAGCTTCTCAGACCATGTGTCACTCGCCCTTTTTTTGATTATGTCTACTTCTGAGGTTGACTAGAAGTTACCCCTCATCCTCAGGGGAAAAACTATGTTTCCTGGTTGAAAACTCTTCCATGATTCCTTTAGTGCATAAGACACAGCCAGCTGGAGTCTGGACAAAATTATTCTGATGTGCCTTTCTAAACAGGCAAACCAGTATCTCTCGATGGTCCTTGGGTCCTTGTACCATGTATGATCCCCTTAGTAGTCCAGGAAAATTTCTCCCAGGTTCTTATTCCTTCAGAAAATCCCTTCCACTGGAGTATCAAATCCCTGGAATATCAAACTAATTCAGTAACAGAACAAGAAGGCTGATTCAGGGAAAATAGCATATGTTATCAAATAAGCCCTGCATGAGGCCTCCAAGAAAAAGGAATTAATCACCCAGAGTTGATTATTTTGGGCTTCTAGGAATGCAGAAAAACCTTACCCTATGGATTTGCAGTATATGAGTATCTCATATAATGGCAAGAAGCTTAGATCTATTTAAACACAAAAAGAATAATATGAATGTTTCTCCACTGCGCACCAGCATTTTGATTATACAAGCTCCATAATTCTCATATTCATCTCAATATCAATAATTTTACTGAATTTACTATAATACAAGGGAGAACAAGAGAAATACAAAGGAAATGTCCCAGGTGCTTGTAGTTTCAGCCATTTGTCAGTTATATTATTTGGGAAATCGTGGTTCAGTTAGATCCTGAAGCAGATAAACTTTAAGGTTCCTTCCAGCTTGGTGATTTTGTGATTCCATGATTCTGTAGAAGATGGAAAAAAGGACAGATGTAAATATATATATATATATGTATAATATTATTTATGTATTCTTTATAATGTCTGCCAAGTGTGTGGATGTATACCTCTATCTAAGTACACAAAACTATTTTTGAGTACCAGCTAATATTTGTGAATGCTAGAAATCAAGGTACAAAAGACTGTCATCAAATACCAGTAGCAGACTATTACAAGATGTGAAAATGCAACGTTATAAGGGGTAGGGAAAGGGGATTTTTTTTTTTTTTTTACAAACAAGGATGAGAAAGGGAAGGGGTATTTCAAGAAACAAGAGGTAGAGCCAGGTTGGTAAGGTGGGATGAGCAATTCAACTGGTGTCAACTTTGAAAAGTCATAGAATTTTCATACTGATTGTTTGGATTAGAGGCATTTTTAAGAGGACAGAATTCTGCATTTGTGTGTAGGCACATATGTACAGATTTCCCAGGATTGACCTCAGAAGGCACTGCCCCTCACTATGCCAAGTAAAGTATTCAATAAGAATTTATTAATTACCTACTATTTGTTAAAGACTATTCCAAGTGCTTAGGATACAAAGGTAAATATGAAATAGTCTCTGTTCTTAAGGAACTTCTGTTGGGACTGCTTAACTTCTTTTGTGGGTACAGAGGACATTTTTTTAGCAGAAATACAAAGATAGAAATTACAAAGTAGCATGATGCTTTTCACAAGGCAGCCAGAGGAGTTCTTTCTTACCTTATAGACATACCTAATATATACTGTATCTGGTGGCATGAGAGTCATAGATATATGTTTAATCAGTCTGAGTATGGATGTAACTGAACATGTCAAAATATGCACCACTTTTCATACACTTTGAAAAAAATTCCTTTTTTGGTATCTTAACATCTATAGTGCTCTTCCCAAGATGCCAACTGAGAATATTATTTCATTGATGGGAATGCAATGATAGGTTTCTAGTGTGACATGTCCTATTAGAGCTACTGCCCAAAAAATATCAGAGTTCCTACTGTGCCTGGGAAGCAAAGCATTTGTTACAATTACTTTTGATTTGTTTTTGTTATGCAGTTCTTTCCATTTATACTATTATGGATACTGTATATAAAATTTCCATGTCTCTGCTAACTTCACTCTGTATCAGTTTGCATATTATTCTAAGAATATGAACTGCTTTAGTTGTACGCTAGAAATTTTGATATGTGGTTTCTTCATTATCATTTTTATGTAGTTCATATTGTGTCTTGATTTGTTCTGTGACACACCCAGTTAAGATTTCATTGTTTTTTGTTTGTTTGTTTGTTTGCTTTTTGGAGGGCAATTGGGGTTAAGTAACTTGCCCAAGGTCACACGGCTAGGTTTTTGTTTGTGTATGCGCTAAGTGTCTGAGGTCGGATCCGAACTCAGGTCTTTCTGACTCCAGGGCCGACAGTCTACTCACTGCGCCACCTAGCCGCCCCCTAAGATTTCATTGTTAATTGTCCATTTGGGTCTGTATCTTTTGTTTGTGGTCCCTGAACCAACATCTACTTTTGTTGCATTATGGTCTCTAAAGGATGTGTTAACTATTTCTGCCCTTTTGCATTAGTGTACAGTATCTCTGTGCCCTAGTACATGATCAATTTTTATAAAAGTTCCCTGTGATATAGAGTAACATGCAGATTCTTTTACTGTCCCATTTAGAAGGTGCCAGAAATTAATTCATTTCCATATTTTCCATCTTGTTTATCTTTCTATTACACTTATCTAAAACGTGTGTGTGTTGTTATTGTTGTTGTTGTTGTTGTAGTCGTTGTAGTCTCTGTCTTCTGGAAGCTCAGATAATATTTCCTTTATGAATCTGGATGCTAAGGAACTTGCAATATATAAGTTTAATGCTGATATGCTGAATCATTTAGCATAATATAGTTGTTTATTCCTTTTGAACTTTTTTTTTTGCTTTTTTTTTTTTTTTGGAGGGCAATTGGGGTTAAGTAACTTGCCCAAGGTCACATGGCTAGGTTTTTTTTGTTTGTGTGTGCGTTAAGTGTCTGAGGCCGGAACTGAACTCAGGTCCTTCTGACTCCAGGGCCAACACTCTACTCACTGCACCACCTAGCTGCCCAAAATGGTTAACTTTTTGAATGATTGTTTTTGCTTTGTCTGATAACATGATGGCAAACTACTGCTCTTTTTTAATTCACTTGATACATAGTAAATTTTTTCCTCTTCTTTCAGTTATATTTTATGTACATCTTTGATTTTTAAATGTCTTTCTTGTAGAGCTTTGTTTTCTTATCCAATATTTCACTTTTTCATTTTATTGGATTGTTTATTCCACTCACAATTTAAATGATGAGTTAGATTTTTGTTTTCCTCCATTATCTCGAAAATATTTTTCTCCAAAGTATGATTTTCTTCCCTATTCTGCTCTAAATACAATACTAATTTCCTTTAATTACTTTAACCTATTTTTTAGAGATGTCCTTGTATCCACTGGTTGTATTCTCCTCACCCCGGACCCCCCCCCCACTTCTCGTTTTTTAATTCATCTGTTGGTGAGGTGTCACCAGATTCTGTTCATAATGCCCCCGTCTATCTTGTAACTGTTGCCTCTACCAGATTTCTACATTTACTCCTGTCTGTATGCGTACATTTAGAAAGAAGTCTCATTGATCTTTCTGTTGTCATTCTCTTGCTATCCTTGACTGCTGCATTTATCCAATCCTCCTACGTTTCTGTTTGGAGTGTTTGAAAAGCAAATAATCTCTTGAGTCCTAGTTTTTCTTTCTAAAAATTTTCAAACTCTTCTTTATTCTTGAACATCTATTTTTTTGTCCTGTGTAATTAAACACAGATTTGAAGGAAAAGTCATCCTGGGCTGCCTCTTGAGCTCCATTGCTCTTCCCAACATTATACCATTATTTTTTTCTTGTTCTAGTGGGAGTGGAATAGTATTGCATTATTGCTTTAGTTGCATTCTAGAAATGTTGTTATGTTGATTCTTCCTTTGTATTTGAAGGTCTTTTACACAATAACTTACAGCATTTGTTTCTGAATTAGATTATTAAATTTAACTACTACGTGTATTGGTATTTGCATCTTTATTGTGTGAGGTTTGTTTGTTTGTTTTTTCTGGAGGCAATCTGTGAATAATTTCAATTGTAATTTCATTTTCTATATTCAGAAGTTCCAGTTACTCCTCTTCTATTATATCCTTCAATATGATGTTAAAGTTTGTTTTTTGTTTTTGTTTTTTTTTTGTTTTTTTTTGGTTCTGTCATGTTCTTCTGAGTGATCTATGATCCTTAGGAGGTCTCTACATTTCCTATCCTCAAGACCTATTTGTTTTGTTGGCACAGTGAGCATATTTCTTCAATGTTATTGTTCTTTGCTTTTCTTCTTTAGGTTCTCCTTTACTTCTATGTATTTGTAATCCCAATGTATTGTTCTCCTTTTTGTTTCTTTGGTGAGGCTTGCCATTTAAGAATAAGGTTTTTCCATTCTGCTCATTATGTTTGCTATGGAGGGCATAATTTATGGTCTCATAATTCTCCTTTCTCTTTTTAAAACACATAGGGATGCAATAGCATGGGCACATGGCCTCCTCAAATTCCATAGTTTTCTCTGTCTCAATAAGTACTGGATTATTTTCCTTTGTTTTGAAATATTTATTCATAGATATTCATTTACTAGATCTGGAGACCATATTTCCTTCTGTTGTTATGGTTTTTCCTGTTGATTTATCTGTTTATGTTCAAGTTCTTTGAATTTTCTTCTTCCTGAAATCTTTGGTATTTTTCCCCCTCCTTTATTTTCCTTCTCACTCACCACCTGACTCCTTCCCCTCTGCTTGTGGTTTCCCTGGGGGCTAGATCTAAAAGCATCTCAGCCTCCTGCCACACCAGGCAACTCGTGGTTTGCCTGCCTTGATCTCTGTTCCAACTTTCTTTTAGATGGTCAGAACTATGATCTTTGCCTCAGGTTTGGTGGTGTATTGCACAGTCTCCTAAATGTACACTATAATGTCCTGATGAAGAGTTACACTTTATCTGTTCCTTAGTTTTCTGGCCCAGCACCAGGAGTTCAGAACCTGTTTACCCTGGCATAATCAGTTCAGAGTTCGCAGCACTGGTACTTCTGGGTTGCAGTCCTTTGCAGGCTTTTGTTCCAAAAGGGTTATATGGCTTTTGAGGCTTGAGCAAACTTTCACAGCCTATTGCTGGGGTCTACATAGCACTTCAAAGAGTGAGAGACCAGGGTCTAGAGGTGAGGTTTTTTTTTTCTCTTTTTATTTATTTATTTTTAGTTTTCAACATTCACCTTTTTTTTTTGGAGGAGGAAGGCAAGGCAATTAGGGTTAAGTGACTTGCCCAAGGTCACACAGCTAACAAGTATGTCAAGTGTCTTGGACTGGATTTGAACACAGGTCCTCCTGACTCCAGGGTTGGTGCTCCATTCACTGCACCACCTGACTGCCCCCAACATTCACTTTTATAATATTTTCAGTTCTGAGTTTTCCCCCTCCCAAGATGGCAAGCAATCTCATGTAGGCTATATGTGTACAATCATACTAAACACATTTCTACATTAGTCATGTTGTAAGAAGAGAACCAGAACAAAAGGGAAAAACCACAAGAAAAGAAAAGATAAAGGAAATATTATGCTGAGATCTACATTTAGACTCCATAGTTCTTCCTCAGGATATGTATAACATTTTCTATCATGAGTCTTTTGAAATTATCTTAGATCATTGTATTGCTGAGAAGAGATAAATCTACCAAAGTTTATCATTGTTTCTGTTACTTTGCACAATGTTCTTCTGGTTCTACTCACTTCATTCAACATTAGTTCATGTAAATCATTTCAGGTTATTCTGAAATACTCCTGTTCATCATTTCTTATAGCAAAATATTATTCCATTACATTTATATACCTCATCTTATTCTGCCATTTCTCAACTGATGGGGATCCCCCAATTTCCAATTATTTGCCTTCACAAAAAGAGCTGCTATTACACAAAAACTAGCCGTGTGACCTTGGGCAAATCACTTAACCCCAAACTGCCCTCCAAGAAGCAAAAAAAATAAAATTAAAATTAAAAAAGAGCTGCTATAAACATTTCTGTACATGTGGTTCCTTTTCATATTTGTATTATCTCTTTGGGATACAGATCTAAAAGTAGTATTCCTGGGTCAAAGAGTATGCACATTTTTATAGCCCTTTGGGCATAGTTCTAAATTGTTCCCCAGAATGGTTGGATCAGTTCACAAATCCACCAACAAGGCATTAGTGTTCTAATTCTCCCACATCTTCTCCAGCACTTATAATTTTCCTGTTTTGTCATGTTAGCCAATCTGATAGATATGATGTGGTATGTCAGAATTGTTTTGACTTGAATTGTGAAGCATAATATATTCTGCTCCAGCCTTTGACCTTTATTCTGTGTATTTCTCTATTTCAAATGTGTTTCTTATAAGCAACATATTGTAGGATTTTGGTTTTCAATCTACTCTGCTCTAAATTTCTGGTTGGTTGGTTTGTTTTGGAAGAGTTCATCCCTTTTTCATTCACAGTTATAATTACTAACTGTGTCTTTCTCTCCATCCTGTCCCCTGCCCGCATTTTACTTTTCTCTTTCCTTTCACACTTTCGCTTCTCACCAGTGCTTTGCTTCTGAACACCATCTCCCTCAGTCTGCCCCCCTTTCTGTCAATCCCCCACCATTTCCTTTCCCCGTTCACCTCCTTCTTCCCTATAGAGTAAGATAGATTTCTATAACCAACTGAATGTGTGTGTTATTTGCTCTTTGATTTAAAGCTGATGAGAGAAAGGTTCAAACAATGTTTGCCTCCCTCCCTTCTATTGCAATGGGTCTTGGGGGCCTCTTCATGTGATATAGTTTACCCTATTCTCCCTCCCCCATTCTTATTCTCTCAGTGCAATCCTTTTTTACCCTCACCCCTTGATTTTTTTCTCCACATTAAACTCAACTTATCAATCACATACTCTTTCTATGTGTATAACCCTTTTAAATACCATAATAAAGATACAGTTCTCAAGAGTTACAAGTATCTTCTTCTTATATAGGGATTTAAACAATTTAACCTTATTGAATAACATTTTTTCTTGTTTACTTTTTTATCCTTTTCTTGCATCTTGTATTTGAAGATTGAATTTACTGTTCAACTCTGTTTTTTTTTTTGTTGTTTTTTTTTCTTTTTTTTTTTTTAACAAATGCTTTATTAATTTCTGGTTTACATCATTCATTTCCGCCAGATTTTGAGTTACAATTTTTCCCCATTTTTTCCCCTACCCATCACCCCAGAATAGCAGTCCCATAAAATATCCCCTCATCCAATCTGCTCTCTCCCATATCTTCTCCCATACCCCCTTCAACTTTACCATTAGGGCAAGGTGAGTCTCTGTGCCCCAATGCCCGAACATCTTATTTCCCAATTACATGTAAAATAGCATTAATAATAGTGTTTATGTATATTTGAGACATTTAATTTTAAAACCTCGAATTTCAGATCCACTCTCTTCCTCCCTTGTCACCCATTCCCTCTGGGAAGATAAGTAATTCAGTATATGTTATACATGTATAGCTATACAAAACATTACCATAGTAGATATATTGTAAAAGACTGCTTATAATTCCCTCCCACCCATCCCACCCCCCACCTGGTCCATTCTCTATGTTGATCCTGTCCCTCTTCTATAGTGGGTACTTCCAACCTCCCCTCCTCCCAGAATGCGTTCCCCTCCATTATCCCCCCTCTCATCCCCCTTCCCCCTACTCTCTAGCAGGGTGAGATATCCCATTTAGTATGTATGTGATTCTCTCCCTGAGCCAGATTTAATGAGAATAGGGTTTTGCCTTTTTGCCTTCCTATTCTTCCCCTCCCCTGCAGCTACTTCCCCTTACTTCTTCTACATGAGATAGTTTACCCTACCCTGTCTCTCTCCATCTCCTCTTGCCACTTTCCTCTCTCGCCTCATAACTTCACCCCTTAAATATCATCCCTTCCTACTGAATTCAACCTATGACCTCTATCCATGTATAACTGTAAACATATATACACACATTCACATATGTATTCATATGCCCATATACACTTCTTCCATTATTTTCTTTTTTTTTTAAGCAATTGGGGTTAAGTAACTTGCTCAGGGTTACACGGCTAGTCATTATTTATGTGTGGGTGCTCATTTTCTGAGGCCGGTTTCGATCTCGGGTCATCCCAACTCCGAGGCCGGCGCTCTTACTCACTGCGCCACCTAATTGCCCCTTTAGGGCAATTGGGGTTAAGTAAATTGCCCAAGGTTACACGGCTAGGTTTTTGTTTGTGTGGATTAAGTGTCTGAGGCCCGCTCCGAACTCAGGTCCTTCTGACTCCAGGGCCAGCACTCTACTCACTGCGCCACCTAGCCGCCCCCTCTTCCATTATTTTCATACTGAGAAAAGTTTCATCAGTCACAGATATTGTTTTTCCATGTAGGAATGTAAATAGTTCAACTTTGATAAGTTCCTTTTGATTTCTTTTCCCTGATTACCTTCTCAGGCATCTCTTACTTCTTGCATCTGGATATCAAATTTTCTATTCAACTCTGGTTTTTTCCTCAAGAATGCTTGAAAGTCCTCTATTCCACTGAATGACCATATTTTCCCCTGAAACAAAATACTCAGTTTTGCTGGGTAGGTGACCCTTGACTTCAATAACAGCTCTTTTGCCCTCTGGAATATCATATTCCATGCCCTTCGATCCCGCAGTGTAGAAGATGCCAGGTCCTGTGCTATTCTGATTGTGCTTCCACAATATTGAAATTGTTTCTTCCTGGCTGCTTGTAGTATTTTCTCCTTGATCTGGGGATTCTGGAACCTGGCTATAATATTCCTGGGAACTTTCTTTTTGGTATCTTTTTCAGGAGGTGATTGATGGATTCTTTCAACCTCTATTTTGCCCTCTGGGTCTAAAACATCAGGGTAATTTTCCTTGAGAATTTCTTGAAGGGTGATTTCTAGGTTCTTTCTTTGATCATGGCTTTCAGGTAGTCCAATAATTTTTAATTATCTCTCCTGGATCTATGTTCCAGGTCAGTGGTTTTTCCCATGAGATATTTCACATTGCCTTCTATTCTTTCATTTGTTTGGATCTGCTTAACAGCATCTTGATTTCTCATAAAGTCATTAGCTTCCATTTGCTCCAGTCTAACTCTGAAGGAATGAATCTCCTCAGTGAGCTTTTGAGATTCTTTTTCCATCTGCCAAATTTGGCTTTTTAAGGCATTCTTCTCCTCATTGCCCTTTTGGGCCTCCTTTGCCATTTGAGTTAGTCTATTTTTTAAGGAGTTATTTTCCTCAGTCAGACTTTTGACTCTCATTTCATACTTTTCCTGCATCTTTCTCATTTCTCTTCCCAATTTTTCTTCCACTTCTCTTATCTGCTTCTTAAGGTCCTCTCATATTTTCCTTTGGGGCTTTTGGAGCAGGGTTTCTGACCTCACAGTCCTCCTCCTGTTCCCTGCTTCGATCTTCTTTGCCCCTAAAATAGCAGTCTAATGTTGCATTTTTCTATTTATTTTGTTTCCTTTGCCTAGGTATGTTGCCACTTAATTACTTGACTTTTGGGCTTGTTGCCACAGTAGGACTCTGCCACCAGACAGGGAAGCTTTCGTCCCAGTCATTGGAGTCTTCACAACTTCTGGTTCTGGCAAGTTGGATGCCCACCCCAGACCTCCCCCCAGATCACAATCCATATCCAAGCAGGTTAAAGCAAGAGTGATTAACCTCCAAGACTGATTGCTGGATCTCCCTACAGTTCGCAGGCCAGGAGCTGATGCTGCCACTGAAGCTGCAACATGGCGAGTGTCTCCTCAGCGGCTTCTAGCCCCCAGGGTTCCAACGTGTTCCCCAAATACTGGTCCCAGAGTCCATAGGGCACTACCCTCTTACTTTGTCCTAGGCATGTGTGTGTTGATAATTCTGGAATCGCCACAGCTTCTGGTGTTCTGGGGTCCGTCCAGCCGGCTGCTGGCCAGGCCACCCTGTGGCTAAAACCAAGGCTCATGCAGACCTGGGCTTGGCTCTCTGCTTGCTGGGCTGTCAGGTCTCAGAGCACTGCTCTGGCCCTCCCTGCAGGGCTGCTGGGCTGTCCTTAGTGGGAGGTTAGCTTCTCTGTGTCATTCTGTGGGTGCTGGGGTTCCAGAAGTTGTTCAGAGTCCCCTTTTACACAGTTTGGAAGTGGTGTGGGGAAGAGCACCTTGGAAATGCTGTTTCTACTCTGCCATCTTGGCTCCTCCCCTGTTTTTATTTTTTTTCAATTGGGAATGATTGAAAGTCCCCTATATCTTTGAATATCCATCTTTTGCCCTGAAAGTTTACACTCAATTTTGCTGGGTAGTTGATTTTTTGTTATAATCCAAGTTCCTTCGCCTTCCAGAATATCATATTTCAATTCCTCTGATCCTTTAATGTAGAAGTTACTGAATCTTGCATAATGGTTGTGGTTCCATGATATTTAAATTTTCTTTCTGGCTGCTTGCAGTATTTTCTCCTTGACCTGATAATTCTGGAATTTGGCTGTAATATTCCTTGGAGTTTTCATTTTGGAACGTCTTTCAGGAGGTTATCAGTGGATTCTTTCAAAGACTTTTACCCTCTATTTCTAGGATATCAGGGCAGTTTTCCTGGATAATTTCTTGAAAGATGCCGTCCAGGCTCTTTTTTTTGTTCATGGTTTTCAAATAGTCCAGTAAATTTTAAATTATCTCTCCTGGATCTATTTTTCTAGATCAGTTGTTTTTCTAATGAGCCATTTAACATTTTTTCTCTTTTTTATCTTTTTGATTTTGTTTGATTCTTAATGTCTCATAGAGTCATTAGCTTCCACTTACCCAATTCTCATTTTTAAGGAATTATTATCTTCAATTGGTTTTTGTAACTCCTTTTCCATTTGGTCAATTCTACATTATTAAGGAGTTGTTTCCTTCTGTGAATTTTTCCCATTTAGCCAATTGTATTTTTTTAAGGAATCATTTTCTTCAGTCAATTTTTGTATTTTTCCAAATTGTTGACTCTCTTTTGCATGTCTTTTATTTCTTTTTCCAATTTTTCTTCTATCTCTCTTATTTGACTTTTAAAATCATTCTTGAGCTTTTCCAAGCTTTTTTGGACTTGAGACCAATTCATATTCCCTTTTGAGGTTTCACCTGTAGGTGTATTGATAGTGTTGTCATTTTCTGAATTTGTATTTTGATTTTCCCTGTCACCATAATAGCTTTCTATGGTCAATGTTTGTTTTTGCTTCTTGCTTGTGTTTTTTTTTTCTTTTTTCTTTTTTGCCTGTTTCCTGGCTTTTCAAGTTGAGCTTTCCTGTTGGAACATAGGGATTATCTCAGAGATTCTTATACTGGGGACCAGTGGCCTCATCACTTGTTCTTTGCCCTGGGGCCTTTCATCACTGACTGCTAAAGGTTCTAGGGGCCTGGCAGGCTACTTTGGGTCCTAGTGGAGGTTTCTTGTGTGTGCTGAGTCCAGGTGGGGGGGTTTCTACCTTTCCTCAGGACTATGCTGAAGCATTGGAAATCTGGCCACTGGAGGATATCTGCCAGCCCTAAGCTACACAAAACCATGTGGAAATCTGGCTGCTGAAGGATGCTTTCCCCATCAAGGGCTGTACTGAAGCATAGGGAGGTATGGCAGGATGCCTTTCTGCTGGCAGTATGCCTGTCTGCCCCCAGACTGACTGTAGCACATGGTGGTTCTCTAAATTGGAGTCTGCAGATGCCCCTATCTATACTAAGCCATGTGGGGGGCCTGGTGTTAGCATTTGCCTGCTCTACCACACTGGGGCACAGGATCTCCTGCAGAAGGTTGGATTGTATATCAAGATCTCCTGCTGGTTTTTTGAGGTGGAGTTTGCTGCTGGTTTGCTGGATGCTTCCTGTCCTGAACTGTATTCCCCTTTTACCCAAGTAAGATGGACCTTTTTTGTTGATCTTCAAGTTTCCTGGGTTAAAAAAACAGCTCCACCACATCTTTATGCCAGCTCTGCTGAACGAGGATTTATTCTGGGAGGCTATTTTATTGTTGTTTGGAGGTGAATATGGGAGAGGGACAGCAATTTCCTGCTTGCTCTGCCATCTTGGCTCCTGTGTCTCTAGGTTTCCAGGACACTGATACCCCTTTGTTTTCCTTCTACCTATCTGACCTCTCTTTCTCTGTCTCCTTTGCTGGATCCTCTTCTAAATCATGTCCTCTAATCATAGGTGTCCCCCAGGGTTCTGTCCTGGGCACTCTTCTTTTCTCCCTCTATGTTATTTCACTTGGTGATCTCATCAGCCCCTATGAATCTAATTACCATTTCTATGCTGATGATTCTCCTATCCAATATCCTACCCCACGCTTTCTAATGACCTCTAATCTTATATCTCCAAGTGGCTTTCAGATGTCTCAAATGGTGTTCAGTAGACATTTGAAACTCATTAAGTCCAAAACAGAACTCCTTACCTTCCTTGTGACTGTAGAAAGTAACACTACCTTTCTAGCCCTCTAGTCCCCCAGGTTTGCAACCTAGGAGTATTCCTGTATCCCTTACTGTCTCACATCACCACCCCCCATATTCAAGCTGTTGTCAAGACCTATCAATTACAGCTTTGCAACATCACTCATATATTCCCCTCTGATACTGCCACCACTCTAGTGCAGGCCCTCATCACTTCATGTCTGGATTATTGCAATTGCCAACTGTCAGGTCAGCCTGTCTCAATTCTCTCCCTACTCTAATACATTCTCTATTCAGCCACTAAAGTGATTTTCCAAAATTATAGGTCCGATCATGTCACCCCAGCACCCCACCCCACTCAATAAAC
This sequence comes from Gymnobelideus leadbeateri, assembly GCA_011680675.1. NCBI lineage: Eukaryota > Metazoa > Chordata > Mammalia > Diprotodontia > Petauridae > Gymnobelideus > Gymnobelideus leadbeateri. The sequence goes on along the minus strand of WOXC01007459.1, from coordinate 421,516 downwards.
TGAAGTGGTTCCCTGTTACCTATAAAATCAAATACAAAATCATGTTATCGGTATTCAAGCCATTCATAACGTATCCTTCTCTCATAATACTTCATCTCTCAGCTCTGGGCATTTTTTATGATTGTCCCCCATGAATGAAATGCTCTCCCTCCTTCACTCTGACTATTGACCTCCATGGCTACTTTTTAAGTCACAACTAAAATTCCACCTTCTGCAAGAAGCCCTCCTCAACCCTTCTTAATTACAATGATTTCTCTCTGCTTTATTTATCTTGTATATAGCTTGCTGGAAATAGATTTGTTTGTATTATTTCCCCTACCCCCCATTATATTGTAAGCTCCTTGAGGGCAGGTGTTATCTTTTGCCTCTTTTGTATCCTCAGTGCTTTGCACAGTCTGTCACATAGTAGGTACTTAATAAATGTTTACTGATTCATTGATATGTCTAAAACTGATGTTCCTTCCCCAAAACTTGTTCTTCTAACACCATTATATCTAACATCACCACCACTTGCTCACTTCAGATCTGAAACCATAATTTTATCCTTCCCTCTTCCTTCTATTTTCCTTTTTCTCATTGTAATCAGTTTGAAATAATGCTAATAATATTTCTGCAATAATTTTCCCACAGATCTTCTCTCTTTGCTTTCTCCTAACATTCTAGTGTAGGTCTTCATAAATGTCCATCAATTCTGTTATCCAGTTAGACCACTTACAGATCTTTTGACCTCCAGTCTTTCCAGTCCTACAATCTATCCTTCAAAACTGTTATCAGACTTCTCTTCCTAAGCATGAATGTAGCTATGTCATTCATCTGCTGAAGCTATTTGATGACTGCCTTTTCTCCCTTCCCATCCTATTGACCAAACTCAAACTCTTTAACCTAGAATTCAAGATTTTCCAGTCTAACACTACCCTATCTTTTCAACCTTATCCCACAGGTAGTCCCTTATATGCACTGTACCCTGATTCAGTATGATGAAGACAAAGCCTAGTCATTTTTCATTGCTAGGGGACTAATCAACAGCTGAATATTTCTCATTATACCTAGGAAGAATCATCATAAACTGATATCTTATTGAGAATACTTTCCCACCTCAGTCTCTGGTGAGGATTCCTAATAAAGATATGAAAGGTGAAGTCCTCCTCAAACCTGGATTGAACCAACCCTGCTTCCTTAGTTCCATTTAAGACCCCTGAGAGGCAGGTGATTGTCACCATGGAAATGAAATCCATACCCATGGCCCTCTGGACATAATTGTAATTATCGTTTTTATGACACATCTGATGATATTTTCTTTTTAGCCAGTAACTATAGCTGTGTTCAGTCACCTAATATTAGGAAAGAATTGCTGACTCTGTTTTTTTTTTTCTGATTTGTTATTTTATTGTGAAATATTCCTTGCAGTGAGTGATAGGAGAGTGTCTATAGAGATTTATGGGAGAGATTGTAGCTTACATTGTCTTTGCCAGGTATAGAAAGCATTTATGCACTCTGTGTTGCCACCTTCTGGTCAACACTTCTAATTCCCCTACAATGCACATTACAAATTGTATTAAAGGTTCTTTCATGGCGTAATCGTCATGTTGTGAAGATAAGTGTATGAAAGAAACTCCAAATATATAATCTTTTTTTTTACTACATAATATTTTCCAGGTGTTTAATGCTTTTTCTAAGCAGATTAAACAATTTTGTCTTAATCCAAATGACAAATATAAACACAGAAAGGAACAAAAGTACCATACATTTTTCCCCCAAAAGTTGAGCAAAATAACACAAAAAGATGTTTGACCTACAGGATATATAGCCATACATTTTTGTTACTTACTACTGGTTAAAGCAACAGAAGATTGGGTATAATAACTTCGATTTAACCTGAGTATGTTACCTTTCTGAATATAACCAAATAAATGAAAAGAACCTTAATATAGACATTGTTCTTTTGGTTCTGCTTTCTTTACTCTCTATCCTTCTAATATTCATAAAGTAGCACGCAAATTATAAAAAAAATTAAAGTTGCAAAACTGGATGCGATGATATGAAAAATCTTTGTCTCTCTAATTCAGAGACCCCATTACCCAACCCATTAGAAGGAAAAATCATCTTGTAGTCATAAGTCATAATCATAGGCTTAAGCACTAACTCTGACACCAAAACCATCTCTCCTTGAAACTTACAATGTTTCTGTTGAGAGCACTACTGTTCTGTCAGTCATCCATGTGAATAACTTCCATATCATTCTTGACTGTATACTTTGCCTTACCCTTATATCCAATCACTTTCCAAGTCTTATTGATTTTTTTTTTTTTTTTCCTTTCTTTTTTTTTTATTTAAACAAATACTTTATTAACTTCTGTTTTACATCATTCATTTCCGCCAGATTTTGAGTTACAATCATTTTCCCCCCATTATTCCCCTACCCAGCCTCCCAGAATAGCAGTCCCACAAGATATCACTTCCTCCAATCTGCTCTCTCCCATACCTTCTCCCTTACCCCCATCGACTTTTCCATTAGAGGAAGATGAATCTTTGTGTCCCAATGCCTGCACATCTTATCTCCCAATTATAGGCAAGAGTATTAATAATAGTATTTATATATATATTTGAAACATTTAATGTTACGACCTCGAATTTCAGATCCATTTCCTTCCTCCTTTGTCACCCATTCCCTCTGGGGAGATAAGTAATTCAGTATATGTTGTGCATGTCTAGCTATGCAAAACATTATCATAGTAGATATATTGTACAAGGCTGCTTATAATTCCCTCCCAGTCATCCCACCCCCCACCTGGTCCATTCCCTACATGATCCTGTCCCTCTTTGATAGTGGGTACTTCCAACCTCCCCTCCCCCCAAGGATGCCCTCCCATCCATCATCCCTCCTCTCATCCCCTTCCCCCTATCCTGCTGCAGGTTGAGATATCCCATTTAGTATGTATGTCATTTTCTCCCTGAACCAAATTCAATGTGAATGTGGTTTTGCCTTTTTCGCCTTCCTTATTCTCCCCCTCCTTTGTACCCACTTCCCCTACATGAGATAGTTTACCCTACCATGTCTCTCCCCATCTCCTCTTGCCACTTTCCTCTCTCACCTCATAATTTCATCCCTTGAGTACTCTCCCTTCCCAGCAAAATCAACCTATGCCCTCTATCCATATATAACTGTAGCCATATACACACACATTCACATATGTATTCGTATGACCACACCCCTTCTTCCATTATTTTCATAGTGAGAAAGATATCATCAGTCACAGATATTGCTTTTCCATATAGGAATGTAAATAGTTCAACTTTGATAGGTTCCTTTTGATTTCTTTTCCCTGATTACCTTCTCAGGCATCTCTTACTTCTTGCATCTGGATGTCAAATTTTCTATTCAACTCTGGTTTTTTCCTCAAGAATGCTTGAAAGTCCTCTATTCCACTGAATGACCACATTTTCCCCTGAAACAAGATACTCAGTTTTGCTGGGTAGGTGACCCTTGGCTTCAATCCCAGGTCTTTTGCCCTCTGGAATATCATATTCCATGCTCTTTGATCCCTCAGTGTAGAAGCTGCCAGGTCCTGGGCTATTCTGATTGTGTTTCCACAATATTGAAAGTGTTTCTTCCTGGCTGCTTGTAGTATTTTTTCCTTGATCTGGGGATTCTGGAACCTGGCTATAATATTCCTGGGAGTTTTCTTTTTGGGATCTTTTTCAGGAGGTGATCTGTGGATTCTTTCAACCTCTATTTTGCCCTCTGGATCTAAAACATCAGGGCAGTTTCCTTGAGAATTTCTTGAAGGGTGATTTCTAGGTTCTTTCTTTGATCATGGCTTTCAGGTAGTCCAATAATTTTTAAATTGTCTCTCCTGGATCTATTTTCCAGGTCAGTGGTTTTTCCATGAGATATTTCACATTGCCTTCTAATCTTTTGTTTGTTTGGATCTGCTTAACAGCATCTTGATTTCTCATAAAGTCATTAGCTTCCATTTGCTCCAGTCTAACTCTGAAGGAATGAATCTCCTCAGTGAACTTTGAGATTCTTTTTCCATCTGGCAAATTCGACTTTTTAAGGCATTCTTCTCCTCATTGCCCTTTTGGGCCTCCTTTGCCATTTGAGTTAGTCTATTTTAAGGTGTTGTTTTCCTCAGTCAGGCTGTTGACCCTCATTTCATACTTTTCCTGCATCCTTCTCATTTCTCTTTCTAATTTTTTCTCCACTTCTCTTATTTGATTTTTAAAGTCCTTCTTAAGGTCCTCTATGGCCTGCAACCCTCTCATGTTTTCCCCTGGGGCTTTTGGAGCAGGACTTCTGACCTCACAGTCCTTTTCCTGCTCTATGCCCCCAAAATAGGAGTCTAGGGTTGCATTTTTCTGTTTCCTTTGCCTTGGCATGTTGCCACTTTATTGCTTGACTTTTGGGCTTGTTGCCACACTATGGCTTTAAGGCCAGATAGAGGAATTTTCGTCCCAAACGTGTGGGGGCAACTTCCGTTTCTGGCAAGCTATAAACCCACCCACAACTTCCACCCTAGATCACAATCCAGATCCAGGAGGTTAAAGCAAGAGCGATTACCCCCCAAGACTGATCGCTGGATCTCCCCACGATTTGTAGGCTGGGAGCTGGAAATGCCTCTGAAAACTACACAGTGGCGTGTCTCCTCAGCAGCTTCTAGCCCCCAGGGGAGGGAGCTGACGCATTCCCCCAAATACAGGTCCCAAAGTCCATAGGACACTAACCTCTTACTTTGTCCTAGGCAAGTCTATGTTGATAATTCTGGCGTCTCCACAGTTCCTGGTGTTCTGGGGTTCCTCCAGCCGGCTGCTGGCCCTGCCGCCCTGGGGCTAAAACCTCGGCTCACGTGGACCTGGGCTCGGCTCGGCTCTGGCTCTGCACGCTGCCGGCTCCCAGACCACTGCGCTGGTCCTTCCTGCAGGGTGCTGGGCTGTCCTCAGCGGGAGGTTAGCTTCTCTGTGTCGTTCTGTGGGTGCTGGGGCTCTAGAAGATTTTCAGAGTCCTTTTCCACATAGTTTGTGGAGAGTCTGGGGGCAGAGAGGCTTGGACGAGCTGTTTCTACTCCGCCATCTTGGCTCCGCCCCCGTCTTATTGATTTTAGATTCATATTTTTCTCATATTTGGCCCCTTTCTGCATGCATATACATAACTACCCTAATTTAGACTCATCATCTCTTGTGTGAATTATCTCCATACCCTCCTATTTGGGTCTCCCAGCCTCAAGTGTTTCCCATTTCCATTTCATCCTCTTACATAGCTAATGGTGTGATACACATATGAAATGTTGCTATTGAAACCCAGTTGATCCACTCCCTATTACCTCTTAGGGCAAACACAGGCTTCTCTATTTGACATTTAAAGCTCTTCACAGTCAGTCACCAATCTACCTTTTCAGTCCTCTATACATTTTTCCCCTTATGCTCCAAAGTTCAGTCAAACTCACTTTTTGCTGTATGGTACACCTGACATTCCATCTCCCATTTCTGTGAGCTTGTACAGGCTTTTCTGATGCCTAAAATGTATTCTTCTCTTTTCATGTCTTTTTAGACTTTTTTGACCAGTTTATTGACTGGTTATTAGTTGTATGACTATTGGTAAATCACTTAAATGCCCTGAGACTCATTTTCTACATCTGAAGACGTGAATGATAATAACTATTATCATTATTAGCTTTCAAATATTTTAAATATCTAGACTATTTCATCACTGTTATAGAACAAAATCATAGACTGGTAGATCAGGTATAGAAGCAAATATCAAGTCTAACCATATAATTTCAAAGAGGTCATTTTTTTCTTTTTCTTTCTTTTTTTTTTTTTTGGAGGGCAATTGGGGTTAAGTAACTTGCCCAAGGTCACACGGCTAGGTTGTGTGTGTGTGTGTGTGTGTGTGTGTGTGTGTGTGTGTGTGTGTGTGTGTGTTAAGTGTCTGAGACCGGATCCAAACTCAGGTCCTTCTGACTCCAGGGCTGACGCTCTACTCTGTGCCACCTAACCGCCCCTTCACTGCTCTTTCAACTGCAGTGTTTTTTCATGTACAATATACATGCCTCCTAATGTCTAACTTAAATCTTTCCTATTTAAAGGCCATTTCTTCTGTTTTTAGTAAAAATGGCATTCAGAAATTACCTTTTGCTATTCTGACATATTAATCTTGCTTTTGTATGGATCTAGTCTCTTTCATCCAGAACCTTTCAGTGGTTCTCAGTCACTTACCAAGTAAAATCCAAAATTCTTACCATTGTAGTCAATGCCCTCAATAATCTGTCAGAACTCTACTTTTTCCAGAATTATCTTACATTAGTACCCTATCTATACTCTGTGATCACATCATGTTAGAATAATTTCTCCTCTCTACCCACCCTGTGAATTCTAATAATTCATTCTTAGAAACCTCCATGCCTTTGCTCAGACTGATCGTTATGGCCCTTCTAGTTAGAAGAAACCCACCATCCATTGTGGCAGCCCATTTTGCTCTTAAATAGCTATAATTATTAGGAATTTTTACCTGGTGTCAGGGCAGAATTTGCCTCTTTGCAACTTCTCCACATTACTTCTGCTCTAGGGCCAAACAGTTTGAATAAGTCTTATCCAGGGGTGTGCTGGTAAATGTTTAACAACTTTCTCTCTGAGGGAAAATAGTATACCCACAAAATAAGTTTAAATTTAATCTGCATTATTAACATTTTCTCTATCACTTTAAGTCTAGGTAATCAACAAAATATATTAAGTTTTTATCTTGTAGTGTTTGCAAATTTCTGAAGTATAAATGCTTACACTGAATATTTAACAATCTGGTCTTGGGAGCCAATTTGAACTGCATCTAGCATATCCCCAATCTAACTCCTCCTCTGAATGACAGCCCCTCAAACACTTCAAAGAAACTATCATTCCCTTTCTGAGTATTCTTTTCTCTAGGATAAACACCCATGGTTCCTTCAACTGCTCTTCATGCAACATGAACTCAAAGGCCCTTCATACTTTTCAAAGACCTGTTAAAATCATGGCACCCAGAACATAAAACGTGTTTGGATAAGGTCCAGGGTCTCCAAGGCCTAATGGGAATTGGGGCTGACTAGAGGAAAAATGTGAAAAGGGTAATGTTTGTCTCCTGTGCTCTACTAATGTCTCTTCTTGGTATCTGCCTCAGTCTTCTAGAACAGTCTCTTAGCCATTCAGCATTTACAAGTATAAAACCACAAAGGACCACAGACGTATTTCATGCTAAGAGATTCCCTTTTTCTCTTTTCCCCTAGGTCTAGCTTCTCATAGTGGCAATGACCTACAAGATATATGAATTCCCAGTTAGTACTTTAGCTACTAACGTGTTGCCCTCAAGTCACCTAATGCCTGAACCTAGTGAAGAGAAAACTACTTCCCAAGACCATTAAATAAGATTATAAGAATTTCAAATGTGGCACTATGAAGAGAGAGTTAGCAGTAGATGAGAACTTTGGCATCCTTTAATCACACCATGAGTTATGTGTATTCTGCTTATAGGGCAAGTAAACTTTCATAAAAGGATCGCGTCTCCCTAGAGCAATGGATCTCAGTTGTGGCTCATGGACCAGTGGTTATCATGAAGTACCTCCAAGTGACCCAAGGTCTCTAATGTTCATAGTGTGAAGAAGTTTGCAATTGTTTCTGGCCCAGATTAATTAGTCACTTACAGACTGTTCCCTCATTAGTATTACATCCCAAAGAGTGTCCCCAGTTTTCTGGCAGGGTTTTCCTTTCTTTTTGGCAGGGGCAAGTGGGGTGGGTGTCCATATACCAACAGTGTTTGTGAAGCTTTGCCCTGGAGCACGTGCTCCCTGGTTACCCAATTCCCTTTCCAGCTTGTGATTGTGCAGTAATCCCTGGACACAGGTCTGTTTGCTCTAAAGTCCCAGGATGGAGAGTGCTGCCAGTTCCTTTTGGGGTGAGATTTTATCCTCTGCCTAGAGATTAGAAGAGACAGAAACAAAATGATCAAACAAGGATTTCTGTGTATTCAACTCAAAGCTGGTTGTTTTTCTATTTCCAAGAAGGGTTCACCTCTTATTTCCCCCCACTTGAACTTAGCCCCCAGAGCACCTGTATTAATGGCCATTCCTAGGATCCCAGGTCCTAGGTCACATCAGATAGAAGAATTAATAAGAAGCCATCTCCATTTTCAAACTAGCATTCTCTGTAATGAAACCATTGGGAGAGGGAAATGCAGAAAACATCAGAGCCAGAAGAGGCCAAATCCTCCCTAAATAGAAAGCTGTTCAAAGTTTTCCTGGAGGCGTCAGTGGCTCTTTTCAGAGACACTATTCTCTTTTATGTACGTAATATTGAGGATTGGGAGGCTTAAGTTTCCTTATTAAGTCAGCAGTTTGTCAAATTCAGCACCCAGGGGACTAGAATAAACTTATTTTCTTTCCTTTTTCCCAGACCAAATTCCACAATTCCTCCCCTCTCCACATTTCACTATTTGCCTGTGGTAGCGACAAGTTCGCCAACACTTCCCACTGAAGCTGTGACTGCTTTTGACATCACCCTGCAGCTGGGAGGGTGGCAAAGAGCAATAGAATGGGAAGGAGATTCAGACAATGCAAATTTCCTGTGTCAGGTGGTGAATTTAGTACGGTTGGAAGAGAACAAGCATTACTCCCAGCTGTCTGTGTTTGGGAACATTTTGGTATGGCAAAGGCTGACCCCAAACAAGGTCAAGGGTGAAGTCCAGGTTCTTTTTTTTTTTGGCCTATTTGTGATCATTTCTCCCTCACAGGCATCTTAACAATTAAATGTATCCCATCTTGGAGGCAGAAAAGAATCCCACCCAAACCTCACCCAAAAGGAATGACTAAATGATGATCCTTCATATCCATATATCTTCTTTGAACAAAGGAATCCCTTGTATTTTCCATACATACATTTTTTAGGATCAGGGTACACCAGCCAGGGAGGCATATATCCTGGCTCTCTGTACTCTTTCAGTGTCAGGCATGGTGCTAAGAATTGCACATATACAAGTAAGACAATTCCTGAATCTAGAGAGCTTGGATTCTGTGGGGCAGTGGGGCAGGAAGGTAGGCTTACAACCTATTTATTAATTAGTATAGGATATATATGCACAGTTTTCATCCCGTCATAAATTGGACTCATCTCTGGGATCCCATTCAGATGTAGTATCTTTTGATTCAGATCATTCCATGTAGTAATTCCTACTAACACTTATAGATAGCTAGGGAAAAGTAGGTCTTGACTGGAGTAAACTTTTTTAGACTAGTTATCTAGATTCAGGATATGAATGGGACTAGGATTGGCAAAGATAATGGATTATCTCAAGTAGCTTCCTTTCCCTTGGTTGTAAAGTGCAGTATCCCCAAGGGTTTATATAGTTGGCGGGTGATCAGAGGGCTAGAGGCTAATGTGGTTGACTTCTTCCCCTCAGTGACAACTGGGGGAAACCAGGAAAGACTTCCTTAAGAAGGTGGACTTTAAGTTGAACCTTGAAAGACCCTAGGGGTTCCAAGACATAGATATGATAGAGCATTTTAGCTATGGATTGCTGGCATGGAAAGTCACAAGGGCAAAAGATGGAATATCATGTATTGGCAAGTAGGCCAATTTGACTAAAGCATATAGAAGCATGTGAGGGGGACTAACGGATAATCAGCATGGAAAGGTGGCTGGCGTGAGACTGGGAAAGGTTTTGAATTCTGAAAAGGCATTTTTAATTTATCCTGGAGTCAAGGAGGAAGCCCTTGAACAGGGGTAATAGAGTCAGATCAGCATTTTCAAAATATCAATTTAATAGCTCAGTTTGGACAGAGCAGAGAATGGATATAGGGAAGCTAATTAGGAGGTTACTTGCAGTAGTCCAGGGCTGATGAGTTTAAGATGCCTATGAGATATCCAGGTGGAGTTATCCAAAAGGAGGTGAAGGACTGGAGCTCAGGAGAGAGCTGATAGGAGGAATTAAATACAAATGGAAGGGAGAGGAGAGGCAGTGCAAACATGATCTAATAAAATGAAAGCTTCCTGAGGCAAGAACTGTTTCATTTTTGTCTTTGTATTCCCTGAATTTACCAGTTCATCAGCCATGATAAATGCTTAATAAATGCCTCATAGAGGTTTGTTGACTAATTTATCAAATTGAAATAGAAAAAAAATAAAAGGAAGGGGTAGAATGTTGCACGGGAAGAGACTAATATTATTTCCCCTTTTAGGACTTAGGGTAATTTAAAATTAAATAAGTGAAATATATTTCCTTTTAAAGATGAAAACTCCTGCATTAGTGTCACAGGATAGATACTTTAGGTTGCCTTTTCTAGGAGTCCTGACAGATTTTTTTTAGTGAGTCATCTACTGACTTCCCATATAACAAAAAGTTTTTATTTGTGAGAAAAAATTGAAAACCACAATATCTCTTTACTACATGAAATACAACCACTTCTATTGACCCATTAACACCAAAAATAGAGCATGGGATAATACTGGTTTTGGAATTAGGAAGCCATGAGTTCAAGTTTTGTCTAATTATAACTTAAGATCCCTCACATACTGTATCAAGGCTAGTGGCTTAAATTTGGTCACATAAGTCACCAAGAATAAAGATTTCTTTCCCCCTCACTCCATCATAATTCCTCAGAGACAATGCACTTTATAATCAAGGGAGAGGAAACCATTTAAAATAATCCACTATCCCAACTAGCCAGAATCCCAGTGTTCACATCCAGAAACTGGACTAGAGGATACTTGGTCTAACTCAGGTTTAGTCAAATGTTGGAGGACCAGTTTTCCTAGCTGTTATTCCTAGGAATAACAAAAGCAATTCATTTTACCTGAAAGATATCATGTCTAGTTAAAGTCCCAGATATATCAACTTAAAGGATGCAAAGCTAAAATGAATGTTATAAGATTAAGGAGCAGGACATAGGCTTTCTAAAATGCAAAGATGACTGAAGCCCTACTAAGAAGAGTCAAAATTATGTGAAACAGCAAAAGAATACAAAATCTTTGGAATTTGTTTTGGTGCTGCCCAAACCTCCCTTTTCTCTGCTTTTATGGCATCTGATGATCAGTGTAGGAATCAGTGAACCATCCCAGTGTGACAGATTTATCCTTGAATATTGAATGAGTCAAAAACATTGTGACTCTCAGAACTTCCCAAAAGAAAGAGTTCCTGATCCTGGAGAAAACAGCACTGAGGGAAGTAGTATGGTGCTGAAGATTGAACAAGAAAGAAGAGGGATCCTTCTGTGGTGGGAAGCAGTGTGTAACTGAAGGTGTAATCTTGCCCATGTTCAGCATCTCCCTTGTGAAAAACCAGAAGTACAGAGAGCTGTTCCCTTGTTCAAGAGAAATATTTGACATGGAGTCTAAATGACCCAAAGAACTGATTTTGAAATGCCTTTTTCTTTCCCTTGAGGAGGAAGACAAAGACGAGGCAAAGCCTACTCAGTATTGTAGAAAGCTACATTTTTAGAATTCATATGTGGAGACCTATGAAGTCCAAACAGCTGTTGTATAGAGTGTTGAACAGGGTGATCCTAGTTTAAATCCTAACTTAGATGCTTATTATCTGGGTCACCCTGGGCAAGTCATTTAATCAATGTCTACCTCAATTTTCCCCATCTATAAAATGGGGATAATAATAATAACAGCAACAACAATATCTACCTCCTGGGTGGTAGTCATTATGACAACCAGGTCTCCTAGTATAGTGTTTTTTGTCATGCACGGGTAGCTGGTGTGCAATAGGTTTTCCTTTGGGAGTAAAGAAAGAGAAAATGGGCAGCAAGATTATTAAGGGACTTTTAGAAATACACAAATTCTGTTGGGATTTCACCTAATTAGACTAATCCTTTAAAACACTTCCCTCCCATCCCTCCTTTTAGCAGAGGTGTTAATAATACTGACGTTAAGGAAATTGTCTGCAGAAGACACTCTTTTTTTTTCAAAGAGGCATTAGAAGAAACTGTCAAGTTGCCCAACAGGAGAAACAAGTGTGCTACTGTGAGAGAGGAAGCTGCTCACCCTTGTCACAGATTGGTTAGGACAGTGTCTGCCATTGCCGGTGCTTATGTAAGACACTGCTTGCTGTCCTCAAGCCCCATTTGCCAGTTGCCAGCCTCAATCCAAGAGGTCAGCGTGCCAGGTGAATGAAGCCTCGGCTTTGTTTGACTGCACTAGAGTCTATTGCACTGGGACGTTCCGTGCACACAGAAATCCAGACACGCTTATTATACAGAAACCCAGGAGGGGAAGAGGAGGGAAGCTTCTGTGTGCCAAAGGCACTGGCCGAAATGCCTGGAAGCTGAAATGAATAGGCAAGAACTTCCTTAGAGCCAAGTCAGCAAAGTCTAGAGAAGGGCTGGAGATCAAACTGTCTCTAGGGAGAAGCAACTATTTTATAGGTGCATTGTAAGTACTTTTAATAGGGCATCACCATCACAAGTGATGCCCTGTTAGAAAGCACCTGATTATTTGTGATTTTGCTTACATCAAGGTGGCAATGGTTCACCCCCACCCCTTCACTCTATAACTGTGAACCTAGCCTGCTCAGCTCAAGTATATCATTGTAAAATGGAAGTCTTACAGCAATTTGCTTCTTTATTATAACAAAACCAGCCTCTCAGTGGAGATTTATTATACAAATGGGGCTTTTACTGTACTTCTAACATATTCCCATTCACCACTGTTGGGGGCCATTTACAGTACATTAAACAGATGTGTTGGTTTGACACAATAAAGAAAAAAAAACGTTCAACTGAGAAACTAGAAATGAATTATCATTCAGAATTAACCAAAGGCTCCATTGAGTCTTTCTTTTGTGCAATTGATTCTTTGGCACTGCAATCACAGTTTCCTACTTGTGGAAAGCTATAGAATGAAACAGGCAGTTGTGATAGATGCATATAGTCACATACCCAACTACACACCGCACCATGAAATAAAGCAACGGTGCAATGATAAGCTAATAAATGTATGTTTACAGGAAGATCCGACTTTAGTGCTGTTGGGAATGTGTGGAGATGTACATTTTTTTCCCTATGCTACACTATAATGGAAATTAAATACACATTAAAAATATTAATGCTCTCTTAGCTGCCAAATCCAATGACCTTTTCTTAACCCTCATTCCTCCTGACCTCTCTGCAGCCTTTGACACTGTTAATCAGTCTGCCTTGATACCCATTTCTCTCTAGATTTTCAGGATACTGCTCCTACCTAGTTTTTCTCCTACCCATGTGATCACTCCTTCTCTATCTCCTTTGCTGGATCCTCCTTCAGATCTCACCCTCTAACCATAGGTGTTGCTCAGTACTCTGTTCTGGGTCCTCTTATCTTGCCCCTATAATACTACTTCAATTGATGATCTCATCAGTGACTAGGGGTTTAGTCACTGTCTTTATGTAAATAATTCTCAAATCTACCATTCTTGCCCCATCCTCTCTAATGACCTCCAATCTTACATGTCCAACTGCCTTCCAGATATCTTGAACTGGATATCCAGTAGTGATCTTAAACTTAATATGTCCAAAAGAGAACTCATATCTGCCTAACTTTCCCCTCCTTCTACCTTCCCTATAACTTTGGAAGGCAACACCATCCTCTCAGTCCCTCAGGCAACCTAGGAATCACCCCGGATTCTTCACTACCTTTTTCCCACCCATATTCAAGACCTATTAATTTCACCTTTGAAAAATCTCTCAAATATTCCCCCTTCTCTCCCCTCTGACACTGCTCCCACCCTAGTGCAGACCCTTGTCACTTCATGTCTGGATTATTGAAATAGCCTGCTGGGACAGAGTCAAGATGGCAGAGTAGAAACAAGACTTCTATGAGGCTCTGGCTTCTAACTCCTCCAATTCATGTAAAGAAATTACTCTAGACAAACTTTGGAACTACAGAACACACAAAATGACACAGAGAAGATAACTACCTGCTGAAGACAGCCCATAAGGACAGCAGGAAGGGGCCAGTGCAGCACCCTGGGAACAGAGTCCAACCCTGCTTGATGCCCGAAATTTTAGCCTCAGGGTGGCCTGACCAGCCTGGTGGGAGGGCCTTCAGAACACCAGCAGCTGTGGCACTTTCCAGAATTATCAACCCATAGATGCCAAAGACAAAGTGAGAGGTCACCGTAGACTTTGCAGGAACAGGGAGTTTGGGAGTGCTATATCTGGCCTTTGACCCCTGGGTGAGAAGCAGCTGAGGCTCTGTGGCTGTGCAGCTGCCACTACATGGCTGTTTCAGAGCCCCTGGATGGCAGATTTTAGGGGGACAAAGCAATTAGTCTGAGGGGTAATTGCTCTTGCTTTAACCTCCTTGGATCTGGATTGCTGTCTAGGGTGGAGGTCCTGGGGTACGTGAATAGTCTGCCAGAGTGTGTGGAGGCTTCAGAGAGGGCACACAACTAATAGCTCTGGCAGCTACAAAAACACCAGCAATTGGGATAAAGCTTCCCTTTCTGGTACCAAAGGTCTACTGTGGAAAAAGGCTCAAAAGTCAAGTAATTGAGTGGCAACATGAGCAAGCAAAGGAAGCAAAGCAAACAGAGCAATCCTACGTTAGACACCTATTTTGGGGACAAAGAGGATCAAAACATGATACAGGAGGAAGACAGTGAAATCAGAACTCCTGCACCAAAAGCTTCTAATAAAAATACAAGCAGGTTACAGGCCATAGAGGACCTTAAGAAGGATTTTGAAAACCAAATAAGAGAAGTGGAGGAAAAGTTGGGAAGAGAAATGAGAACGATGCAAGAAAATTATAAAAGAAGAGTCAACAACCTGACTGAAGAAAATAACACCTTAAAAATAGACTAACTCAAATGGCAAAAGAGGCTCAAAAAGTCAAAGAGAAGAATACCTTAAAAAGCCAAATTTTCCAGATGGAAAAAGAATTTCAAAAGCTCACTGCAGAGAATCATTCCTTCAGAATTAGACTGGAGCAAATGGAAGCTAGTGACTTTATGAGAACTCAAGATACTAATAAACAGATCCAAACAAATGAAAAAAATAGAAGGCAATGTGAAATATCTCACTGAAAAAACCACTGACCTGGAAAATAGATCCAGGAGAAATAATTTTAAAATTATTGGACTACCTGAAATCCATGATCAAAAAATAACCTAGAAATCATCCTTCAAGAAATTCTCAAGGAAAATTGCCTTGATGTTTTAGAACCAGAGAGCAAAATAGAGGTTGAAAGAATCCACCAATCACCTCCTGAAAAAGGTCCCCAAAAGAAAACTCCTAGGAATATTATAGCCAGGTTCTGGAGTCCCCAGATCAAGGAGAAAATATCATAAGCAGCCAGGAAGAAACAATTTGCATATTGTGAAAACACAATCAGGATAACACAGGATTTGGCAGCTTCTACAATGAGGGATCAAAGGGCTTGGAATATGATATTCTAGAGATCAAAGGAGCTGGGATTAAAACCAAGAATCACCTACGCAGCAAAACTGAGCATCATGTTTCAGGGGAAAATATGATCATTCAATGGAATAGAGGACTTTCAAGCATTCTTGATGAAAAAAACAGGGTTGAATAGAAAATTTGACTTTCAGATACAAGAAGCAAGAGAAGCATGAGAAGGTAAATGGGGAAAATAAATCATAAGGAACTTATCAAAGTTGAACTATTTACTTTCCTACATGGAAAAACAATAACTGTAACTTATGAAACTTTTCTCAGTTTGAGAATAGTTGAAAGGAATAGAAATGTGTGTGTGTATGTACATATATACACATACATATGTCTATAGAGGAGGGTATAAGTGCATATGAATACATATGTGAGTGTGTGTATATATGTGTGCAGGTATACATAGACAGAGAGTACAGGACCAATTTAATAGGAAGAGATGATACTTAAAAGGTGAAATTAAGAGATGAGGGAGGAATATGATGAGAGGAGATGGGGAAAGAGAGAATGAGGTAAATTATCACATATAGAAGAGGCAAGGGAAAACTGTTACAATGGAGGGGAAGAACAGGAAGGGAAAGGGGAATGAGCCAAACTTATTCTCTTTGAATTTGGCTTAGGGTGGGAATGACATACACACTAAATAGGGTATCTCACCCTACAGGAGAGTAGAGGAGAAGGAGACAAGAGGGGGGATGATGGAAGGGAGGGCAGGCTAGGGGGGAAGGAAGTTGGAAGCATCCACTTTTGAAAAGGGATAGGATCAAAGTAGAGAATAGAATGAGTGGGGGTGGGATAGGATGGAGGGAAATATAGTCAGTCTTTCACAATATATCAACTATGGAAATATTTTGCATAGCTACACATGTACAACCTATATTGAATTGTTTATCTTCCCAGTGACGGTGGGTGATGAGGGAGAAAGGGAAAGAATATGGAATTCAAAGTTTTAAAATCAAATGTTGAAATATGTGTGTATGTATGTATATTATTATTATTATTATTATCATTATTTTACATGTAACTGGGAAATAAGATATACAGGCACTGGGGCATAGAGATCCACCATGCCCTACTGGAAAGTTGGAGGGGAAGATATGGGAAAGAGCAGATTGGGGGAGGGGATATGTAGTGGGATTACTGTTTTGGGGTGGTGGGCAGGGGAAAAGGGCAAAAAAATTGTGACTCAAAATCTTGTGGAAATGAAAGGTATAAAATTAAAAAAAAATTAAAAAAAATAATTTTTAATTAAAAAAAATAGCCTGCTGGTAGGTCTGTCTGCCTCAAGTCTCTCCCCCCATTCTCTAGCCACTAAAGTAATTTTTCTAAAGTGCAGGTGTGATCATGTCATTCCACTATTCAATAAGCTCCAGTTTTTCCCTACTGCTTCCCAGATCAATTACAAAATTATCTAATTATCATTCAACCACTTCATAACTTAGCCCCCTCCAACCTTTCCATTCTTCTTATACCTTATTCCCTGTTACATGCTCTTTAATCCAGTGACACTAACCTCCTGGCTGTTTCACAAACAAAACACTCCATTTGTCATCTCTGAGCATTTTCTTTGACTATCCCCAATGTATGAAATGCTCCCCCTCCTCCACTCTGACTACTGAGCTCCAGGGCTTCCTTTTACTTCCAGCTAAATTCCTAACTTCTATAGAAATCCTTCCCTAATCCCTCTTATTTCCAATGCTTTTCCTCTTTTAATTATTTCCTATTTTTTTCTTATACATATCTTGCTTTATATATACTTGTTTGTATGATGCCCCCCCCCCCCACACACACACACAACCACTAGATTACCTGTCCTCAAAGAGTTTACACTGTCTTTTGCCTCTTTTTATATCCACAGTTCTTAGACCACTGCCTGGCATGTGGTATGAGCTTTGTAATTGTTAATTAAATTAAATTGAATCAAAGACATATATTGAAAAGGGAAGGAAAGACTAATAACTGAGGAGGAAAAGGTTTTTGAAAGTGATCATTGACCTTTCAAAATATACATAAAATATATCATTTTATTAAAAAATTTTGGAATATGGCCAAGAATCAATATTAAGTTCAGTAATCTATATTTTGAAACTTCCTTTTCACCCATTTTTTGAAAATACAGACCTCTGCATATTTCAAGTCCTACAACACTATTTTTATTCCCCAGGATTTGTCAAAAAACACTGGTAGGGGTTCAAATGTATGTTATACACATCTATACATATACACACATATAACATGTGTTATACATATACACATGGCATGTGTGTTATACACATACACACATATAATGTGTTATACATGTGTGTTATACATATGTGTGAGATATACACATAACATACATTTGAACCCCTACCAGTGGTTTTTGACAAATCCTGGAGAATGAAAAAAGTGTTCTAGGACTTGAAATATGTAGAAGTCTATATTTTCAAAAACTGGGAGGAAAGGAAGTTTCAAAATATAGACAGCTGAACTTAATATTCATTCTTGACCATTTTCCAAAATCTTTTAATAAAGTGATATGTTTTATGTATATTTTGAAAGGTCAATGATCACTTCCAATAAGCTTTATCAAACTCAGTCACTTAGTCAGCCAGCACTTATTGTATGCTAGGTACTGTACCAAGACAAGGGACTATATAAATGAAAAGATAGTTCTGCCCTCAAGAAGTTTATATGCCAATGGGGATGACAACATAAAAAATGAAGTTGAAAGCAGGGTGGATAGAAAGTTTTCAGGGAAAGGCATGATGGAAAAGACTAGAGGAGCACTGCCTGGTGGGAAATAGAGATGACTAGCTTGAGTGCCCTCCTAAAATGGACATTCTGGGAGGACCCTTCCTGACAGAGAGAAAGGCCCCCCCTCTGACCTGAGTTTGTGGGTTCCAGGGCTGATGTGATCTCTCAGGATGAAGATTTTTCTGGGACATGGACGAGTCCAGAGGAGTGTTAATAGGTGGGAAATGAGGAGACAGTTGGCATAGGCTAACCTCAGTTTAAAAAAAATATTCCTAGACTGGTGAATCAGGGGATGAAATGAATATAGTGTACAGATTTTACTGTGATATCTCACAAAATCCCCCATGTATTCTTCTTGGCAAAATAAAGGTGTAGGTTAGATAAGAATGCGGTTAGATGGATTCAAAACTGGTTGAATGGCCAAAACAAAAGCAATTAATGAATCAGTGTCAATGTGGAGGAAAGGTCTTTAGTGGAGAACCCCAAGGATCTATCCTTACCATTGTGTTCTTTACCCATTTATATCAATGATTTATACAAAGAAATAAATGCCATGTTTATCAAATGTGCAGATGATACAAACCAGGGAAATTAAGCCAACACATTGAATGACAATATGAAGAGGCCAAAAAGGTTTTGATAGGTTATCCACTTCTGGTGCTTTACTACGTGGATAAATTACTTAATCTACCCAGGCCTCTGTTGCTTCATCTATTAAATTAGGACGAGGAAGTAGAGAGCCTCTGAGGTTGCTTTCTAACGTCAATGATCCTGGATTATTGGTTGAAACTGAATAAGTTGAAATGTAGTATGATATATTGGGGTTAAAAGTGGGATAGAATGTTTCAGGTTATTCTCCTTTCCACATCACATGAAGGTTAGATGACTATTTGGACATTGGTTCTAGATTAGATAACCTCTGAGATCCTTTCTGCAATTCTGTAAGTAGTATTACAAACTGAGATTTATAAAGAGAATTGATTTTTTTTTTGGAGGGGAGAGGGCAGGGATATTAGGAATAAGTGACTTGCCCAAGGTCACACAACTAATAAGTGTTAAATGTCTGAGGCTGGAGTGAACTCAGGTCCTCCTGACTCCAGGGTTGGTGCTCTATTCAATGTGCCACCTAGCCGCCCCAATAGAATTAATTTCAAAAGTCAAATACTTTGAAATCTTATATAGTTACAAAGAATTATACACATTTTATTATTGTCATTATATAAAAAAGCCCCTTGCTAGACTGGAAGTTTCTCAGAAAAAGAAGCATTTGCTACAATCAAGTTAGCAAAGGCCCATTAAAAATGTCATGTCAAAGTAGTCTTTTTCCTTTTATTTTTAAAATAGTGTCAGCAATGTGTGATGCTGGTGTTAGTCAATAAATATTCATTAAGCACTTGATCTGTGTCAGGCACTGTGGTAATATTGAGGATACAAAGACAAAAAAGAGTCTTGCCCTTAAGGCGTCCACAATCTAATTAATTTCTCCACTTAACTTCTCTGAGTCTCAGGTTATTCATCTTTAAAAATGAAAATATTTGTACTACATACATCATGGAGCTTTTGTGGGGAAAGCATTTTTCATACCTCAGAACATTATATAATTGTAATTATTATTATATTACTGAGTGCTGATATATGATTTCAGCAAGACAAAATCTTATTACTAGATCACAGTCCAGTTACCTGGTTTGGAATCAGTTAAATGATCTATGCCAAAGAAAAGTGGTTAATAGATGGATATAAACTTGGAGAGAGGGTTCTAGTGGAGTGTTAAAAAGCCCTGTCCTTTACATTATTTTTTTTTTATTTGTTTATTTTTTTGTTGTTATTTTTTTTTTGTTTGTTTGTTTTGGGGGGGGGAAGAATTTTTTTTCTTTATTTTTTTTTAAACAAATGCTTTATTAACTTCTGTTTTACATCATTCATTTCCGCCAGATTTTGAGTTACAATAATTTTCCCCCCATTATTCCCCTACCCAACCTCCCAAAATAGCAGTCCCACAAGATATCACTTCCTCCAATCTGCTCTCTCCCATACCTTCTCCCATACCCCCATCGACTTTTCCATTAGAGGAAGATGAATCTTTGTGTCCCAATGCCTGCACATCTTATCTCCAAATTATAGGCAAAAGAGTATTAATAATAGTATTTATATATATATTTGAAACATTTAATGTTACGATCTCGAATTTCAGATCCATTTCCTTCCTCCCTTGTCACCCATTCCTTCTTGGGAGATAAGTAATTCAGTATATGTTGTACATGTCTAGCTATGCAAAACATTATCATAGTAGATATATTGTACAAGGCTGCTTATAATTCCTCCCACTCATCCCACCCCCCACCTGGTCCATTCCCTACATGATCCTGTCCCTCTTCTATAGTGGGTACTTCCAACCTCCCCTCTCCCCAAGGATGCCCTCCCATCCATCATCCCTCCTCTCATCCCCCTTCCCCCTATCCTGCTGCAGGTTGAGATATCCCATTTACTATGTATGTCATTTTCTCCTGAACCAAATTCAATGTGAATGTGGTTTTGCCTTTTTAGCCTTCCTTATTCTCCCCCTCCTTTGCACCCACTTCCCCTACATGAGATAGTTTACCCTACCATGTCTCGCCCCATCTCCTCTTGCCACTTTCCTCTCTCACCTCATAATTTCATCCCTTGAGTACTCTCCCTTCCCAACAAAATCAACCTATGCCCTCTATCCATATATAACTGTAACCATATACACACACATTCACATATGTATTCATATGACCACACCCCCTTCTTCCATTATTTTCATAGTGAGAAAGATATCATCAGTCACAAATATTGCTTTTCCATATGGGAATGTAAATAGTTCAAATTTGATAAGTTCCTTTTGATTTCTTTTCCCTGATTACCTTCTCAGGCATCTCTTACTGCTTGCGTCTGGATGTCAAATTTTCTATTCAACTCTGGTTTTTTCCTCAAGAATGCTTGAAAGTCCTCTATTCCACTGAATGACCATATTTTCCCCTGAAACAAAATACTCAGTTTTGCTGGGTAGGTGACCCTTGGGTTCATTCCCAGTTCTTTTGCCCTCTGGAATATCATATTCCATGCCCTTCGATCCCTCAGTGTAGAAGCTGCCAGGTCCTGGGCTATTCTGATTGTGTTTCCACAATATTGAAATTGTTTCTTCCTGGCTGCTTGGAGTATTTTCTCCTTGATCTGGGGATTCTGGAACCTGGCTATAATATTCCTGGGAGTTTTCTTTTGGGGATCTTTTTCAGGAGGTGATCGGTGGATTCTTTCAACCTCTATTTTGCCCTCTGGATCTAAAACATCAGGGCAGTTTTCCTTGAGAATTTCTTGAAGGGTGATTTCTAGGTTCTTTCCTTGATCATGGCTTTCAGGTAGTCCAATAATTTTTAAATTGTCTCTCCTGGATCTATTTTCCAGGTCAGTGGTTTTTCCCATGAGATATTTCACATTGCCTTCTAATCTTTCGTTTGTTTGGATCTGCTTAACAGCATCTTGATTTCTCATAAAGTCATTAGCTTCCATTTGCTCCAGTCTAACTCTGAAGGAATGAATCTCCTCAGTGAACTTTTGAGATTCTTTTTCCATCTGGCAAATTCGACTTTTTAAGGCATTCTTCTCCTCATTGCCCTTTTGGGCCTCCTTTGCCATTTGAGCTAGTCTATTTTTTAAGGTGTTGTTTTCCTCAGTCAGGCTGTTGACCCTCATTTCATACTTTTCCTGCATCCTTCTCATTTCTCTTTCTAATTTTTCCTCCACTTCTCTTATTTGATTTTTAAAGTCCTTCTTAAGGTCCTCTATGGCCTGCAACCCGTTCATGTTTTCCCCTGGGGCTTTTGGAGCAGGACTTCTGACCTCACAGTCCTTTTCCTGCTCTATGCCCCCAAAATAGGAGTCTAGGGTTGCATTTTTCTGTTTCCTTTGCCTTGGCATGTTGCCACTTAATTGCTTGACTTTTGGGCTTGTTGCCACACTATGGCTTTAAGGCCAGATAGAGGAATTTTCGTCCCGAACGTGTGGGGGGCAACTTCCGTTTCTGGCAAGCTATAAACCCACCCACAACTTCCACCCTAGATCACAATCCAGATCCAGGAGGTTAAAGCAAGAGCGATTACCCCCCAAGACTGATCGCTGGATCTCCCCACGATTTGTAGGCTGGGAGCCGGAAATGCCTCTGAAAACTACAAAATGGCGTGTCTCCTCAGCAGCTTCTAGCCCCCAGGGGAGGGAGCTGACGCATTCCCCAAATACAGGTCCCAAAGTCCATAGGACACTAACCTCTTACTTTGTCCTAGGCATGTCTGTGTTGATAAATCTGGAGTCGCCACAGCTCCTCGTGTTCTGGGGTTCCTCCAGCTGGCTGCTGGCCCTGCTGCCCTGGGGCTAAAACCTTGGCTCAAGTGGACCTGGGCTCGGCTCAGCTCGGCTCCTGCGCTCTGCGCGCTGCCGGCTCCCAGACCACTGCGCTGGTCCTTCCTGCAGGGCTGCTGGGCTGTCCTCAGCGGGAGGTTAGCTTCTCTGTGTCGTTCTGTGGGTGCTGGGGCTCCAGAAGTTGTTCAGAGTCCTTTTTTACATAGTTTGTGGGGAATCTCTGTCCTTTACATTATTGATGTTTAGTTTTTTAAAATGACAAAACAGGAAATTTGGCTTAAAATGTCAATCTAAATAGTGATTTAGTATCATATAGACAAAACCAATTAGTCCATTATGTTTCTCTTTTTAATAGATTCTTTGTCAGTGGGAAGATTTAGTCTTAATACCTGCTCTAAAGAAGGCTTTGGAAACATCTATGTGTTGGATGATGTGATATGAAGCTAGGGTACAGAGCCATAGCTGGAAATTTTGGTGTCCAGGACAAACTATGAAAAAGAATTGGGGTAAAAAGAACAGAATATCATTGTAATCAATTTTTACAATTAATAATGTTAAAACAGCATTTCAGACAATTGAGCACTAAGGGAGACCTTGAATCATGATAAATTTACTGAAAGGCCACTACTGGAGAAGAAAGCAGAGCTGGGAAGGAGCTCATTTGAGGAATGATTGCTTGGGGATAAAACCATGTCATTAGCTAATTTCCTTTATTAACTAATCATTCTTGCTAACTAGTTGCTAAAGTCAGTTTTTTCTAACCTACTTAAATAGTTCAAATGCTGTCAAAATTTAAACACAGCACATTTCTAAATTGTACAATCTACATTGCTTATACCTTCTAAATTTTGCTGTCCTGGATCAAAGCCTCATTCGCCGCAACCTAATCATTCCTCTCGACAGAGCCATGACTAATACTATGAATGACCGAATATAGGTACAATAATATTCAATTGGTTAGAACAATGGACTGAATACAAAGGGAAACAACTGATTTTTTAAATCTCTGAATGTAGATTTAAAACAAATATAAAAAACCAGCACAAGTGTAGAATTGGACCAATGTGACTAAATATAAGTTCATGTGGAAAAACCCTAGTGATTCTAGTTGACTATCAGTTTTTCTTGAACAACTGTTGACGTATTGTTTTTTTAAAAGAAAAGTACATTCTTTTTTTTTTAAGTTTGTTTGTTTGGTTTTCTTAAGCTGCATGGCATGCCCAAATTCAAATAATGATTCAAGTAATGATTCAAATAATGGTTCCACTGTATTCTGCCTTGGAAAGAACACTTTTTGAGTGCTAGGTCCAGTTCTAGCTTCAGAGACTTTGCAACAATATCCAGAAGACATTGCCAATTTGATGCACGTCTGGAAGACATGAGATTAGTGAAAAGCCGAGAATCGGAAGTGATCGTTAAAGAGTCAATATCAATTCAAGGGTGAGTCAATATTGGAACTCATGGATTTGTCAATTGACTGTGGGACATTTGTCATTTTTATCATTTACTTGAATATGAACAAAGATAGCACAGATATTAGAACCAAAGATAACACTGAAAAGGGAAGGATATTCAAATCATTGAATGACAGAGTCAGAACCTCCAAATCTTTCAATAGGCTATACTGATGGTTTGAAACTCAAATTTAATTGGGGGAAATGTGAAATTCCCCACTTGGGTATAAAAATACACCTCACAACTGTACCTCAAAAGTACAGAATCAGGAAGGTATAGTAAGAGAAATTTTACTGTGGAAAAGATCTAGAAATTTTAGCCAGCACTATTTGAGACAATGAGGTGATACAACAACCTAAAAAGGTACCATTATCTTAATCTTCCTTAATAGAGTCATGATATCCAGAAGGAAGGAGATGATGTAGCAGGTTCCTGTACCAAGAACTGAGTGAACCAAATCTAAAGTATTATGTTCAGTACTGGGCATTAAATTTTAGGGAAAGTAGAACCAAGTTATTTGGAAGAATACCAAAACCAATTGAGATGAGAATTTCTTCAAGGAAATGTTTGTTTAAATTAGAAAAGAGGATTTTTGATCTCAATAATCATTGTTTTCCAACCTCTTAAAAATTTTATTCATTTTGCACTTAAATACAAAAAGACACAGAAAAAGAACATTTCCATGTATACAGAACAACATAAAAGAGGATTCAATATAAAAATGTGAATTTCCATTTCACTTTACTTTTAAAAAATTGTATGATAAATACTACTCAGCATTTTCAAAGCTATCCTGCTTTTTGTGCTTCCTCCTAAATTTTCTCTCATTTCTGCTATGTACCTTTTTATTCCTCCCCCCCTTTATGCCCCACCCTAGAAAAGGCTACCATTGGATACAAATATATGTATATGTATACATATATAGACACGTATGTATATAAAACCATATTATACATTTCTGTTTATCAGTTCTTTCTCTGGAAATAGATAACATAGTTGATTTGAGTATTTATGATACTCAAAATAAATTAGTCATTCAGAGTTGTTCTAATGATAATATTTCTGTTACTGTGTACATTCACTTGATTCTACTCATTTTACTTTTCATTATTTCATCTAAGTCTTTCCATGTTTTTTTTTCTAAAATCGACTAGTTCATCATTTCTTATAGCAAAAAAGTATTCCATTATAATTATAGACCACAACTAGTTTAGTCATTCCCCAGTTGATGGACTTCCCCTCAATTTCTAGTTCTTTGCTGCCAGAAAGAGAGCTGCTACAAGTATTTTAGAACATAAGAGTTCTTTTTCCCTAATTACTTTGAGAAACAAACCTAAGCACTGTTGTTGTTTTTTTAAATTAAATTTTATGTTTATTTTTAGTTTACAACATTGATTTCCACAAGATTTTGAGTTACAAATTTTCTCCCCATCTTTCCCCTACCCACCACCCCCAAAACAGCAATCCCATTGAATATTGAGAGTAAGGTTGGCCCATTCCCTTTTGCCTTCCTGTTCTTCCCCTCCATTGTAAGTTTTCCCTTGCCTCTTTTATATGAGATAATTTATCCCATTCTGTCTCTCCCTCTCTCCTCTCATTATATTCCTCTCTCACCTCTTAATTTCATTTTTTAAATATCATCCCTTCCTATTCAATTGATCCTGTGCATTCTGTATGTGTGTGTGTGTGTGTGTGTGTGTGTGTGTGTATATATATATATATATATATATATATATATATATATATATATCTACACTCACATATGTACTCATACACACATATACCCTCCTATATAGGCATATGTATGTGTATATATACATACATACACACATACATATTTATATTCCCTTCAACTATCCTTATAGTGAGAAAAGTTTCATAAGTTACAATTACCATTTTTCCATGTAGGAATGTAAATAGTTCAATTTTGATAAGTTCCTTATGATTTCTTTTCCCTGTTTACCTTCTCATATTTCCCTTGCTTCTTGTCTCTGAATGTCAAATTTTCTACTCAATCCTGATTTTTTCATCAAGAATATTTGAAAGTCCTCTATTTCATTGAATGACCATATTTTCCCCTGAAATATGATACTCAGTTTTTCTGGGCAGGTAGTTCTTGGTTTTAATCCTAGCTCCTTTGACTTCCAGAATATCATATTCCAAGCTCTTCAGTGCTTCAAAGTAGAAGCTGCCAAATCCTGTATTATCCTGATTGTGTACCCACAGTAGTAAAATTGTTCCTTTTTGGCTTCTTGTAATATTTTCTCCTTGACTTGGGAACTCTGGAATTTGTCACTGATATTCCTAGGAGTTTTCTTTTGGGAATCTTTTTCAAGAGATAATTGGTGAATTCTTTCAGTTTCTATTTTGCCCTCTGGTTCTAGAATATCAGGGCAAATTTCCTGGAGAATTTCTTGAAGTATGATTTCTAGGTTCTTTTTTTTTGATCGTAGTTTTCAGGTAGTCCAATAAATTTTAAATTATCTTTCCTGGATCTATTTTCCAGGTCAGTGGTTTTTCCAAAGAGATATTTCACATTGCCTTCTCTTTTTTAATTTGTTTGGATCTGTTTAATAGTATCTTGATTTCTCATAAAGTCATTAGTTTCTGTTTGCTCCAATCTAATTCTGAAGGAATGATTCTCTGCAGTGAGCTTTTGAAATTCTTTTTCCATCTGGCAAATTTGGCTTTTTAAGGCATTCTTCTCCTCATTGGCTTTTTGGACCTCTTTTGCCATTTGAGTTAGTCTGTTTTTTAAGGCATTATTTTCTTCAGTCAGGGTGTTGACTCTATTTTCATGATTTTCTTGCATCATTCTCATTTCTCTTCTCAGTTTTTCTTCCACTTCTCTTACTTGATTTTCAGAATCTTTCTTGAGCTCCTCCATAGCCTATAACCAGTTCATATTTTTCTTGGAAGCTTTACATTCAGGAGTTCTGACTTTATTATCTTCTTACTTTTCCATGCTTTGATCCTTTTTGTCCCCAAAAAAGGAATCTGGGGTTTGATTGCTGTGCTTGTTTTGCTTCCTTTGCTTGCTTATATTACCACTCAATTATTTGGCTTTTGAGCTCTTTGCCATAATAGAACTCTGCTACCAGAGAGGAGAGCTTTGTCCCAAATCATTGGAGTTTTCACAGGTGCTGGAGCTATTAGTTGGGTGCCCTCTCTACAGACACCACAAGTTCTGGTTCACTGGTCACAATACTCAGGACCTCTACCCAAGACAGTGATCCAGATCCAAGCAGGTTAAAGCAAGAGCAATTACCCTCAGAATGGTTGCTTGGTCCCCTACAATCTGCAGGCCAGGAGCTGTAAAGCAGCCACATGGAGGTGGCTGCCACACCTCTGCTGCTTCTCACTCTGGGGGCAGGGGTTGGACCATACTCCATCCCCACCCAGTTCCAACCGAGTTCCACACTGACCTTTTACATAGTCTTTTGCATTTATGGGTTGATAATTCTGGAAACCAGCACAGCTGCTGGTGTTCCACTTTCCTGGAGTACCTCCAACTGTCAGTGGTTGGGGCACCCTGAGGCTAACATCATGGGTTCATGTGGGGCTGGGCTCTACTCCCAGTGTGCTGCAAGGGACCCTTCCTGTAGGCTGCCAGGATGCCTTCAGCAGGATATTTGTTTCTCTCTGTCACTGTGGGCTGTGTAGCTCTGAAATTTGTTTAGAGTCCTATTTTATAGGTATTTGAGATGGTTATGGGGGAGCTTAAGTAGTTTTCCTGCTTCTAAGCTGCCATATTGGCTCTGTCCATAAGCACTGTTTTAGAACTCTTTGGGCATAATTCCAGATTGTTCTCTAAAATGGTTGGACCAGTTCACAGTTTCACCAAAAGTTAATTATTGTCTCAATTTTTCAATATTCCATCCAATATTTATCACTGTCCCTTTTTGTTATTTTAGAAAATCTAATAGGTATAAGATAATATCTCAAAGTTATTTTAATTTACATTTCTCTAATCAAAATTATTTAGAATGTTTTTATATAACTGTATATAGTTTTGATTTTTTCATTGTAAAACTGCCTTTAACCTTTATCAATTGGGGAATGATTCATATGCTTACAGATTTGACAAAGTTCTTTATATATTTGAGAAATGAGACTTTTTTGAGAAATTATCTATTAAAAAATCCCCAATTTTCTATTTTGCTTCTAATCTTGGTTACATTGGTTTTATTTGTATAAAACCTTTTTATTTAATGTAATGAAAATTATCCACTTTATGCCTCACAATGCTATCTCTTGTTTGTTCAC
The DNA here is from genome assembly GCA_011680675.1 of Gymnobelideus leadbeateri. NCBI lineage: Eukaryota > Metazoa > Chordata > Mammalia > Diprotodontia > Petauridae > Gymnobelideus > Gymnobelideus leadbeateri. The sequence continues at coordinate 393,272 of WOXC01007459.1, read as the reverse complement.
AAATTAGACTCCTAGTATAAGTCTGATAGCTAATATGTTCCGTGTTCTTATTTTCTTCTGATTTCTCCCTTTATATGTAGGATACATATCCATTTTGACCTAATCTTGGTAAATGGTGTAAGATATTGGTCTATGACCAATTTTTGCTAGACTGATTTCTAGCTTTCCCCACAATTTTTTTTTACCAAATAATGAATTCTTACCCTAAAAATTTAAGTGTGCTGTAAATTGTATGTCTCCTCTGTTCCACTGAAGTTCTTTGGAACACACCCTGAGAAAAATCTGTTGACAATTTGGGATCATAGGGTTTTAGAAATGAAGGAGAGTGAGATCATGGGATTGAGAGCTAGGGGGAAGTTTAGAGCTTATCTGCTTGAAACTCTTATGAGGAAACTGAAATACAGAATATTTAAATGACACGTCCACAGTCACACAGTTAAGAAATGAACAGAACATGGATTTGAAATGTTTTTACTCTCAGAGGAAGTCTTGGAACAAAGATTGGATGACCTTGGCAGAGATATTAAAAGAATTCACACTTTATGCAGGATTTGGACTGGGTGACCTTGTTAGATTCCTTCCAAGTCATAAAGTCAGTAATTATATGAATGTCTAATTTAATCTCTGTATCCTCAGAACCCAGAAACATTATTTGATTCACAATAGATGTAATACGTGCTTATTAAATAGAATTGCATACTTGCTGCATACAAAGTATTGATTAGTTGGAAATTATGAAGATTTCCTTGACAGACATCTAAATCTGGGGTTATCTACTCATTTCTCTAACGGAATAAATATAACAAAAATAGAATTCACAGAGCCTGCCTTTGAATAGTTTTTTTTTGGGGGGGGGAGGTGACACATGTTTGAAAGGTGTACCCAAGCATATATCCACACAAAGACAACAAGTACAAATTAATATAATACCAAATGAATAAATTTTATACTGAAAAGTTCTATATAAATATGAGGTATTATTATTGTCATTACTGAGGAAATAATTTGCAAAGTATTATCTTAAGCAGGGTGGAGTTAACTAGGAGAAGCTTTAGCTCAGAAGGAGTTTGTGGTTATGTTATTTCTTTTAGAAGTCACTATATTTTCCTTCTTTCTATTTTCCACAATTTTATGGTGCTTATGGTATGGAGGGAATCTTATTCTGTAACCCAGTAGAAGGAGACTTAACTGTATGTAAATTCTGTATTAAAAAAAAAGATTTTAGGTTGATACCAAAGGGGGGGGGAATGGAAAACTCTTCTTTCCTTGGGGCTCAGAGTTCTCCCAAGCGAAAGGGCCCTTTGGTTCCTGGCCTTCAGTGAACAGCAGCTGCTGCTTTTTCAAAACCAATTTCCAACCACCCTGATGTACCGTGTCCTGAGACTTGACTCTGACACAATGGTATTCAGACTTTGGTTTTGGACTCTGACCCTTCCTTTGGCTCTTTGTGATTCTGGATTTATTCCTAGTTTGGTCTCAGTTCCTGAGCACTCCCTTGGAGCACTGGCAGAGTTTGTTCAGAGCTGATGGGAAGCTACCCTTAAGGTGCCTGTTTTACTTCTCCCTGGGTGGAACCATCACAGAAAGTGATTTCTAAATGTCTCAGTTTGCTAGATGTGACTAAGTAACTTTCCCTTCTAAACATGAACTGGAGATGTGGACAGAGTTTTTCTACCTCCATGACCAGAAAATTGATGTTCCTCATTACACAGGGACCAGTCAAGCCAACTAATGCCTTCTGCTATAGCTAGTTAATCTTCTGTGTTCTCTGAATTAAGCAGACAGAAGGAAGCATACTCAGTAAACATTTTCAAGCCAGTCTCTTTAAAACTCAATAGCAAATGGAAAAAAATTCATCTCAAATCAGGAAAGAAAAACATGAAATCAACAATGTCATAAAAACAATTTTGGCCATTACAAGAAAACACCAGATTTTTATAATTAGAAGAAACTTTCCATTTATTAGCACTACCACAGTTTCCTCCAAATGAATCCAAACTGTTCTTAATTGTAGGCAACTTCCTAGCAATGGAATCAGACTTGTTAATGCATAAATTAACGTGACATTTGCCCTGATAGTTTTTTTCCACTGACAACTGAATTTCTTTGGATTTTATAGAAACTGTCATAATAGGGATGATTGCAAGGGCAGATGTGTTACTCCATTTTAAAGTGCATCATCTTTGTGGGTGGCAGGGCAAGGAAGAAGAGTCGAGTTCCTGTGAACAGATAACTCATGGTAGAGGCAAATCTGCCAAAGATGATGTTTACTACAGAGTTTGACTCTTCATAGAACAATTGTATTAAAAGGATTAAGCTAACTTGAGCCAGATAAGCAAATACAAAGGGTTGAGCTATTCTTTGATATCAGAATTGGAACTTGATCATTGGTCATTCCTTGTGACACTGATCAGAACTTTGTCAATATTGAATACTAAAATGTCTTTAAGTGAAGAAAAAAATTGAGTGGAAGGTTTTCAGGTTTTCTCTAAACAAAGGAAAGAGTTGAAGGAACAATCTAGATAACTCAACCAAGTAAGTTTTGTTTCAGTTATGTAAATGTTTTGTGTGAAAGAGTTTTGAACTATGCAGATAAATCAGTGTACTAATATTAGCTTACTTTTCATCATCGATGTGCTCAGTACTCTGCAGAACTGTAACAAATACAGAAAAAAGTAAAAGATGTGTTGTTTCACTTTAAGAAGTTCATAATTGAAAGAGATGTAACTCAAATACATTAAGTACTATTTTATAATTATGTACAAGATATTGATGCATTAATGAAGTCTATGTTTCAGCACGTGGCAAAGATTATAGGTGAGTACTATGTTTGTCAGCAAGCTTTTACTAAGCACCTAACTTGTGCCAGGCATTGTGTTAAAGAAGTGGGGATACAAAGAAAGCAAAAAAAAACATGGTTTCTGCCCTCAAAGAGCTCACATTCTAATGGGGGAATGGGAGAGAGAACATGCAAACAACTGTTTACATATAAGATAGAACAATGTCAAAGAAAGATAATATCAGAGGAAAGGTAGTAGGCAGAATGGACCAGGAAAGGCTCCTATAGAAGATGGAATTTGAGCTAAGTTTTTAAGGGAATAAGAGAAATCAGGAGGCGGAGGTTAGAAAGAGAGAAGAGCAATCTAGGCACAATCAAAAGCCACTGCAGTCAGGAAATAAAATCCCATGTGAGAAGAACCACAATTAGGCAGGTATATCTGAATTATAATTGTATTGCGCACCTACATGGCATAGTGGATAGAGCACCTACCTTGTCTGGAGTCAAAAAGAATCATCTTCATGACTTCAAATCCAGCCTCAGACACTTACTAGCTGTCTGACCCTGGGCAAGTCATTTAACCCTGCTGGCCTCAGTTTCCTCATCTATAAAATGAGTTGGAGAAAAAAAATGGCAAACCACTAGTTGTGTGACCCTGAGCAAATCACTTAACTTTGTTTACCTTAATTTTTGTAAATGAGTTGGAGAAGGAAATGGCAAACCACTCCAATATCTTTGCCAAGAAAACCCCAAATGGGGTAACAGAGGAACACAACTGAAACATCTCAACAATAATAACAAAATATGTTAAAGGGAGTAAAGTTCAATAACACTGCAAAGGTAGGAGGGGGTAAGGTTGTGGAGGATTTTCAATGCTAGAGATTTCAAAGTTGATCCTGTAGTATTACCTACATTTGAGATTATTGAGTAGGACATATGTGCTTAAAATCTCTTTAGGAAAACCACATAAGTAGTTACATGGTGGAAGGTTAGATTGGAGTGGCAGGGCCAATTAGGAGGCTTATGGAGATAATCTAAATAAGAGGCTATAGGGGAGGCTAGGTGGTACAGTGAATAGAGCACCAGCCCTGGAGTCAGGAGGACCTGAGTTCACATCTGACCTCAGACAGATAACACAAAAACTAGCCATGTGACCTTGGGCAAGTCACTTAACCCCAATTGCCCTCCAAAAAAAAAGCTAAATAAATAAACAAACAAATAAATAAGTAAATGAGAGGTTATGATGGCTTATAATGGAATGGTAACTATGAGAGCAGAGAGAAGGAATTAAAGTCTAACTCTTATGAAATTAGAAATAGCAAGATTTGGCAAGGGATTATAAATGTGGGGCATGTGTAAGCATGTAGTGGAAGATGATACCAAAGCTGTGAGACTGAATGTGACTGGGATGATGATGATGATGTCCTCAATAGCAATAGAAAAGTTGGGAAGAGGGGAGGCTTTGAGGTAAAAATTAGTTCTGTTTTTGACATGCTGTTTTAGATGTTTACTGGATATCCAATTTGAAGTGTACAAAAGCCAAGTGTATAATAGACTAGGTCTCAGGAGAGAGATGAGGGCCAGATATATAGATCTTGTAAGTTACTCAGCATCTGCTCAGAGATGAGAATTGAGGCCATGGAAGGTTAGAACAAAGACTGTTGAGAGCTGAAGTGTAGACAGAATGTTTTGACCATGGCATCCAGAATCTTAGAACTGCTGAGGATGTCATAGGCCATCAGTCTAGCCCATACTTGAAAATAGTTCCTATTACAATATAGCTGACAAGTGGTTATTCAGTTTCTGTTTGAAGATCTCCAATGGAACAGGGCATCAGAAAAGGTTACCTACATTTTGAGGCACCTGATTTCACTTTTGAGTAGCTATAATTGTTGAAAGGGTTTTTGTTTTTATTTTTTTATGCTATGGCATACCAGACAAATGGCCATGGAGGCTTTGTTTAAAGGGGGAACCAGTCACTTCCTAAAGTGGACAGCTCTAATAATTAAAAGGATTTTCTTTACATCAAGTGAAAATCTGCCTCTTTGAAACTTGCACACCATTGTCCCTTTGTCTGATCTCAGGCTGAGAAAATATTCTCAAATGGATTCAAAGAAATAAAGAAAGAATTGACAATACTAAGAGAGTAAACAAAGGAAGAACTTGAACAAAGTTTAAAAAAATAAGGAAATTTAAGGGACAAAAAATCTGGGGGGAACAAAGCATGAGAAAATAAGAAAATCACCAATGGGATACTATAATTAAAAAATATAAATATATAGAAGATAACTAACAGGCCTATTATGGCAATTGTATACAAGGTAGAACAGCTAGAATTTTCTTTTTTTTTCTTGAATTAGACCTGTAATTTTCGTGATGTCTGGAATTTCCTATGAAGAGATATGAATATCACATATTACTCACTAACTTGTGGTCTTAGAGAACTACCTGAGGCATTGAAAGATTAAGTTATTACCAAGGGTCACAAAGAAAGTGATGTGGCTCTTAAACTCAGTTCTTCCTTATTCCTAGCTTAAAATGTTTATCCAGGACACCATGCTGAGAAAGAGTAGGGGAGGGGAGGAAGAAGGGGAGATAGGGGAGAGAGTGATAGGTGGGGGGGGGAGGAAAAAAGGAGCAAGAAAGAAAGGGTATAATTATTCCAATTAATGGAAAATTAAATGGAAAACACACAGATCCACATGGCATACCTAGAGTGCAGATTATGATATAGCAACTGCAAGATACTAACAACCTGTAAAAACTTAGAAAAAATAACAAATTTGGGAAGTGATAAACAAAGCTTCTTAGAATTAAAGAAAACAGTCAATAAAATATATGTAAGTAGAAATCCATGGGACACAAAAGGAATTAAAAATTTAACAAAGTTTGTGATCTGTGATTTCATTGTTATAGAAAACTTCCCAGAACTTGGAACACAATATTTGTGAAATAATTAAAAACATCAACTATAAATGCAAAATTATCTATTTAGCAAAATTCAGTATGCTTCTTGAAGACAAGAAATGAATATCAGAAGCAAACAAGAATATGAGACGAAAACAAATTTGGAAAAAGTTTTTCAAATAGATGCATACATTTGAAGGAAGTTTTTAAACAACCAAATGAGGAGCAGCAAGGTGGTGCACAGCACTGGCCCTGGAGTCAGGAGGACCCAAGTTCAAATGTAGCCTCAAACACTCGACACTTACTAGCTGTGTGACTTTGGGCAAGTCACTTAACCTCAACTGCCTTGCCTCCCTCCCTTAAAAACAAAAACAAAAACAAAACACAACTGATGAACCTCCCAGCCAAAAAGACAAATAGTTAAAATAACCAGGATAAAAGAGTTGCTAATAAAACATTAGAACAGTGCATTGTATTGGCTATATCACTAAATATTTCAGAAATAGTTTTCATAGAAACAGAGGAAGGAATAAAATGGGTGGGGGGAAAGCAGGGGAAGAAAGTGACAGAATAATTCTCAAGTAAAACTCTGACTTTGTAAAAAAAAAGGGAAAATTCAATTTAAAGTAGCCTACATAGTTAATATATGAACACAGATTCACATAATTTTTGAGCTGGGACCTCAGCAACAATCCAATCCAACCATACCCAAAGGTCAGTTCTAACCTACCCCACAAGTGGTAGTACAGCTTAAAAATCTGCTTTTGGAGATTCCAGTATTTCTCTAGGCAGATGATTCAGTGTTTGAATGGCTCTGGTGATTAGGAAGTTTTTCCTCAAATTGAACCTAAATTTGCCTCTTTCCAACTTATGCCCATTTTCCATAACTTTACCCCCTGTGATCAAAGGAAACAAGTCTAATCCCTTTTCCACCAGATAGCTTTCTCTATTTTTTAAGATAGCTATCATGTCTCCCCTGAGTCTTATCTTCCCCAAGTTAAACCTTTCAAATTCCTTTAACTAATCCTCATATGGGCATTCACTCATGGCCCTGTTTGCCCTGCCCCAGATGTTCTCCAGTCTATCAGTATCATTCTTATACCATGGTGCCAAGAACTGAAAACAATATTCCACATGTGGTCTGACTAAAGCAGAGTGTGGGGATTCTCACCTCCTAATTCCTCTCTCAATGCAGCCCAAAATTTAATTACTTTTTCTTTTGCTGAAATAGTGTTCTGCTTTCTATTGAACTTACAGCCTACTAAAAACTCCTGGATCCTTTTCAGACACACTATTCTTTAACCATGATTCCTCCATCTTTTTTTTCTTTTTAAAAAATTATTTATTTTCCTTTTCAACATTTACTTTTATAAGATTTTGAATTCTAATTTTTCCCCTTCCACCCTCCTCCCTCCCTAAGATGGCAAGCACCTGATATAGGCTATACATGTACAATCATATTAAACATATTTCCACATCAGTCATGTTATGAAAGAGGAATCAAAACAAAAGGGAAAAACCACAAAAAAACAAAAAACAGAAAATGAAAATAGTATGCTTTGATCTGCACTTAGACTCCATACTTCTTTCTCCATATGTAGATAGCATTTTACATCATGAGTCTTTTGGAATTGTCATTGTGTTGCCAAGAAGAGCCAAATCTATTAAAACTAATCATCACACAATGTTGCTGTTACTTTGTACGATGTTTTCTTGGTTCTCACTTCACTCAGCATCAGTTCATGCAGTCTCTTTCCAGATTTTTCTGAAATCTGCCTGCTCATCATTTTTTATAGCTTAATAGTATTCAATTGTATTCATATACCACAGCTTGTTCAGTCATTCCCCAACTGATGGCCATCCCCTCAATTCCCAATTCTTGGCCACCACAAAAAGAACTGCTATAAATATTTTTTTATATGTAAGTACTTTCCCATTTTTTATGATCTCTTTGGGTTATGGACCTAGTAGTAGAATTGCTGGATCAAAAGGTATGCACAGCCTTACAGTCCTTTGGGCATAGTTCCAAATTGCTCTCCAGAATGGTTGTATCCATTCACAACTGCATCATCAATGCATTAGCATCCTAATTTTCCCACATCTCCAACACTTATCATTTCCCTTTTCTGTCATATTAGCCAATCAGATAAGTGTGAGGTTGTGATAGGAATGTAAATTTTTAAGATCTTCCCTGCCCGTAGGCCCTTTGGTAGGTTTAAGTACACCTGGAGCCTGTGGTGGGAGGCTTTTCAGGAGATACTTTGTGATTGGGCAGTGGGTCAAGAGGGTTGTTACACTTTCTGACCCCAGAGAAGGCTATATAAATCCTGATGTGAGGCTTTATTTTGGGGCTCAGCTTGAGAAGTGTTGTGTGATTTGACCAGATAAGACTCTGGGCAGCCATTGAGAGCCCCATGGCTTTGAAAAACCCGGATTTTGATGCTTCCCTCTATGGTAACTGACTAGGTTTGAATGTAATGGTTGGACAGTTGGAGGCCTGTCTGGTTGATCTGTTTGTTTCTCTGTCTTCTTGTAATTTCTGCTTGTAATCTCTGTATACTCTAAAGTTTGGGGTGCTGACTTTTTCCCCTGAACTAAGTAAATGATATGTTTGATTGACTAAAGCAAGATTGTTAACCCATTTTGAGTTGCTTTCCTTTAGAAAAGCAGATCTAAGAACCTGTGTTGGCAGCCACCCTGGGGATGCTGGGGTGCTTGCTGCAACAGAGGTATAACTCAGAGCTGTTTTAATTTGCATTTCTTTAATAAATAATGATTTAGGGTATTTTTTGTATGACTACAGATAGCTTTAATTTCATCTGAAATCTGCCTGTTCACAAGATTCCTCTATCTTGGACTTGTAAAAGTGAATTTTGGAATGTAAGTGACAGGAAGAGAGGGAAGGAAGGGGAAAGGAAATAAGAGAGGGGAGGAAAGAAGAGCTCAAAGGAGAGAAGGAAGCAAAGGAGGGAGGGAGGAAGGAAGGAAGGAAAGGAGGGGAAGAGAAGAGAGGAGAGGAGAGGAGAAAAGAAGGAAGGAATGCTTATAAATATTACCTCATTTGATCCTCATCCCTACCCTGGGAAGTAGGTGCTACTATTACTCCCATTTACAGTTGAAAAACCTGAGGCAGAGATTAAGTGACTTGCCCTGGGTCATATAGCTAGTAAATATCCAAGGCTATATTTAAACTCAGGTCTGCATGGCTCTAGGCCCTTCTCTCCACTGTGCTATATAAATAGAATTAGGGAAAAAAATCCACAATTATATTTGGAATATTTATTTATACCTATATATTTATCTAGAGGCATGCATGTATATATACATATGTTGTATTTGTGTATATACGTGTGTGTGTATACATATACATATATATATATATATATATACACACATGCTGGGGTGCTTGCTGCTACACACATGTAACATACATATATGTGTGTATATATATATATATGAATATATGTTATGGGAATGGGAATCTGAAGATCTTCCCTGCCCCTAGGCCTTTTGATAGGTTTAGGTGACTCTGAGAAACTTCCCTGATTTGAGAATATGCTCTGTGTCCTAATAGGCTGAATGTGGTCTCCTGGAGCCTGTGGTAGGAGGCTTGTTCTTCAGGAACACCCATACCTTGTTACTTTGTGATTGGGCAGTGGGTCACGAGGGTTGTGATGGTCTTGGACCCAGGAGAAGGCTATATATAACCTGATGTAAGGTTTTGCTGTGGGGGTCAATTTGGAAAGAGCTGTGTGATGTGGCCAGATGAGACTCTGGGCAGCTGTTGAGCCCCCAGCTTTGAAAACCCAGATGTTAGTTCTTCCCTCTCTAGTAACTGACTAGGTGTGGATGTAAAAGCTGGAAGACTGTCTGCTGATCTGTTTCTCTGTCTACTTGTAACTTCTGTTTGTATTCTCTGAAGTTCAGGGTGCTGACTTTTTCCCCTGAAGGAGGTAAAATGATGTATATTTGATTGATTAAAGTAAGATTGTTAACCAATTTTGAGTTGCTTTCCTTTGGAGAAGTAGATCTAAGAACCTGTGTTGGCAGCCACCCTGGGGATGCTAGGGTGCTTGCTGCTACAATACATATGTGTAATGACTTGTTTATAATACAATACTATACACTTATATAATGCAATATTACATCATCAAAATTTCAATACAGGAAAAAGCACAAATTTACAATAAATTATTAAATTTAAGATGTTTCTTTTTTTGAAATGACACAAATTTAAAAACAAACATTAAAGGGTTAAAGAAAGTAGATGGAGGAACCGTGTAATATTTTTTTAAAAGGGGGAGGTAGGCCAATAAGTTTGGGAAACTCTGCTTGTAAACAGTAATATATCAATACTGTTCATGAAATTTTCTTGGCAAAGAAATTGAAATGATCTGTCAGTTTCTTCTCCTGTGGATTAAGGCAAGGTTAAGGTTAAAGTTAAGCTACTTTTCTAGTGTCCAACAGCTAGTAAGTGTCTGAGTCCCGTTTTGAACTCAGATCTTCCTCATTCCAGGTCCAGCACTAAGCCATATAGCTACCATATATATGTATGATTAGATGGATAGATAGAGTCACAGACCTTAGGTAAAGAACCACAATTCTAATGCTTATTGACTTGAGACACCATTCAGTATATTTTCTCCAGTGCCATCACCAACATCTGTTAACCCATAAGTATTTCTTCAATGTTACTGATAATCAAATAGCTTTTACAAATGTAAATTTACTGAAAAGATATAGCAAGAACAAAACTAAACCATCTCTGAAACCAGAGGTGCCATCTCTCCTTTACATCTATGTCCTAGTGGAGAATAGACTCAAAATACCCTTGCCATGTGATACATTTCTAAAAGACATGATCCATTCTATCTCTAACATTTTTTTCACCAAGAAAAGCACCATTTATTTGTTCAAGACTATATATTGGCCTGGGTTGGGAGAATAGGCTATTGGCACTACCTTTTTCTTCTGGAGTTTTCCAAAATGCTTTCCTCACTTGCACCAGAAGAACAAGAGGCTTTGTTGGAGCCTTTACATTTACATTTATTTCTGGTTCCACGCCCAATTAAGCAGCTTTTCATCATCAGGCAGCTAACAGAGAGGAAACAAAGATCATGTGTGTGTGCTCTGAACAAAAGGTAGGGTCTTCTACTTAATATTCTTGGAAACTAGCTCTCCAGGCCCACCACATGGGATGACCTCAAGCACAGCATTCTGCATCCTCAAAAGACTGTGCCCCATGGGCTTGTCTCCCATTACATAGACAACCCATCCTATCAACAGGAAATAGAGATAATTCTGTTTCTTCTTTGCCTACATTTATGCCTTTGTAATGGGGAAGGCTGTTCTCAACCACTTGGCAGGCCAATGGAAAACATCCATGCATATACCAGCTCTTCTATTTCCTAGAAGCAGATTCTCCAGTGTCTCCCATATGGATGACTACACCTTTTTTGATCTGGGCATGCATCCATTCCCAATTACATCATTATACTTCTATTTTTTTCATTTTATAGCTATCTCTAGCATTTCTGGGAGAACATTATGACTTTACTTCTAAATTTATTGGGAAAGCTTCTAGTATTTTTTTACATTATATATAATGCTAGATTTTAGTTTTAGATATATACTTTTATCATATGAATGATACACAGTTATTGTTTACTGTTTCAAACTCTGAGTCAGGTGCATGGGATACCAATACAAAAGTGAAATTTCCTCTGTTCTCAGAGACCTTGTATTCTAATGGTGAAGGCAACACATATGGAGGAGGGTTGACCAAGAAAAGATGTTGTGGTCAGGGAAGTAAGTTAAAACTATGATGAGTGGAACAGTAGAATGGTCTATTGATATACCCTTTCCAGAGGCAATGATAGTGTTGAGTTGATTATAGTTCTCAAAAAAAGGGAAAGGTTGGAAGAGTACAATACCCACATTTAGCAAGGCACAAAATGTCCAAGGTAAAGATGATTTTAGGGAGCACAGAGCCAGTTGGTTTAGCTCCTCCTAGGTGTGACCTCTGCTGCCAGTAGGAGTGACAGAATGAAAAAATATTTTAAACAGTTCTTCTATGTTTATGTTTTGTAAAGTGTTTAGTATAAATGGCATTGATAACAAGCTAAGCAGCACAGGGACTAGCACAAATCTCTTCGGCATCACTCCAAAGACCTTCCTGCCAAAATGATATTGAACCAGTTAATGACTATGCTTTGAGTTCAACCATTCAACCAGTTTCAAATTCTTCTCAATGTATTCTATCTGACTCACCTCCATTTTCCCTCAAGAATAATGTGAGATATTTATCAAATGCTTTGCTTTAATCAATGTATACTGTATCTACCAGTTTAACAAACCTATCAAAATGGAAATAAGATCAATATGTCAGTACTTAGCTGACAGTGCTGGACACATACTAGGTGCTTAATAAATATTTGTCGATTGGGTGATTAATGACTAGTTTTTACTGACGATATGTTGGCTCTTTGTAATCACTACTTCCTTTTCAAGCTATTAAGTGAGATTGATAAAAATGTCTTCCAGAATTTTCCAGGATTCAGAATCAGATTTACTCTTTCTTCATTTCAAAAAGAAATCAGGAAAACATTTGCCATTCACCATTATGACAGTATATTTCCCATTCTATACATTAATTTAAAAATCCCCAATGGTATTTCTGCAATCGCATCTGCTAGTCCAAAGGAAGTAGGTCATCTGAGTCAGATGACTTGAAGTCATCAAGGGCAATAAGGTACTTTCTTACTATCTTTTTATTTATCTTTAGTATCAACTTGCTTGTTAATCATTTTTGTCCTGTCATTTCTAGGGCAAAAGTCTTTCTTTTTAGCAGAGAAAAAGGAAGCAAAGTTACAATATAGTGACTTTGCCTTTTCTTTTTTTTTGCTTTTTGGAAGGCAATTGGGGTTAAGTAACTTGCCCAAGGTCACACAGCTAGGTTTTTTTGTTTGTGTGTGTTAAGTGTCTGAGGCTGGATCTGAACTCAGGACCTTCTGACTCCAGGGCCAGCACTCTACTCTAGCTGCCCCTGACTTTGCCTTTTCTTATAAGCAATTGTCACATTCTCCCCAAACAATGACTCTATACCGCTTTTTTATCTTCTTTCCCCAATGCAGCTTTTGTCTATGGCTAACTTTACCAACTTCAGCTTATTTTCAACATACTAGGTTTACAGGACTATGCTTTGTTCTTATATTGATCAACCATTACCTGCCCTTCCTGAAATCTTCTCTTTAAATATCTTTTTTTTAAATATATAACTGGGATGGTGAGTTCTTTGAGTTATGCCAGAGATCTCTTAATGTAAAACAAAGGAATCGGATAATAAGTGATTCTATTAAACTTTGATGAAAAATATGTAAAATTTTCTTAAAATCTTATATTCCCTTTAGTTAGAAGACAAACCTAGTAAATATAATGCTAATGTATGTGAGCTAAATTCCCACAATAAAATGAGTCACAGAATAAATGGAAAGGCAAAATACAAAAATAGACTTGACATTCTGGAGAACAATTTGGAAATATGCCCAAAGGGCTATAAATTTGGGCATACCCTTTGACCCAGAAATACCTCTACTTGTTCTGTATTCCAAAGAGATAAAGAAAAAGCAAAAGGATCTGTCTGTACAAAAATATGCATAGCAACTTTTTGTGACAGCAAAGAATTAAAAACTGAGGAGATGCTCATCAGTTGGGGAGTGGCTGAACAAGTTGTATATGATTGTGAAGGAATACTATTGTGCTATAAGAAATAAGCAGGATGGTTTCAGAAAAAAATCTAGGAAGACAATATGAAATGATGAAAAGTGAAATGGCAAAACCAGGAGAATATTGTACACAGTAACAGAAATATTGTAAAGATGATCAACTGTGAAAGACTTAGCTACTCTGATCAAGACAATGGTCCAAGACTAATCCAAAGGACTCATGATGAAAAATGCTATCAGCCTCCAAAGAGAGAACCAATGAACTCTAAATGAGAATTGAAGAATATATACATATATAGATATATGTATATATATACATATATAGATATATGTATATATATATACATATATAGATATATGTATATATATACATATATAGATATATCTATATACACACGTATGTTTTACTTTATTTTTATTTTGTTTTGTAACATGGCTAATATGGAAATTTGATTTGCATGATTGCACATATATAATCTATATCAAATTGTTTGCCTTTGTGGGAGTTGGGGTGGGGCAAAAGGAAAGAGGTAATTTGGAACTCAATTTGTTTAATGATTGTTAAATTTAGTTACATGTAATTGGGAAACATTTAATAAGATAAAAATAGATTCAAAATGAAAAGATAAACTAAAATGTATAATGTTACTAATAAACCATGGAAGATAGGAGGGTAAATAATGATATAGAACAAATATGAATTTAAGCCACAAAGTATTATAAAAAAAAAGGAGTCAACATTTTATTGTGCTAAATAAGTCTATGCAAAATTAATACATATGAATCTTAAATACATGTGCATCTAATAATTCTTTATCAAAATTATAAAGGAAAGCTTCATAGTCATGCACTACTAGATTTTTTTAAAGTAGATTTTAGGGGGCAGCTAGGTGGCACAGTGAATAGAGCACCAGCCCTGGAGTCAGGAGGACCTGAGTTCAAATCCGGCCTCAAACACTTAACACTTACTAGCCATGTGATCTTGGGCAAGTCACGTAACCCCAATTGCCCTGCACTCCAAAATAAAAAAAAAGATTAGATTTTAATGTGCCATTATCGTTATTTGATAAATTCAGCAAAATAATTCAGCAAAAAAGAAACTATTGAGCTAAACGGTGTTATATAAACAATAGTGATATAAAGAAGAAATTAGTGGGAAAAGCAAATGAGTGTTTTTATTTATTAAACTTACATAAAAAATGATCATGTCCTGACCCCAGAAATAAGATTCAGGCAAAAAGAAAAAGAAAAAATAGAACATCTATCTTAGATCATAATGAAGTAAAACTGATGATAATGAGACATTGAATAAGACATAAGACCCTTATGGTAACTAAGAAAGTATTTATTTTATCAAAACATGACTGACTTGAAAAAATATAAAAACCAGTAGCAGAACATCATAGAATGACCATCCTCATGCTCTTTGTTTTACATTATCAGTGGCTTATTTAAAGAAATAGAGAGTAAAATTATAAAAAAATTTCACATGACACATACCCAAGAGAAATAACAAACATGCTGGATGAAACTATCAGAATTCAAGAAAATCTTGCTTGACTGGAACACTATCCTCAATCTAATTTGATGAAATTTAATAGAGATAGCTGATTTGGATCCAAAAAAAGACAACTTCCGGGGGAGAAAATATCTATTTATTAATTCATCTGGCAATAATCTAGGTGCATATTCAACATCAATCAAGTATGACTGTAGCAGAAAAAACTTAATTTCATCTTAAGCTACATTATGAATAATTTTAGCTAGTATTTATATTTAGGACTTGCAAAGTGCTTTACATTTGTTATCTGATCATCATAAGAACCTTGTGAGGTAGGTGCTATTATCAGTCCCATTTTACAGATAAGCTCTTGCTCTTCCTTTTTGTTAATTTTGTTTTGTTTTTATTTTTTGAGTTGTTTTTTGGGGGTTGGTTTTTTGTTTTTGTTTTTGGAGGGTGGAAGGTAGGGCAATTAGGGTTAAGTGACTTGCCCAAGGTCACACAGCTAGTTTTTTGTGTTATCTGTCGGAGGCCGGATTTGAACTCAAGTCCTCCTGACTCTAGGGCCAATGCTCTATTCATTGTGCCACCTAGCTGCGCCTTCCTTTGTTTTTTAAGAGGACCAAGAACATCACAGGGTGTTGTCTTGCTTTGCCTGTAAATTGGATTTAAGTGAGGCAGAGTTACACAAAGTAGTCATCTTCAATTTCTCTTCCAGAGTCATCAAAGTCCAATGGCAAGACAAAAATCAGGACAATTCGTGATGGTCCATGTTGCAGTGGATATCCTTGATGTCTTCAATGTCTGACCAAGTTCTAACCACTCTGCCTTCATGGCCCTTGGAACAAAGTGTTTTCATCTACCCATTCCACATGCTTATAGGCAGAAATCCCCCTAATCCACAGACAGGTTTAAATCTATGAGTTACCCTTAACCTGGTTTAGCTCATGTGCTGAAACAATTTTCCCAAGTGTGGTTGCTTTACATGCTACAGCTTCTTGGAGTTGGGTGAATAAGAAGAATACCAAAGATAAATAAGCAACCCTCAAAAGGCTTTGGAGAGCCCTCACACTAGAAATGCTAGTCTCCCTTGAATGCCCCCATACACCCCACAGAGAAGCAAACCAAGGCTGAAAGAGCTTAAATGACTTGTCCATAGTCCATACAACTAGTATGTGCCTGAGTAAGGATTCAAACTCTGGTCTTCCTAATTTCAAGTCCAATACTCTATTGACTAAAGCACCTAGCTCCCTAATGCTAGGAGAAATATAGGGTTGAGGATAGAACCTGAGCAGGCCAATTCATATTCAGATCTGAGCTCTATATTAAGGAAAGATATTGATAAGATGGAGGGCATTCCTAGGAATACAGGACTGTTAAGGGGTCCCAACAAAAGTCATATGAGGACTGATTAAAGGCCCTGGAAATGTTTATCCTGCAGAAGAAAGACTAAGTGGGGAACATAATAATTGTTTCCAAATTTTGGAAGCATTAGATATGTTTTCCTTTTTCCCAAATTATAAAATTAGAAACAATAAGTGGAAGTTTCAAAAAGGGAAATCCAGTTTTGATTCTAGGAAAAACTTCCTAATAATTGCTTGAAAATGAAATAGGCTCTATTAGAAAGCAGTGAATTCCCCCTCACCAGAGATCATTAAAACATCGATACTACTTGTTAAGCCCTATAGGATATTGTCAAAACAGTACTCCAGAAACAAATTCAACAGTATTTGTTTAAATCAATAAGAAAGAAAATTTAAAAAGTTGTTTGCACTTAAAGCATGGAAAATTTTTATAAAGGAACAAAGCAACAAATAGAAAACAGAAAAGAAATAATTAAGAACAGAGCAGAGTTCAATACAATTAGAAGCAAGGAAAAAAATGAAATCATAAATCCAAGAACTGTTTTAAAGACAAATAAGATGGGTAAACAATCAGCAAGAATATGAATAGAAGAAGAAAGTAAACACAAATCACCAAACTTAAAAATGAGAAAAGAAAGATCAGAAGGTAAATCAATAAAATGAGAATTTACTGTGCTTGGCTCTATCACTAAATTTGAGAATATCAAAGAAATGAATGATATTCATTAATAGAATGAGACTGTCCCCCACATGTAGCATGGGGGTGTTATTGAGTCACTCAAAGTGAGGAAGAATAGACTTATCTAGCCTCTTCTCTGACTACCTTTCTCTAAAAGAGACTTTAATTCCTGCCAGGAATGAAAGTAGGAGGTTAGGCCCAAGAGCTTTGGCAACTCTGCTATCCAGAGAGAAAGGGGTTACTGGGCTAGAATTTTACCTGTTTGCTCTCTTAACTTCTGACTGATATTCATTAAGAGAGAAAAGAGGACCCAAAATTTATGTCTAAGGTTTGATTTTCTTCCTATTAAATACTAGTTCCACAATGATCACACATAACAATTAGCAAAGAAACCCATTTATCCAAGTTGATTCTAAAACAGAAAAAAGAGAAAATATACATAAGAGAATATACACCAGACAAAACAGAGTGGAGGAGATCTCCCATTGGGAATGAGGTAACACAACTCAACCAGGAAAGAGTCTCAGATCTTATCCAAAGAGAAATTCCCTGAAGTCTCTAGTGTAGCAAGCTGGGGATAGGGACTTGATGGAGACTGCTAGTTCCTCTGTCATCTTCTTGCCAAAGTCTCATTTTCCCCTTAGTAAGCTAAAAGTGGGGTTGGCATCATCTATCTTCTCTCTCAAACTTGGAAGCCATAAATGTCAAAGAGACTGAAGAGCCTGAACAAACTTGAAGGGAATCCCAAAGAAAGTGTGAAGGAAGCAGAATTCTCTCCCACTCTTGCCAATTCTATCCCTTCCCTTACACAGGCATGGGACATCACTCTCAGCCCAGGGAGGAGGGAACACCATGGATTTTGAGATTAGGGTTACAAAACAGTAAATAAACAACCCAAGGGCATAGCAGGCAGGGTATTAAAAATTGTTCTACCAAAAGACACCAACTCTACACAAATGAATTCACAAATAAATTCTGTCAAATTTTAAAGATCCATCCTAACTACCATGATATAGAAACTTTTGAGACAAATGTAGAGAGATGGTAAGGTTTGTTACTTCTACAAGCTAATATGGTGATAATACTCTAATTAGTCAAAGACAAAGTTGAAAAAGAAAACTATAAACCAATATAATGAATACCAATGAGAAATAATTAACAAAATACTCAAAAAGGAACTATAACAATGCATGAAAAATTAATCTATCATGAATATGTTATAAATATAATGCAAGAAATTTTCATACTAGGAAAAATGTCATATCTTTAAATGAAAAATATCATTAGATTCAAAGAGCATCTTTGATCTTTTAAAAAAGTACTCATTTATGATTTTCAAGAAAATTTTATTTTAGAATAGAAGAATCATTCTACAGTATGATAAAACAATACATTGAAATCTACAAGCTTATACATTATGAAATGGATAAATGTTCATTAAAAACAGTTGTTAAGGCAGAGCTAAGATGGCAGAGTAAAACCACAAACTTGGTGTGGGCTGGCTTCAATCATCTCCAATACCTATAAAAAATGACTCTAAACAAATTTTAAAGCTATAAAACCCACAAAGAGACAGAAACGAGTCTCCTGCTGAAAGCAGTTTGGAAAGCCAATAGGAAAGGTCTATAGCGGCATGCTGGGAGCTGAGTGCAGTCCTCAGTGAACTGTGATTCTGGCCCCCAGGGCCTCCCCAAACCAGTGCCCAGACCAGCCAGAGCAGACTTCAGAAGAGTGAATCATCATCAGCTGTGGCAGTTTACAGACTCCTCAACCCAAAATACCAAAGAGAAAATAAAAGGTTAGTTGGGAACTCTGTTGTAAGGGTGGAGGAAGGGCATGGTCTGTCCCCTGCCCCCAGGAGAGAAGTGGTGGGAGGCACAGCAGTGCTTTGTGGTTGCTTTCAGAGCTCCTGGCCTGCAGATCACAGGGGGACCAAGTGACCATTTGGACGGTAATCACTCTTGCTTTGTCCTGCATGGATCTGGATCACAGTTTTGGCTGGTGGTACTGGGGTGTGTGGTCAGTGAGCCAGAGCTTGCAGGGGCTGTAGAGAGGGCACCCAACTAATAGCTCCAGCAGCTGTGAAAACCCCAGCAATTTTGGACTAAGCTCTCTCCGTTCTGTAAGCAGAGTTCAACCATGGCAAATAGCTCAAAAGTCAAGCAATTGGCAAGATTGAGGAATGCATTCAGACCATACAATCCTTTTCTGGGAACAAAAAGGATCAAAATATCCCCTATGAGAGAGTAGCCTATGAGGAGAAGAAATTTGGCCTATAAAGCCAAATTTGCCAAATGGAAATTGAATTTCAAAGACTTACTAAAGAGAATAATTCCTTTAAAATTATATTGGAGCCATTGGAAGCTAAACAGATCTAAACAAATGAAAAAATAGGCAATGTGAAATATCTCATTGGAAAAACCACTGACCTGGAAATTACATCCAGAAGAGATAACTTAAAAATTATTGGACTACCTGAAAGCCATGATCAAAAAAAAGAACTTAGAAATCATCCTTCAAGAAATTCTCCAGGAAATTTGCCCTGATATTCTAGAACCAAAGGACAAAATAATAATTGAAAGAATTCACCGATTACCTCTTGAAAAAGATCTCAAAAACAAAACTCCTAGGAATATCATAGACAAATTCCAGAGTTCCCAGGTCAAGGGGATAATATCACAAGAAGCCAGGAAGGAACAATTTTACTTTTGTGGAAACAACCAGGATAACACAATATCTATCAGCTTCTACATTAAGGAATTGAAGGGCTTGGAATATGATATTTTGGAGGTCAAAGGAGCTAGGATTAAAACCAAGAATCACCTACCTAGCAAAACTGAGTATAATGCTGCAGGAGAAAATATGGTCATTCAGTGAAATAAAAGACTTTCAGGCATTCATGATGAAAAAAACAGAATAGAAAATTTGACTTTCAATTACAAGAAGCAAGAGAAGCATGAAATGGTAAACAGAAAAAAGAAATCATAAGGAACTTATTAAAATTGAACTATTTACATTCCTACATGGAAAAATGATAATTGTAACTCATGAGACTTTTCTCAATATAAGGATAGTTGAAGGGAATATATATGTATATACACATATATACACATATATATGTATATACACATATATGTATATACACATATATGTGTATGTGTGCATACACATATATGTGTATGTACACATATATACACATATATGTATTTACACATATATGTATGCATAGGAGGGTGTATGTGTGTATAAATATATGTGTGTTTGTGCACATGTGTGTATGTGTATACATAGACAGAGGGCACAGGATGGGTTGAATATGAAGTGATGATATCTTAAAATTAAGAGGTGAGAGAGGAATATATTGGGAGAAGGTAAAAGGGATAGATTAGGGTAAATTATCTCATATAAAAGAGGGATGAGAAAACTTACAATAGAGGGGAAGAGCAAGAAGATGAAAGGTAATGGGTCAACCTTACTCTCATTGAATTTGGCTTAAGGAGGGAAAAACATACACATTTAATTAGGTACCTTACCCTACAGGAAAGCAAGAGGGAAGGGGATGGGGGGCGGTGATAGAAGGGAGGGCAGATTGGTGGAGAGGGTAGTTAGAAGCAAACACTTTTGAAAAGGGACAGGGTCAAAGTAGAAAATAGAATAAGTGGGGGGTGGGATAGGATGGAGGGAAATATAGTTATTCTTCCACAATATAACTACTATGGAAATGTTTTGCATAACTACACATGTACAACCTATGTTGAAATGCTTATCTTCCCAGTGGGGGTGGGTGAGGAGGGAAGAAGAAAAAGAATCTGAAACTCAAAGTTTCAAAAAACAAATGTTAATGCATGTTACCTGCAACTGGGAAATAAGATATACAAGCACTGAGGTGTAGAAATAAATCTTGCCCTACTAGAAAGATTGGGGAAGGGATATTCAGTAGGCTTCCTATTCTGGGATGGGGGTTGGAGAGAAATGGGGAGAAAAATTTGTAACTCAAACTCTTGCGGAAATGAATGCTGAAAACTAAAATTAGATAAATAAATTGGGGGGAAAGAAAAAAAGGTGTTAAACAGATGTTAATTTATCACTACTTGTTTGCACAGTATTTTAACAATTTTAACAATAGACATAATATATGGAAATTAACCAGGTAACCATTGGCCATGAAGAAATTAAAATATCTCTATTTCAGGCAACATAGATTTTTACCTAAATAATTCAAGACAGTCTACAGCAGCAAAAATGAAATTAATGCATGTCTAAAGTAGCCAAATACAAGATAAATCTACAAAATGATATACATTTCTAAATGCCAACACAAAGCATTCATAGGATCATTATAAAAAGAAAAGTATTATTGTTGAATTATTATGTAATATCATCATTCACATATTATGTCATAATATATTAATATAATATTATATTTAATATCAAATCAAATGTTTGCAAATTATTTATATGAGGACATTAGAATTACTTAAAAATAAATTAAGAAAGAAGTGAAAAAAAGTAAGGGTATATCCTGCTTGTAGTTGGGTAAAATATAGAAATGTTACTACTACATAAGCTAATTTACCAATTTAGTACATTAACTCTAAAAATACCACTAAATTATCCCAGAGAAGTCTGGAAACCACCACATCTGCCAGTGATTCAGTGCTCTGAGATGTGCCCTGGGTTTGCTGGGGCCAGTTTGTGTGGACTGTATTCCTCTCTCAGCTTAGTACAACAGACCTTCCTTGTTGATCTTCCAGGTTGTCTTGGACTGGAGATTAGTTTCACTCTTTTTGTGGGTTCTGCTGCTCTAGAATTTGTTTAGATCTATTTTACAGATATTTGAAGGGGTTTGGGCTAGTCCCTACCTTTAAAACTCTATGATCTGGCTCTGCCCCTTGGAAAGATTCTGGGAATTCCTAATTATTTGAAAATGCCAATTTAATATACCACCTTACATTCACAAAAATCACAAAAATATCACACAAACAAAAAACCAAATCCATTATTAATGGAACTATAGGCAAACAAGTACTTCAATATATTAATAGGGAAACTGCCAACTTTTGCAAACATTTTTTAGGCAGTTTTGACAACAGAAAGTGAGTCACAAAAACAATAATATCTTTTATCCCAGCAAATGTATTATTAAGGCATCATCCTGGAAAAAAAAAAGAGCTTATTTTTACAAAATTGTTTATAATTCTTTATTTACAAAATCATTCCAGTACTCCAGCATTTGCAATAGCAAAAAAAGAGAAAATTTTCATGTCCAACAAATTAAGATTAGCTGAATAAATGTAAAACAGCACCATAAAAAGAAGAAAATATGAAGTATGCAGATAGACTTAGATGAAATGAAGTAGAGCAAAGTTAGAAGAACCAGAGTTTTACGCACATTAACTAAAAGTGTAGAAAAATATTTTTTAATTAATTTATTAGTTTAGTTTCAGTTAACAAGATTCAATTCCATAGTTCCTTGATTTTCAAATTTCCTTTCCTTCCCTCCCCCCTCCCCACACGACAGCATATAGTCCAGTATGGGATCTGCAAATGCATTCATATTAGACATTATTCCATTTACAAAGGCGTATTGTACTAGGTGGGATGAAAGATGGTAAGGAAGAAATAAAACCAAACATTGAAAAGAATGAGATCATTTAGTTTGCTTCCATCAGGATTCAGGCTCAGTTCTTTCTAGTTATATCTCTGGATGGCGCATTTCTCACTTTCTTGAGTCTTTCGGGATTAACTTATATCACTGCATTGCTGAAAAGAGTCCAGTCTGTCATAGTTGGTCATCACAGATATGGTGTGTCTGTATACAAATTTCTTCTGATTCTACTCTTCTCACTCAGCATCAGTTTGTATAAGTCTCTCCAGGTAATTATGAAATCCATCACCTCCTCACACAATAATATTCCATTACATTCATATACCACAACTTGTTTAGCCATTCCACAATTGATGGGCACCCCTTTAGTTTCCAATTCTTTGCAACCACAAAAAGGGCTGCTAAAAATATTTTTTTACATATGGGTCTTCCACCCACTTCTATGATCTCTTTGGGATATAACCCTAGAAGTGGTATGGCTGGGTCAAAGGGTATGAAATTATTTATAATCCTTTGGGCATAATTCCAGATTGCTCTCCAGAATGGTTGGATAAGTTCGCAACTCCACCAGCAATGTATTAGTGTTCCAATTTGTCCACATCCTCTCCAGCATTTGTCACTTTCTTGTTTTGTCATCTTAGCCAATCTGACTGGAGGGATGTGGTATCTCAAAGTTGTTTTGATTTGCATTTCTCTAATTAATAGTGATTTAGAACATTTCTTCATATGCTTATAGATATCTTTAATTTCTTTCTCTGAAAATTTCCTGTTCATATCCTTTGACCACTTATCAATTGGGGAATGACTTGTATTCATATAGATTTGGCTCAATTCTCTATAAATTTTAGAGATGAGTCCTTTATCAGAGACACAAGTTGTAAAAATTCTTTCCCAGTTTCCCACCTCCCTATTGATTTTGGTTACATTGGCTTTGTTTGTACAGAAGCTTTTCAATTTAATGTAATCAAAATTATCCATTTTGCATTTTATAATGCTCTCTAATTCTTGTTTAGTCCTAAAGTCTTCCCCTCTCCACAGATCTGTCAGGTAAACTATTCCTTGCTTTCCCAAATTGCTTAAAGTATCATCCTTTACACCTAGATCATGCACCCATTTGGACCTGATTTTGGTATATGGTGTTAGATAATGGTCTATGCCCAGTTTCTGCCATACTGTATTCCAGTTTTCCCAGCAGTTTTTGTCAAATAGTGCATTCTTATCCCAAAAACTGGGGTCTTTGGGTTTATCAAACAATAGATTGCTATATTCATTAACTGCTGGGTCTCCTGTACCTAATCTATTCCATTGATCCCCTACTCTACATCTCTGCCAGTACCAAGCAGTTTTGATGACTGCTGCTGTATAATACAGATTAAGATCTGGCATAGCTAGTCCACCTTCCCTAGCATTTCTTTTCATTAATTCCCTTGATATTCTAGACCGTTTGTTATTCCAAATAAATTTTGTTATTATTTTGTCTAACTCTAGAAAGTAGTTTTTTGGTAAATTGATTGGTATGGCACTAAATATATAGTTTGGGTAAAATTGTCATTTTTATTATATTAGTTCGACCCAGCCATGAGCAATTGATATTTTTCCAACTATTTAGATCTGCTGTTATTTGTGTGAGAAGTATTTTGTAGTTGTGATCATATAGATTCTGGGTTTGTTTTGGCAAGTAGATTCCCAAATATTTTATAATGTCTACTTTGAATGGGATTTATCTTTCTATCTCTTGCTGTTGAGTTTCATTAGAGATGTACAGGAATGCTGAGGATTTATGTGGGTTTACTTTATATCCTGCAACTTTGCCAAATTTATTTATTGTCTAGTAGTTTTTTACTTGATTCTCTAGGATTCTCTAAGTATATCATCATATCATCTGCGAAGAGTGATAGCTTGGTCACTTCTTTGCCTAACTTGATTCCTTTGATTACTTTTTCTTCTCTAATTGCTACTGCTAGTGTTTCTAATACCAGATTGAATAAGAGGGGTGATAGTGGACACCCTTGTTTCACTCCTGATCTTATTGGAAAGGCTTCTAGTTTATCCCCATTGCATATAATACTTGCTGATGGTTTTAAATAGATGCTATCAACTATTTTGAGGAAGGCTCCATTTATTCCTATACTTTCTAGTGGTTTTAATAGGAATGGGTGTTGTACTTTGTCAAAAGCCTTTTCGGCATCTATTGAGATGATCAAGAAAAATATTTTAAAAGGTAGGAGTGGTCAAAATGACCACAAATTACAGATTTTTGAAAGGAATAGGAGAGAACATACAACAAAACGATATTCTCTTATTTTTTTCATTTCCCGATTCTTCCTTGTTAAAAAAGGCAACAATAGAGGCAGCTACATGACACAATGGCTATAATGCTGGTCCTGGATTCAAGAAGACCTGAATTAAATCTCTCCTTAAACACTTACTGGCTGTATGACCCAGGAAAAGTTGCTTAACTTCTCTCAATCTTAGTTTTCTCAACTTTCAAATGGGCGTAATAATAGTACCTACCTCCTAGCATTGTTGTGAGTAGTAAATGAGATATGTGTAAAGCACTTAGCACAGTGGCTGGAGCATGGTAGACACTTAATACATGTTTATTTTCTTCTCTCCTAAGGATCTTGTCCAAGATTTTACCTTTTGATTCACATACTTGCTTATTTTTTGTTAATGGCCTCTAAGTTCATAATACTTTTAAACTGTTTAGGTCACATAGGTTCCCAAAGTGGGCAATACCTGTCCTGGTGTGACCCTTGAACAATTCAGGGAGGTGATAGTAACCTCAGGTGCAACTGGGGAGTGTTGAATAAAAGTAAAGGGATGATGGAAGCATAAGGAAAAAGGAGAAGATAAGAAAATGTTGAAAAACCATTCATATATGTTTCATCTGTCGTGTAACAGAATTAAAGTTGTAGTGATTACACTGTTTTCCAAATATAAAAAATGCAAGTTATAACTGATCAGTGGTCAAGTCTACCAACTGCTATTAACAAGCAAGTGTTGACAGGTGAATGTGTAGCACATTGTCAGGAAGTCCAGCACACATCAGCAATAATATGTGTGTGTAATGACTTCTTTACAATAGGATACTGTGTGGTTATATGGTGCAGTATTGCATCATCAAAATTTCTATGCAGGAAAAACACAAATTTACAATAAATTATTAAATTTAAGATGTGTCTATTTTAAAAAATTGAAATTATGTAGATTTCAAAAAAAGTTAAAGGGTTAAAGTAGATTTCCATGGGGGGGTGCTGAGTAATTTTTTTAAAGGGTTCAGTAAGTCAAATAAGTTTGGGAACCTCTGATTTAGGAGGTTTAATAATTCAAATGATCCCAGATGCAAAAATAATGAAAATTATCAGAACATGCCATAAGGTACCTATTCTGAGTTACTTCTAGACGTGACCTCTATTTTCTATTGTGTTCTGTTTTAAAAATATCTCTTCCTACAGGTGGTAAGTCTAACTTGGACAGGGATAGTGTTATATCCTTCTTGTAGTTTTAAATGTTTCAGTGTAGTGCTAAGAGAACTAATCTTGGAGTCCAAAGACATGGATAAAATAATTCAATAAAACAAACAAAAAAAAAAGAATGACTGGTTGGATAAGGAAAAAAAAACCCTGCAATATGTTGCTTACATGAAACACACCTAAAAACAGAAATACACAGAATAAAAATGAGGAATTGGAACAAAATTTATTATGCATCAGAAGAATGCAAAAAATGGCATTTATAATCATGTTATCAGACAAAACAAAAACAACAATTCACAACTTAAAGAGAGATAGATAAGGAAACCACATTATGCTTAAAGGAACTGTAAAAATCAAATCAATATCAGTATTGAACTTATAGGTTCCAAGTGCCTTAGCATCTAAATTCATAAAGGAAAAATTAATTATATATAGACATAGACATCAATACAATAGTGACAGGAATTTTTATTTCCTCAAACTTTCTCTCTCCCCCTCTTATTTTTGGAAAAAATTAAGTGAAAGACAATCCAAAGGAAAAGTATAGAATGAAAAAAATTCATGGAGAAAGATCTAAAATACTTATGGCATCTAATTGGGACTGTTAAAGAATATATATTTATCCATACAACATAAAATTTTTATGGAAAAAAATCTTAAATATTAAGTGGATAAAAAAACAAGTCATATGAACAATAACTGTGAAAGAGAATGATAATGATGTAACAGCTTAACAAAATTTCTGGAGGAATCCTCAGGAGAAAAATTATATTCCTCCATATATACATTAATAATTTAGAAAAGGAGGGGATTAATGAACTGAATATTCATTTTTTTCAAATTAGATAACCAAAAACAAACCTAAAATAAGCCCCCAAACATGAGAAGATAATAAAACTTAGGAGAAAAATGAACTTGAAACAAAAACCCCTATAGATATAGTGATATATAAAACTAAAAGCTCATTATTTAAAAAGACTAATAAAATTGATAAACCTTTACTCAATATGATTAAAAAGAAGAGGATGGCAGAAAATTAAGTAAACAAAATACCAAACAAGGTGAAATCATAAAACTGTAAAAGAAATAATAAAAATTATCAGAACATATCATGGGGTACCTATTTTGAGTTCCTTCTAGACATGGCCCCCATTTTCTATTGTGTTGTTTTAGAAATATCTCTTCTTACAGGTGGTAAAAAGGATAAAAGTGTTACCCATGATGGGAATTTTCCTGTCTTCATGCAGCTTATTCATTTGCCACCAAATTTTCTCTCTAGAAGAGCCCCTCTGACTATTCTGGGTATCAATTGCCCACAAGTCCTCTGATTCACCTTCTCCTGGATGAATGGTCTCCCTAATAACCAAATCCTGGGAAATAATACCACCTATTAGTCCCCCCCTTCCATTACAGAATCTCTTCATCAGAGTGTTATTCAGTGGACCCCCTTCTACTGCTGAAACAGAATTTTCCCTTTCTTTCCCTATTCCAGTCTTTCCCTTTGCCTTTTCAACCATTTTCCTTTAGGCTTCTTCCTGACTGATTACAGGAGTTATTCTCTGTTACTAATCCATGACAATTAAAATAAAACACGTATTCTCTTCTATGTTCTTTCTCATCTCTCCCCTTTTATGTGCTCTCCTTTTTGCCATTTAGTGTTAGGATAGGGGAAAATATTGATTCAACTGTAGGCAGGATGTTGTATTCCTTGATGTTTCAGAGATATTCCTCCACTATCAATTCTTCTACATGATTTCTGCTTTCATCCTTGTCTCCTTGTATATTTTTGGAAAGAAATCTCTCAATGGTCTCTCTGTTGTGTTGCTATTAATACCATAGATATTTTTCTCTTTTCAGGTCTTTTTGTCCCTTTTCCAGTGTACTTCACTTTATCTGTGCCCTCATTGGTTGCTGTTAGTTTATCTTTCTTGTGTTCCTGTTTTCTGAGCTGTTGGGAATCAGATTATCCAGGTCTGATTTGCTTTGTAGAGATGCTACAAATGCTTTTTTTGTTTTTGAATGGCAAGCTTACTTCCCCCACTCCTCCATTCCCACCATTATTAGTTAGGCTCATGTTTTTTGAAATATTACCTTGGTTTGCATCTTCGGCAAATTTGCTCTTCTAAACATATCTCATACCCTCCTGTGGTTTCTGGTATGTGCAAAATAGTTGTATTATTTGAATTTCCTTTTTTTTTCTATTTAAAGGTCTTTCTGCTAGTTGTTTGAAGAATTTGTTGTTCTTTGTTAGTGGAACTGTTAAAATTAACCACTGTGTCTCTGAATTTGTACCATAGTGCCTTTTTTGGAGCTAATCTGCACACTACTTTGGCACCTTAGTGTGTTCAGAAGTGCTGGGCAGTAAAGCAAATTAAATTAATGCTAGTTTGCTTACAAAAGTTACCTTTTTGTGCCCTTGAGTTGACCTCAGAAATTTAGTTTTCCCTCTGAGTTAAAGTAATAATTAAAAGGGAAAACTGTTATCTACCATACTTCCAACTCATGAGAAAATTTCAGGATATGTGTTTATTATCTTTAAAGGCCTACAAGCTAATCTGGTATATTTCCACGAGATATATTGTTTGTCCTTGCCTGTCCTTGTGCAGTTGTGGGGGGGGCGGGTCTTGTCTCCCCTAACAAACCCTATTAGGAGCTATGGAATCTGCTATCCCTGGTCCACCAACAAGGTCCTCAAGAGAAAGATGGTCCCCATAAATCAATCAAGCATTCCTTAAAGACAGAGAGGGTTGGTTACTAGTCCCATGTAATTGCTACTTCACTTTCATTAATGTAATCAGTCATGTTGTTTCTACCTCCATGATGCTACCCACCATGTAACCAATCACATTGTCTTACCTACCTCCCCAGATCTGTTCTATTTTTTCTGTGTTCATAAAAAGGAGCTGCACATCTTTTTCTGGGGCATTGCCCACCATTTGTCCCTTTTTACAGATTTGCACCCTGTTAATAAACTGATAAAGCTTGGAATTTTGTACCTCAGTTCACCTTTATTCCATCTGATTGAGATAGATATTTTCCTGTATTATTGTTTACATTTTTTTTTGTTTGGTTTTCACTTCTAGGAATCTTATAATCCTTAAGTTGTCTCTATGCATCCTATCTTTGAGATCAACATTTTGTTTATATGTGAATCATTGTTTCTTTTAACATCATTGGTTTTTGCTTATCTTCTTTCTGACTAGGTTTCACCTCTATATATTTGCATTCCCCATTAGTTGTTTCTGCAGCAAGGTTAGCACCCATGAATTCAGGTTTTCCTATTCTTCCAGCATTTTCTTGTACAGTCCATAAATTCAACATTCACAATTTTTTTCTCTTTTTTATGTCATGCAGGAATATCAAGCTATGGTTCCATGATCTTCAGTCATTATGGAGAACAATTTCATGCTGTTCCAGAAGGACTATAATACTGTGCATAACTTTTGACCCAGCAATATCACAACTAAATCTGTATTCCAAACAGATCAAAGGAAAAGGAAAAGGACTATATGTACAAAAATAACTATAGTAGATCTTTTTGTAGTGGTAAAAATTAGACATTGAGGGGACGTCCATCAAATGGGGAATGACTAAATAAGTGACATATACTATTGGGTTATAAGAAATGATGTTTTAAAGCATTTGATTTTAAATCTTTGAATTCCAGATTCTTTCCTGCTCTCCCTCATCACCCACCCTTACTGGAAAGATAAGCAATTCAATATAGGTTGTACATATGTAGCTATGCAAAACATTTCCATAGTGGATATATTGTGAAAGACTGACTATATTTCCCAGCATCCAATCCCACCCCTCACTTGTTTTGTTCTCTACTTTGATCCTGTCCCTTTTCAAAAGTGGGTGTTTCCAACTTCCCTCCCTCCCAGCCTGCCCTCCCTTCCATCATATGCCCTCTCATCCCCTTGCCCCCTATTCTTCTGTAGGGTGAGATACCCTATTTAGTGTGTATGTCATTCCCTCCCTAAGCCAAATTCATTGAGAATAAGGTTGACTCATTCCCTTTTGCCTTCCTGTTCTTCCCCTCCATTGTAACAGTTTTCCCTTACCTCTTCTATATGTGATAATTTACCCCATTCTGTCTCTCCCCATATTCCTCCCTCACCTCCTAAATTTACCTTGTAAGTATCATCCCTTCCTAT
The DNA here is from genome assembly GCA_011680675.1 of Gymnobelideus leadbeateri. Classification (NCBI taxonomy): domain Eukaryota; kingdom Metazoa; phylum Chordata; class Mammalia; order Diprotodontia; family Petauridae; genus Gymnobelideus; species Gymnobelideus leadbeateri. Next base: position 363,071 of record WOXC01007459.1, on the reverse strand, counting down.
TAAATTGGTCCTGTGCCCTCTGTCTATGTATACCTGTACACATATATACACATACACACATATGTATTCATATGCCCATATACACTATATAGAAATATATAGGTAGGTATGTGTGTGTGTGTGTGTGTATTTCAATTCCCTTCAACTATTCTCATACTGAAAAAAGTTTCATAAGTTACAATTATCATTTTTCCATGTAGGAATGTAAGTAGTTCAACTTTGATAAGTTCCTTATGATTTCTTTTCCCTGTTTACCTTCTCAAGCTTCTCTTGCTTCTTGTACATTAATATCAGATTTTCTATTCAACTCTGATTTTTTCATCATAAATGCTTGAAAGTCCTCTATTCCATTGAATGACCACATTTTCCCCTGAAACCTTATACTCAGTTTTGCTGGGTAAGTGATTCTTGGTTTTAATCCCAGCTGCTTTACCCTCCAGAATATCCTTTTCCAAGCCCTTTGATCCCTCAGTGTAGAAGTTGCCAGATCCTGTGTTATCCTGATTGTGTTTCCACAGTATTCAAGGTGTTTCTTCCTGGCTGCTTGTAATATTTTCTCCTTGATCTGGGAACTCCAGAACCTGGCTATAATATTCCTAGGAGTTTTCAAAAAAGAAAAAAAGGCTCTTTTTGAGGAGGTGATCTGTGGATTCTTTCAACTTCCATTTTGCCCTCTGGTTCTAAAACATCAGGGCAATTTCCTTGAGCATTTCTTGGCAGATGATTTATAGGTTCTTTTTGGATTATGGCTTTCATATAGTCCAATAATTTTTAATTATCTCTCCTGGATCTCTTTTCTAAGTCAGTGGTTTTCCCAATGAGATATCTCACATTGCCTTCTATTTTTTCATTTGTTTGGATCTGTTTAATAGTATCTTGATTTCTCATAAAGTCATTAGCTTCCATTTGATCCAATCTAATTCTGAAGGAATGATTCTCTTCAGTGAGCTTTTGAGATTCTTTTTCCATCCAGCAAATTTGGCTTTTCAAGGCATTCTTCTCCTCATTGGCTTTTTGAGCCTCTTTTGCCACTTGAATTATTATATTTTTTAAGGTGTTATTTTCTTCAGTCAGGCTGTTGACTCTCACTTCATAATTTTCTTCATTCTCATTTCTCTTCCCAATTTTTCCTCCACTTCTCTTATTTGGTTTTCAAAATCCTTCTTAAGCTCCTCTATGGCCTGTGAGCAGCTTATTCTTTTCTATGAAACTTCTGGTGCAGGAGTTCTGACTTTGCTGTCTTCTTCCTGTTCCATGCCCCAATCCTTTTTGTCACCAAAAAGGAGTCCAAAATCAGATTGCTCTGTTTTGCTTCCTTTGCTTTCTTATGTTGCCACTCAATTACTTGGCTTTTAAGGTTTTTGCCACAGTAGAACTCTGGTACCAGAAAGGGGAGCTTTCTCCCAATCACTGGGGTTTTCAAAGCTGCTGGAGCTATTAGTTTAGTGGCTTCTGTGAACCCTCTACATGCTCTGGCAAACTTGTTACACACCCCAGGACCTCCACCCAAGACAGGGATCCAGATCCAAGCAGTTTAAAGCAAGAGTGATTACCCCTCAGGCTTGTTGCATGGTCCCCCTACAATCTGCAGGCCAGGAGCTCAGAAGCAGCCATGTGGTGGTGGTTTCATGGCTGCTGCACCTCAGTGGCTTCTTGCCCCAGGGGCAAAGCCTGGACCACACTCCCAATCTCCCTGTTCCCACAAAGTCCATACTGCACTGACCTCTCACTTTGTCCTTAGCATCTATAGGTTGATAATTCTGGAAACTGCCCCACCTGCTGGTGACCTGGAGTCCCTCCAGCTGGTGGCTGCTTGTGGCCACCCTGAGGCTAAAACCTCCAGCTAAAGAAGGGCTGGGATTGGCCCCCAGAGTGCTGAGCTGGCTGCTTCCTGCTGGCCTGTTGGGCTGTCTTCAGCAGGAGTTTAGCTTCTCTGTTTCATTTTGTGGGTTCTATAGCTCCAAAGTTTGTTCATAGTCACTTTTTACATGAATTGGAGGAGGTGGAAGCTGGAGCTGCCTGGAAGTCCTGTTTCTATTCCACCATCTTGACTCCTCCCCCAGTTGGGTCTGGTTTTTAATTTTTTTCTTGCTCCTGAAATATTTGGGAAATTAATATTTTTTCCCTTTATATGCCCTCTTTTGTTCACTTTCTTGATAGGTTATCCTGAGAACTGGATTGTAAAACTGTCTTAGTCTCCTCCTATGCTGAGGAATTCAAATTTGCTGGCATGTGACTCTGCCCCAAATGATTTCTGGAAAGATACGACTGGTTTCAGCTGGATGCTGGCCCATTCCTTCATGTGTGGAGGAATAGTACATATACTGGCATTTTACCCCCAGCTCCCTCAGGTCTTTAGCTTTTTGCCTGAGTGCTACAACAGTGCCATTGCATCCAGAATTAGATTCTACCTTTTGGTTTTCTGTGGTGTAGAAAGTTGAAGTGGGGAGGGAAAAGGAAGTTTAAGGTTTTGGATTGTTTCTTTGCAAGTTTGTTAATTGATTTGTACATCCCTATTCGAATGTGGTGACTAGTGGGGAAAGCAGTAGTGATCAAGTATATAAGGGTTAGGGATTAGCCTTCTCTGCTATTAGTTGATAGAATTTTTATGCTGTTAGAGTTCTTGGTGTCTTAGACTCTGGAAACAATTGAAAGTGCTTTACCTTTTGCACATCATTCCAATTTTGGAGAGATCTGAGTGGTATAGATTGGAAACGTTGTCTAGTCCTCCATTTTGTTGACTATGTAACACAGAAGTCCTTGCAATAGCTTCCTAAAATTGGTCTTTCCACCTTCAATTTTCTCCCCTTTTAATATATCTTTTACTTAGCTACTGAATTAATGCCACTAAAGTGTCCATCTATCCCCCGTTAAAGAGCTTTAGTGCTATTGCCTTTAAATTAAAGATTGTAAACTATCCTTTTCAACTGACTTTACATTATTCCTTCTCATGCACTCTATATTCCAGCCAAATGGGCTGTTTTGGCAGACTCTGTTCAGTCACCTAGCTAAAGCAATGAATACAGCCACTTCAAGCAGAACAATTCTCTCTTCAGGATTCTAAGATAAGTCACTGAGACACAGAAAGAGCATCAAGTTCTGGAATAGCAAGTTAATACTTACCTACATTGTGATGGGAGAGATACTCTCAGGAATAAAGGGAACGCAGCACTAGACGTACAGAGGCTGCTCCAGAGCGGCCCCTCCAAGGATTAATCTGAATTTCACTGGACTTTGGGATGAGCCTCGAGTCCCTTAGTTAGCTATGGGAAGTACCACTTGGCTCAAGGGCATCCATACCCTACCCCGGTTTATATAGATAGTTCTTTTGGTTGTTTGGAATGGTACCAGGACGTCCATTAGGATGTTTATGATTGAAGCACTTTTCAATGGGATTCTCTGACTATGAAAATGTGTATGTCTATTTGACTAGAACATTAGTGGGCTTTAAACTTGGTAGGAAGGGGTCCCATTGTTATAAGGGTTAAAAAATGAAATTGGGGAGCAGAGTCAAGATGGCAGAGTAGAAGCAGCACTTCTGCAGAGCTCCAGCCCACACCACTTCAAAATTATGTAAAAGGGGGACTCTGAATGACCTCTGGAACTCCAGAACCCCCAAAATGACACAGAGAAGCTAACCTGCTGCTGAGGACAGTCCTGCAGCCTGGCAAGTAATGGTCAGCGCAGAGCTCTGGGAGCCAAGCCCAAGCCCACATGAGTCATGGTTTTAGCCCCAGGGCAGCCAGACCAGCAGCCAGCTGGAGGGACCCCAGAATACCAGCAGCTGTGGAGTATCAAGAATTATCAACACATAGATGCCTAGGACAAAGTGAGAGGTCAGTGCCCTATGGACTTTGGGACTGGTTGGGAGAATGCCTCAGCTTCTTCCCCTGGGGGCGAGAAGCCACTGAGGAGCAGGTGCACCTTGCACCATGTTGGTGTGTAGCAGCTTCAGCTCTTGGCCTGCAGACTGTAGGGTGATCCGGCAATCGGTCTGGAGGGTAATCACTCTTGCTTTAACCTTCTTGGATCTCGATTGCAGTCTGGGGTGAAGGTCTTGGGGTGGGTGACCAGCTTGCCAGAGTGTGTGGAGGCTTCACAGAGGCCACCCAACTAATACTTCCGGAAGTTGAGAAAACCTCAACGTTTGGGACAGAAGTTCCCCTGGCTGGTGGCAAAGTCCTACTGTAGCAACAAGCCCAAAAGTCAAGTAATTGAGTGGCAACATGCCTAGGCAAAGGAAAGAAAATAAACAGGAAAATGCAACATTAGACTCCTATTTTGGGGGCAAAGAGGATCAAAGCATGGAACAGGAGGAGGACTGCGAGGTCAGAACTCCTGCACCAAAAGCGCCAAATGAAAATATGGCGGGTTACAGGCCATAGAGGACCTTATGAACCAGATAAGAGAAGTGGGGGAGAAATTGGGAAGAGAAATGAGAAAGATGAAAGAAAAGTATGAAATAAGACTCAACAGCCTGACTGAGGAAAATAACACCTTAAAAATGGACAAACTCAAATGGCAAAAGAGGCTCAAAAAGGCAATGAGGAGAAGAATGCCTTAAAAAGCCAAATTTGCTAGATGGAAAAAGAATCTCAAAAGCTCACGGAGGAGAATCATTCCTTCAGAATTAGACTGGAGCAAATGGAAGCTGTTGGCTTTATGAGAAATCAAGATGCTATTAAGCAGATCCAAACAAATGAAGGAATAGAAGGCAATGTGAAACATCTCATGGGAAAAACCACTAACCTGGAAAATAGATCCAGGAGAGACAATGTAAAAATTATTGGACTACCTGAAAACCATGATCAAAGAAAGAATCTAGAAATCATCCTTCAAGAAATTCTCAAGGAAAATTGCCCTGATGTTTTTGAACCAGAGGGCAAAATAGAGGTTGAAAGAATCCATCAATCACCTCCTGAAAAAGATACCAAAAAGAAAACTCCTAGGAATATTGTAGCCAGTTTCCAGAATTCCCAGATCAAGGAGAGAATGTTACAGGCAGCCAGGAAGAAATGATTTCAATATCGTGGAAACACAGTTAGGATAGCACAGGATCTGACAGCTTCTACACTGAGGGATCGAAGGGCATGGAATATGATATTCTGGAGGGCAAAGGAGCTGGGATTAAAACCAAGAATCACATACCCAGCAAAACTGAGTATCATGTTTCAGGGGAAAATTTTGTCATTCAGTGGAATAGAAGACTTTCAAACATTCTTGAGGAAAAAACCAGAGTTGAATAGGAAATTTGACATTCAGATATAAGAAGCAAGAGAAGCATGAGAAGGTAAACAGGGAAAGGAAATCCCTATGAACTTATTGAAGTTGAACTATTTACATTCCCACAGGGAAAAACAATAACTGTAACTGATGAAACTTTCCTCAGTATGAAAATAGTTGAAGAAGGGTATATGGGCATATGAATACAAAAAAAAAATGGAATGGGTAGTTGTGTTGGGCTGATGTTAGCTCTTAGGGTTGGGGTTTTTTTCTTTCATCTGTTTTTGTTTTGTTTTCTTTTTTAGATGAGAGTTACTTTAATTCAGAGGCCTTTAGGAGTATAGTCTCTTAATATAGGTGGGATCAACCAGGTATTTCCATACTGGTTTTATTCCTTATTACACTGTACCCGACATTTCATTGCAGTTATGTAGTGTAGTGAATAGAATGTTAGATCTGCTGTAAGGCAGACCTGAATTCAAATTCTTCCTCAAATATTTGCTAGCTGTGTGACACAGTAATGTCTCTTGGCCTTAGCCACCTCATCTGTAAAATGTAAATAATAATAGTATCTACCTCATAGAATTGTTGAAATCAAATGGTAGAACATGTATAAAATGCTTAAAGTGCTATATAAATGGTAACTATCAATTTTATTTTTTAAATTATTTCCTTTCATGGTGGCTTTGTACAGTCTGCTCCTGTGCATAAAATGTTTTTCCTCCTCTCTCTTGCCTCTTAGAATCTTTAACACACTTTTCTGGGGAGGCCTTTCTTGGTTCCCTTGTTAGCATTCACCTTCTTCTTTAGAATACTTCTATATTTTGTTTTTACCTATCTTTGTATGTGTTGGTTCTCCACACTGAAATGTAAGCTCCTGAAATGCAGGGACCTATAAATTTTTTATCTTTGTGGCACAGTGCCTAGCATATTTTTTTTGGAGGGCAATTGGGGTTAAGTAACTTCCCCAAGGCCACACGGCTAGGTTTTTATTGGTGTGTGCATTAAGTGTCTGAGGCCGGATCCGAACTCAGGTCCTTCTGACTCCAGGGCCAACACTCTACTCACTGCGCCACCTAGCCACCCCTACAGTGCCTAGCATACTGTAGAAACTAAATATACGGATGTTCTTAAAGTCTGGGCACATAGGAAATCTCATTAACTATGCATATTTTCAAAAAATGAAATGAATGATAATTTCAACAACATTTTATTTCATTAGCATAAATTTTAGCCATGACAATTTCACATGGAATAAAAGCTTTCATAAGTTGTTGGGACTGTTTTCCATATTAATTGAGATTAATTTAATTAATGAGATTTCCCTATGTGTCTCCTATGTTTTCCTATGAAATCTCATTTATGGTAATGAAATAAAATATTGTTGGAAATTTCATTCATTTCATTTTGTGAAAATATGCATAGTTAATGAGATTTCCTATGTGTCCAGACTTTAGAACCATCCTGTAGTTGGATTACATTGAATATAGTTCACCTGGAGTGGTTATTTGACATCATCAAAGGTATGTGCTCACAATTATCTATCAAATAATATCACAAATTATCTATCAATCATCTTATTCTGTCCTTACTAGTTCACAGAATTGTTTTCCTTAGAAGAAAAAAACCCAGAAGATAGAAGTTGAGCAGTTCTGCCTTCTCTCTATCATCTGTTTTCATTATCCTATACTTCCTGAGCAGAGATGTAGCTCTTTTTTGATGCTTCTCTTTTCCCCAAAATAGCTTTTAAAAAAAGACCACATCCTTTGTGTTAATCTTAGCATCCTTAGCTAGTTTTCCAGCTCTAAATCCTAATATCCTTTGAGCCTGTGTGGAGATGCGGCCTCAGCTGTGATATGCATCAGTTGGAAGGCACACTGACATGACATATTAGAGGCAGGATGGAGAAAGCAAGAGCCACAAACACGATGAAAAGTTAGAAGAATTTCATTTTAATCCCAAATTTGCCACCTCTTAGCTGTGTTGACCTTAGGCAAGTTACTTTCCTCATCGGTAAAAATAATAATAATAAAAATAATAAGGATAAGGACAAGAATACCTGCCCTGTCTACCTCATCCAGTGAGAATCAAATGAGGTAATATATGGAAAAAAAAGTGTTTTACAAGCAGGAAAGCACTATACAAATGTAAACTATTATTCCTGGTGACTTTTTGGATAAACATTGCTCCTGGTTCAACATTATTTGCAACCATTTTTTTTTTGTTTTAAACAAGATTATTTTCCTTTAAAAACTGACAGTAAACATTTGCCCATATATAGGCTTCATATGCTGCCAGAAATTGACCTCTCACCTACTTTCATTTCACACACACACACACACACACACATACACACACACACACACACACACACACACACACACACACACACCACACACACACCCTGCATGTCCCAGAGCATTGGATAGAGCACCCTGCCTAGAGTCAGAAAGACTAATCTTGGGAGTTCAAAGGTAGACTCAGAAACTGATTAGTTGTATGACCCTAAACAAGTGACTTAACCCTATTTGCCTCAGTTTCCTTATCTATAAAATGAGTTGGAGAAGGAAATGACAAGCCACTTTGTCTTTGCAATATCTTTGCAAAAAAAACCCAAAACAACTACAAAAAAGCAAATTTTTAAAAAAGAGGCTACAAAGAGTCAGATATGACAGAAAATGTTTGAACAGCAAGTAGAACATATTGAATCTTTATGAAAGATGTTTAATCAAAACCCCCAGAGACGGGGTGGTGGAACCAAGATTGCAGAGTAGAAACAGCACTTCCATGGCACCCCAGCCCACACCACTTCAAAATCATGTTAAAGGGGTCTCTGAACAACTTCTGGAGCTCCAGCACCCACAGAATGACACAGAGAAGCTAACCTTTGACTTCCAGACACAAGAAGCAAGAGATGCTTGATAAGGTATACAGGGAAAAGAAATCAAAAGGAAATTATCAAAGTTGAACTATTTACATTCCTACATGGAAAAAATAATTACTGTAACTTATGAAACCTTTCTCAGTGTGGAAATAGTTGAAGAAGGGTATATGGGCACATGAATACATATGTGAATTTGTTTATATATGATTACAGGTATACATGGATAGAGGGCACAGGTCGAATTTGATGGGAAGGGATGATACTTTAGGGGTGAAGTTAAGAGGTGAGAGTGGAATGTGACGAGTTGATGAGGAGAGACAGGGGGAGGGTAAAATATCTCATGTAGAAGAGCCAAGGGGAAGTGGTTGCAGGGGAGGGAAAGAACAGGAATGCAAAAAGGCAAAACCATATTCTCATTGAATTTGGCTCAGGGAGAGGATGACATACATACTAAATGGGATATCTCACCCTGCAGGAGAGTAGCGGGGAGGGGGACAAAAGGGGGGATGATGGAGGGGAGGGCGTGCTGGGGGGAGGGGAGGTTAGAGGCACCCATTTTTGAAGAGGGATAGGATCAAAATAGGGAATGGACCAGGTGGGTGGTGGGATGGGTGGGAGGGAAATATAGCCAGTCTTTTACAATATATCTACTATGGTAAAGTTTTGCATATATATATATATATATATGTACAACATATACTGAATTGCTTATATTCCCAGTGGGAGTGGGTGACAAGGGACGAAGGGGATGGATCTAGAATTTGAAGTTTTAAAATTAAATCTTTCAAATGTATATAAATACTATTATTAATACTGTTTTGCATGTAATTGGGAGATAAGATGTGCAGGCATTGGGGCACAGAGAGTTACCTTGCCCTAATGGAAAAGTTGAAGGGGGTATGGGAGAAAATATGGGAGAGAGCAGATTGGATGAGGGGATAGATACCCTGTGGGACTGCTATTCTGGGGTGGTGGGTAGGGGAAAAATGTAACTCAATATCTCGCGGAAATGAATCATGTAAACCAGAAGTTAATAAAGCATTTGGGGAAAAACAAAACAAAACAAAACAAAACAAAAAAAACAACAACAGAGACTGTTTGTACTCTGCTCATCAATCCAACAGGTTGGATGGAAATTTCCTATCCTCCTTTGCTGATACCCTTCCCACTGGAGATAAACTGCAGGCAGAGAAAGGGGCATCTCAGTCTCTACAATTTTGCTAAGTTGCCCTGGTTTGTAGGAACTGTTCAAGGGAAGAAGTCACCAACTTCACAGTTTCCTATTTGGACTATAAGACTCAATGTTCCCCCTAAACAGGATTGGCCAGATATAGGGAAATCTCCATAAATGACATCAAAATGCCAATTTAATAAGTTGTGAAAAGGATTGCCTCTTTTCTTACAAATTAGAGGTTTTTAACCTTTTGTTCTTTGTTTCAAGGACCCCTTTGAAAGTCTGGTGAAGCTCATGTACTCCTCAAAATAATATTTTTAAATACAAAAATAAAAACACAGAATTATAAAGGAAACCAATTATTTTGAAATACAGTTATCAAAACATTTTAAAAAGCAAGTTCAAGGGCCACTGCTATAAATGAAACTATTTTGGGAACCAAATTAAGATAAAAAAATTACTTGGTGTTGAGTAAATGAGGAAATGGACTAGAGATAGACCCTATCAAACATTATCAGTATCAGCCCGCTTCCTGTATACTTAAACTTCCAACAAAGTATGGTCTGTTGTAGAACTGGGCACCATGGTCAGTTCACAGTTGAACCAAGGTCAGAGTCCCATTTTGGGGGAGGGAGTTTTGGGGAGAAGCTATTCAAGGAACAGCAGGTGGCCCAAAATTTCTATTACTCCTAATACAGGTTAAATTACACATTTTTGCTTAGCAATGAAAGGCACCCTATTCCAGCCTACCCAATGCCTGGTCATTTTAGTTTACCCAATCACAGTTTAATCCCTAGCCTAAACCTGAAAAGTTCCAAACCACTTAAGATTCTTTGCTTGCATTTTAGAGTAGAAAGAAGAGGGAAACGGGAATTTACTTTGAAAATATGCCCATATCTAAAACCTTATGCCATCTGAAAGTTTTATAGAGAGTTCTTTTGGGGTAATAGTTGAATCTTTTTGGAGTAACAACATTTCCTGGCTCTAGGACTCCCTCAGTCCACCTAGGATTTCTTGTACATGTATAACAAATGGCAATTTTTAAAAGACTATCTAGTTTTCAAAATTCTAGTAATAGCTAAGCTCTTCCTGCCAACTTTAGTAACCAGAAAAAAAATGATTACACGCATCTAGAAAATCCACAGCCACTCAACCAGTGGAATCAGACCAGACTCATCTTCTGTCCCCTGCATGAATCCAGGACACAGAAGAAGACCAAAAATATATTTAGTGCTGATATTAACTTTGACCTCTTGAATTTGTTGCCCCAGTTAGACTCAACCTATAAAGTCTAGTCCTCTATAATGAAAAAAAAAAGGGACAGCTAGACAATGTGCCACATAGAGGACTGTCTGAGGCCTTATAAATTCATGGAGATTTACTTGCATAGAGGAAAAAAAATGACAAGAATGTTTCCTTCCTCTTTGATACATCTGTTTCAGGGATGACAGTGAAGAAAAAGACTGTCAGTGACAGAAGGAGAATAAAGATGAGCTCAGCGGGAATGGCAAGAAGTCCTTGTGGAAAGAAAGTGACTTCATCGAGAGGGTGGGGGAGGAAAGGAAGGTTGTAAGTGTGAAGATGAAAGACACACCCAAAAGAAGAAATCATCCACATACCAAGTGACTCCTTGGTTAAACACAGTGCTAGATAAGCCAATGAATAAATCAGAGAGGCATAGGCTAATACTGAATTAATCACTTGGTCAAATTATTTCACCTCATTGGGCCTGTTTGTTTCTCTCTGAAATGAGGGCATCTATCTAGATGATCTCTGGGGTTGTTTCCAGCTCCAACATTCTCTGATCAAAATGCCTATAATTTCTCTTCCAGTTCTAGAGTTTCTATTTCCATAAGGATAGTCTGGACTTGTAAGAGTCATTGGTATATTCAGCTCTAGACCAAGAAATTAAAAAGCATTATACCCATATGTAGACTTTAAATTGCTCTCACAACTTTCTTTAACATAATAAGTGCCTCAAATAAAAGAAGAAATGAATAATCAACTTTTTAAAAACTGAATGTGGGAAAATCGAAGTTTACTGTTAAAAAAAGGATGCTGACATAATTATTAACTTTTTAGAAGGCATCTTTATTTTTATTTTTATTTTTATTTTTAAACAATGGGGGTTAAGTAACTTGCTCAAGGTTACACGGCTAGTCATTATTTATGTGTGGGTGCTCATTTTCTGAGGCTGGATCTGATCTCGGGTCATCCAAACTCCGAGGCCGGCGCTCTTACTCACTGCGCCACCTAGCCGCCCCTTTAGGGCAATTGGGGTTAAGTAACTTGCCCAAGGTCACACGGCTAGGTTTTTGTTTGTGCGGATTAAGTGTCCGAGGCCGGCTCCGAACTCAGGTCCTTCTGATTCCAGGGCCGGCGCTCTATTCACTGCGCCACCTAGCGGCCCCGGGCATCTTTATTTTTAAAAAGATATTCAAAGCTCTCCCTTAGAAAGGGCAGACTCTGTTAGGATATTTAAAATATTTGATTTACAAAAAGTCAATTTACAGATACCTTTCAAGTGAGAAGTCCTCAGAAACTTTAAGCAGATAAGTAAACCTTTGAGCTATGTATTCCATAACTCATCAGGCCCTTCTCTTGTTTCTGATCAGTCTCTACAAGGAGGCAAGACCATCAAGCTGTGTCTTAGCCTAGACCAACTCACACCCAAGTGGTTAACCAACACTTACCACTTAGCCCTTGTATTTCATTTATTCTTTTTTTTTGGAGGGGGGAGGGAAGGGCAGTTGTGGTTAAGTGACTTGCCCAAGGTCACATGGCTAGTAAGTGTTAAGTTTCTGAGCCCAGATTTGAACTCATGTCTTCCTGACTCCAGGGCCAGTGCTCTATTCACTGTACCACCTAGCTGCCCCTTCTTTTATTTATTCTTAAAAGGCAAACAAGGCTTGAAACAATATTAAAAGGTTAAACTCTTTCCACTGACATTTATTCCAACCATTGCTAGCTCAGTTCTGGCCTGTTTCATTTCTGATTGAACCATATGTCAGTTCTAGGTCAAGCTCTAAACAATTCTCGAATTTCTTTGTCTATACTGGAATTTTGTTGTTTTCTTTGCTCCCTATAGAATCACAGACTGCTAAGACTATAAGATGAAAATATAATTGAATTTAGGCCTGAGAAGTATGCTCTAGTCCAGGGGTCAGCAAACTTATGCAGGCAAGCCGAATCCAGTTTGTCACCTGCTTTGATTTGGCCATCAGACCATATTGCTAGCTCTGATCTAACCTAACACTCCCATTTTACATATAGAGACTGAAAGAGACTGAGGGTTAGAGAGGTGAATTCACTTCAGATTTAGTATAATGTAAATAAGACTGAATTTAGGGTCAGAGGACCTGGAGTCAAACCCTAGTTCTGTCAATACCCATGTAACTTGGACAAGTCACTTCATTTCTGGGCCTCAGTTTTCTCATCCATAAAATGGTATTAGACTGCTATAGAGGATGACTAACATCCTCTCCAACTCCAAATCTATGACCCTGTAATAAGATCGTATAATTAGCAAGTAGTAGGTGTAGAATGCAAACCAAGCCCACCTAATTCTAAATTCATTGTTCTTCAATTCTACCTTGCTCATTTGGCTCCTGTAATCTTATGGATAAGGGAAACTGTTCAATACAATTCACATCGCATTTATAAAGTGTCTACTATGTGAAAGCTACTTTCTTTAACATAATAGGATGTGACTTAAAATAATGTGAGTTTCTATGCATAGTGGCAAGAGTCTTATTCAGGGTTATTATTGTGTCTGGTGTTTTTTGTTGTTGTTGTTGTTTTTAATGGACAGTATAAATAATGTGCCAAGAGGAGGCATACCATCCAGACTCTCATGAAATATAGCCTGGTTCCCCTCAATGTCCTCACACCACAGGAACCATTCATCTGTAAGCTTAGAATTCAGAATATCTAGAAATGTCCATGACCAGACTAGATAGAAGTGTCTTTTCCAAAATTAAAAACAGGACAAAAGTTGAAAGCCAAAAGCAAGCAATACAAACCTTATCCACCCAAATTCCAGGGCACATAGATCATAAATGTCAGCCTCACTGGTATTGCACCCAAATGAATGTTATTCCCAACAAGTTGCCCTGGACAAGTTGATTCTTTGGTTTATTCTGTTATATAAAACATCCCCTTTATTCCAAAGGTCCTTTCATAAACTATGTCGTATAATTCATCTTCACTCCCTACCACCTTGAATGTTTATATTGGGCCATCTTTAGCCATCTGCATCACTATTCTTTCTGAGCTATGTTTTGCTTTTATTTAGGCAGGTTTCAGTTATATTGACTTAGTGTTAACTCTTCTGGCTGTCTCGGTGTAGAAGTTGGACTTGGGTATAAGGATCAAATCAGAAGACTTGGGTTCAAATCTTAGTTCTTCCATTAATAATTTTAATGATCATTTCAGCTTCTGATTCCTCAGTTATAAAATGGAACAATACAATTCAGAAGAAGATGAGGGGAAATGCTGCTGGGATGAGGGAAAATAGATATGAACTGTTGGTGAAGTAGTAAACTGGTCCAACCAAACAATTTGGAACTAGGTCCAAAGGATTGTAAAACTGTGCATACCCTTTGACCGACCAATACCCCGACTAGCACTGTTTTTCCAAAGACATCAAAGGGGAAAAAAGGCTTATATATACAAAAATATTTATAGCAGTTCTTTTTGTGGTGGCAAAGAATTGGAAATAAAAAGGATGCTCATCAATTAAGGAATGGCTAAATAGGTTTGGTATAATGATTGTGATGGAGTACTATTGTGCTGTGGGAAATGAGAGAGGGTGGTTTAAGAAAAAAAACATAGGGGTGGCTAGGTGGTACAGTGAATAGAGCATTGGCCCTGGAGTCAGGAGGACCTGAGCTCAAATCTGGCCTCAGACACTTGACACACTTATTAGCTGTGTGACTTTGGTCAAGTCACATGTTGGGGAAAGAGAGCTAGATTGCATTTGGAAATTTTATGTAGTACTTTTCATGTTTCTGAATATCTCCTTAAAACTGAAACCCAACTTTTTCAATACCCCTGCCATTATGTTGATGCTGTATACCTGTGAATCATGTGATGCCCCAAACTACAAAGAAGCAAAGTTGCAATTCATTAGAAGGGCAAAAGACAAGTAAATCAGTGAGCATGAATAGGCTGCAATATCCACAGTATCCCAAAGGTGTTGTTGAAGTTTTAAGCTTTTGAAGGGGTTGAAACATTTTAATGTGCTATGTTAAAGCTTAAATCTGTCTTAAAAACTTTTGGGACACCCTTCATAATGAAAATGGGTGTAAGAAAGGTAGCATAAAGTTATGCATAGTTGGAAACAAAGGTGGTCAAGTAATAACTGCTGAGCAGTCCATTAAGTCCATTGGTAGAAATACAGCTAGGAAGCATAGTGAGTAGAGTGCTAGATTTGGAGTCAGGATGATCTGAATACAAATCCTGTCAGACACATAAACTGCATGACCCTGGACAAGCCACTTATCCTCTCTCAATAATTATTTCCAAATCTCTAAAATGAGTATAATAATAGCACCTACTTGTCAACAGGCAATCACAGCTTCACAAAACTTATGTAAAAGCTAGATTTATTACAAGAGAAATGAACATGCGTGTGGAACCCAAAGCATTCACAATCCATACAGAAGTTTCCATTTTTATAACAGCAGGACAAAGGGAGGAGATACCAGAAATTTCCACCTAAAAGGACATGTCTGTAATGGTAATGGGGATTTGAAGATCTTCTCTGCCCCTTTTAATAACTAGAAAACAAGTATTTAGCACCTTGTTTCAAGTTGAGCCTTGCCCTTGATTATATCAAGCCTTTGTTTAGAAACAGAACTTGTGAATACCACAGGGGAGGAACTTGCTGATGTAACAGGAAGGGGTTGAACAGGGAGGAGGAGCTAATGACCAGATAAAAAGCTGAGCACAAGCTGAGAAGGCCAGAACTACTGAGAGCAGACAGTGTGGAGACTGAGAAGCTATCGGGAGTGACAGAGGAGCATTCTTGCTTGAGAGAGTCTATTTTGTTTTGAAGGCCTGATGGAGGGAAGGTTTGGGAAAGCTTGGGAATGTTGGTGTTTGCTGCATTAGTTATGTACCAACTTTGTGGTTACTGTCATGAATTTGGCTTTCTGGTTTTGGGATTCGGTTTTCTGGAATTTGAATAAATGCTTTGGTTCTGTCCTCCATGAGGAGAGCCTGTTATATTTTGTGATTCACACCTACACCAGTATATTCATAGCTGCCATGGGTGCTATGAACGTTACATTGGTGTTATAATGTCATGGGCGGGGAAAAGGTAAAGTAAACGTGGGGAAAGGCTAAAACCCTTCCCAAAAGGGAGATCAAGGCAATGGCAAAAGCCACATTCTTTTCCCTTGAGAACTGCTAGACTGTGAAAATAAGATGATCTGCTTGTCTATATGGGTACTAGTTGCACAAGAAGTTTCTCAGTTTAGTGTAGACTGGTGCTTGTCTTGACTCCCAAGGATTCACAGGGAGTCTAGTTTGGGATGCAAACAATATATTATATGAGTGAGGGGAGGTAGGGGAGGGAAGGCTTTGTCCTTGATATGTTCAGAGACTTCTCCATGCTCTGTGTCCAGTATTTCTGGAAAATATCCTTAACATATTTGACAAGATTCTTGAAAGGATCAAATGGGATGATATATGGAAGGGCTTAGAAAACTTTAAAGCGCTTCATAAACATTAACTATTATTCTCTAAAATCTATCATTAAGCATTTATTAAATATCTGTTATGTGCCCAGTACTATGCTAAATGTTGGCAATACAGAGAAATACAAAAGACATAGAGCTCACAATATAATCAGGGAGACAACATGCAAATGAAGTACTTATAAACAAGATACAGACAGGGTAAATTGGAGACAATAGCAATAGCTCTAGCATTAATGGTGTAATGGTAAGGGAATTTGAAGATCTTCCCTGCCTCTTACTGGGCCTCAAGTGGAACCCAACAAGAGGAGCTTGATTGGGGGAGGTTTGTTTTTCAGGAAGGCCCATACCTTTTGTTACTTTGTAATTAGGCAATGGGTCACAAAGGTTGCCATGTTCTCTAACCTTGAAGAAATGTTTATATACTCTGAGGTAAGGTTTTGCTTTGGGACTCACTCATGGGAAGAGTTGTATGATTGGGCTAGATGAGACTCTAGGCAGCTGCTGAGCCCCCCGGGCTTTGAAAACTCGCATGTTGGTGCTTCTCTGTCTGGTAACTAACTGTATATATGTAATGGTCAGACAGCTAGAAGCCTTGTCTGTTGATCTCTTGAATTGTGTTATTTTCTCTATCTGCATTTTTCTGTCTACTTGTAATTTCTGTTTGTATTTTCTGAAGTTCAGGGTGCTGACTTTTCCCCCTGAACTAAGTGAATTTTTATATATGTACATACACACATATATACACACACAAACATATATATGTGTGTATATATAACAAACATACATGTCTACATATGTATATATAGAAACATGTATATATATGTGTGTATACACATGCATATGTATGTATAAGTATGTATGTTTAAAGATCGTCAATCCCTTTAAAGTTGCTTTCCTTTAGTAAAGCAGATCAAAGAACCTGTGCTAGCAGCCATCCTGGGTATGCTAGAGTCCTTGCTGTTACAAAGTGGGATCAAGAAAGTGTTCTAATATAAGATTGATTTTAGCTGAGACTTAAAGAAGATGAAGGAAGCCAGAAGGAAGAGATGAGAAAGGAGAATATTCCATGCATGAGGGACAGCCAGCAAAGATAAAAAGTCCAGAAATGGAGTATCTTGTCTGAGGAATAGCAAGGAGGCCAGTTGATGGCCTGGGAAAGTACTGAAAGCTTGATGGTCACAGTGGCAGTAAAGAACAAGGTTAGGTGTTGAAAGGCTAAGGAAAAGGTAGAATGACAATAGATTGTGATCAGATAAGGTATTTCAGTGTCCATTAACATGGAAGGGATGCCTTTGTGAGTATGACTATTGCTGTGTGTACCTGGGAGAAGTAGGTCTTTCAAAATGAGTAAGTTGTGGAACTGGGAGGTTAGGTTGTTTGAAAAAGTAGCACTATGTATGCTGAAGTCCCATAGCATGAGGGCAAGGATTGGGGAGGGAAAGGATTGGCAATGAACTCACTGTCCTAAAATCAGTAACCAACAGTTATAGGATTTTTTATTGGATTGTAGATGAGGATTGAGTGAACCTCTAAGGAAGAGAGGATACTGAATGCTAATGGAAGAGAGGAAGCTTACAAGTGAAAAGTAGAAGCAATTTTCCTACCTGGACCTAGCATGTCAAAGGGAATGAATAAAGATGCAACCAATGCTGGAATGAGTGGCCAGGGGAGCTTTAATATCAAGAGGGAGCCAGGCCTTAGTGAGAGCCAGAAGATGAAAGGAGTTGGAAAGGAAAAAATTGCAAATGAAACTATTTATTACCTACAGAGCAAGCATTCCAGAGCACAAAGCAGAAAAAGTAGGTACCTTCAGAGTGGGATATTTTGGGAGCAGACAGCTGGGTTGAGGGGGATATGAATAAGAGGGCAGAAAGTGAGGGAATACATAATGAAATTTAATAATGACAGCCAGGTGTTCAGAATCACTGGGATATGAGGAAGATATGACCAATGGGTGTTTATCACTTATTGAGCAATGTTCCCCTACCAAGCACAAAGGATTTACAAACAGTTGTGAATAAGAGTTACACAGCATGAGAAGAAATGAATGGGCTGAAACCTGTACCATTAGAAGTAATACCCATATTGATAAGGGGACACAGCTCCATCTGAAGTATGCTTTACTATCATTCATAATTCCCTACCTTCCAAACCATAAATTCAGTGTTCTACCAGCTAATTCTAGAATTAACTAAAAAGCTTGAAATGAAGTTTTTGTCCCCTTTTAGTCTTATAGTTCACATCTCTAACCCTTCATGGGTGGAGAGGAGATCCAACATGTAGGAGGAATTAGTGAATATAATAGGTAATCAAGTCATACATAGCTGTGTGTTAGTGCCATAGGATTCATAGGTGTGGAGGGAGGGTTTTAGGACCAGGAACTGGAAGAAAGTTGTACCTTGCTTGACAAACATAAGATTCTCTCTAGAATTCTCCTTCAACACTGGGGCTGCCAAACAGTCATCTGATTTCAGTGGCATTTCTATTAAGAGTAAAAGAATAGTAACAACTGATATTTAGAACTTTAAGGTTTGCTAAGTGATTTAACTATATTATCTCATCTTGATCCTTACTATAATCCTGTGACATAGAATGGTATTATAGCCCCAATTTTACAAACGAGAAAATAGATTTTTAGATAGGCTAAGTGAATGCTTAGGGTTATCCAACTAGTACTTGGTTTGAAGCAAGAGCCAAACCCAAGTCTTTCTGATTCCAAGTTCAGTACCCCACCCGCTATCTTGATGAAAAGTATTGTGTGGCGAAAATAGGGTAGGAGCAGGATATTGCAGGTAAAAGACAATTTGAGGAAAGGAGATGCAGCTGTGACACCCATGTGTTTGCTGCTGCAAAGAATTGGGGAATAGAGCTGAAAATTGTGTTCAGATCCAACTTCTCCATGAGTTACACCAAATGAGCTTACTTGAAATAGGGAGGTTGAAAGTGGTAGCATGGATTACTGAACTTGGAGTCAGGGAAACCTGTGTTCAAATTCCACCTCCAAAATTTTTTGTCTCTTTGGTCCTGAGCAATTCATTTATACAATCTGTGCCTTGGTCTCTTCAACTGTAAAAAGGTGGGATGGGGGTGGCCTTGAGGATCTGCCATAACCAAAGTATAAGGTCTATGAAAGCAAGGCCTATTTATCTCTTCTTCATCATTTATCATCAGACTTAGTACATAACAAACTCTATAATAAATGTCCAATTTGAATGGAAATTTTAATAAATTAACTAGGGATCCCTACATTTGGAGTCTTAAATAAGCGCTTTTCCTGAGGAAATGAACTAAAGAAGATTTGAAACTTGGCACATGGCTCTTAGATTCTAGTGAGGTTAAAGAACTTGTTGGGCTCCCACACATGCCATCTCCAATGTTTATTAGGAATGTTTATTATCTCTCTTTTTTTCTAGCATACATTGCAAACAGGCACCAGGTGCTCTACGCCTCTTCTGTTCCACAATTAGCGGCAAACCATGCATGGAGAACAATTACTTTGCCCCAGAGTGATTTGGCTCTCCAGGCTGCAGAGCCAGTGAGCAGGCTGGCGGCGACTCTACCAATCACACACACAGCTGGCTGCTCTGAGCTTTTAGCACTTGATTCTAGACTCGAAAATGTGTGTCCAGCCGTCCGTGCTTACAAAGGTTTGGAGAAAGCTAAGAAAAAACATTAGAATTATTGCTTCCAGGCACCATCCACAGCATTATTTTTTTTCCTCTAAAAGTGTATTTGGACCTTAGATCTTAAGCACATTTTCATTCAATTTTTCTTTCATTCAATAAACACTTAACATAAGTGATTATCAGCAATGCAGTGTGTTAGGTGTTGGGAGAGGGATACAAGGACAAATAAAATATAGTCACTAACCACAAAAGATTCTAATATGACAAAGGAAATACAATATGTTCCCCAAATAATACAGAATCACAAAAGATCACAGTTGGAAAAGACATATCATCCAACCTGTGTTTGAATAAGGATGCCTTCTAAAGTATCAATGACAGCTGGTCATCAATTAATGGGAAATCCCCTGCTTCCCAAGGCAGTCTATTCTTTCTGTGGACAGCTCTACTTTTTAGGCTTCCTCATAAGGTAGAAAAGAAACATACTTGAATTCAAAGACCTGCTTACAAATCTGTGATGTTTTTAAAGCATTCAATTTTTTACTTAGTTATTTTAGATATTTGAATTTTGATTTCCAAATTCTTTCTCTCAAGCTCCTTCCCCACCCACGATGAAGGCAAGCAACGTGATATCAATTATACTTGTGAAATTATGTAAAACATATTTCCATATTAGTAATGTTGCCAAAAAAGCAAGAAAAATAAAATGGAAAAAATGATACTTCAATTTGTACTCATAGTTTATCAGTTCTGTTTCTAGAGGTGTGGAGGGTGTTTTTCATTCTTCTGAATTGTCTTAGATCATCGTCTTGATCAAAGTAGCTATTTATCACTATTACAATATTGCTGTTACTGTGTACCTGGTTCTGATCATATCACTTTGCATCAATTCATGTAGATCTTTCCAGATTTTTCTGAAACAGTTCCCCTCATCATTTCTTTGTTTTGTTTTGTTTTGTTTTGTTGCTTTTTGGAGGGCAATTGGAGTTAAGTAACTTGCCCAAGGTACACAGCTAGGTTTTTGTTTGTGTGTGCGTTAAGTGTCTGAGGCCAGATCCAAATTCAGGTCCTTCTGACTCCAGGACCAGCGCTCTATTCACTGCGCCACCTAGCTGCCCCAAAACCTTTTTATTTTGATGTAATAAAAATTATACATTATACTTCCCACAATCCTCCTTATCTCTTGTTTAATAAACTCTTTCCTTGTACATAGAAAAAATTTCCACATTCCCCTAATTTACTTATGATATCACCCTTTATGTTTAAATTATATACCCAGTTTGACCTTATCTCTATATATCTGGTATGAAATACTAGTCTATGCCTAGTTTCTGCCAAACTACTTTCCAGTTTTCCCAGTAATTTTTGTCAAATAATGAATTCTTGTCCCAAAATCTTGGTTCCTTGGGTTTATCAGACACTAGATTACTGTGATCACTTACTTCTGTGTATTGTATTTTTAATCTATTCCACTGTTCTACCACTCTATTTCTTAGCCAGTCTCAGATCATTTTGATAATTACCACTTTGTAATACAGTTTGAGATCTCATACTGTCAGGCTGCCTTCTTTCACTTTTTTTTGTTGATTCTCTTGATATTCTCAATCTTTTGTTCTCCCAGATGAATTTTGTTATGATTTTTTCTATGTTTACAAAATAATTATTTGGTTGTTTGATTGGTATGACACTGAATAAATTAATTTAGGTGGAATTGTCATTTTTGTGTTCTTGGCTTGCTCTATCCATGAACAATTAATATTTTTTCATTTGCTCAAATTTGACTTTATTTTCTGAAAAGTGTTTTGTAATTATGTTCATTTAGTCCCCAGTTTGTCTTGGCAGATAGATTCCCAAGTAGTCGTCTGTAGTTATTTTAAATGGGATTTCTCTATCTCTTCTTGATGTGTTTTGTTGATAATACATAGAAATGCTAGTGAATTGTGTGGGTTTATTTTATATCCTACAACTTTACTAAAGTCACTAATTCTTTCAATAATTTTTTTGTTGATTCTCTAGGATTTTTTAAATATACCATCATATTATCTGCAAAGTAATAGTTTTGTATTCTCATTGCCTATTCTTATTCCTTCAATTTATTTTTCTTGTCATTGTTATAAGCCAGCATTTCTGGAGGTGATGTGGGGCAGAGCACCTTGGAAGTGCTGTTTCTACTCTGCCATCTTGGCTCTGCCCCCTAAACCAGCATTTCTAACACAATATTGAATAATAGTGACAATAATGGACATCTTTGCTTCACCCCTGATCTCAATGGGAAGTTTTCTAGCTTGTCCTCATTACACAGAATGCTTATTCTCGCTATTATTAGATACTACTGATCATTTTAAGAAAATCTTGCTTGATCCCTATCCTTTCTTTTTAACAGGAACTAGCACATGTTGTGAAAACCTTTTTCTTCATTTGTTGATAAAAATATATGGTTTTTGTTAGGGGTTTGGGGTTTTTTTGGTTATTGATGTGGTCAGTTATCCTTTTAGTTTTCCTAATATTGAATCAACCCAGCATTCCTGGTATAAAGTCCAAAGGGCCATAGCAAATGATTTTTGTGATATGTTTCTGTAATCTCCTTGCTACACAACCTGCTTCTGAAAGCATTTATAATTCCTTGGGCAAATCATTTTACTATTCCCAGCCACAGTTTCCTCTTCTGCAAGGACAGAATTTGACTAGATATTGTTTGTATTCAATTTCCTCTCTAAATCCCGTGATTCTAGGGTTTGAGGTACTTGACTATAATTCTAATCATCAGGAAATTGTTTTCCTCACCTGAATCTAAATTGACCTCTCTAAAATGACCACATGTTATTCGTAGTTTTGTCTTCTTGGTTCAAAGAGAACAAGTCTGGTCCCTTTTCTGTATGACAGAATTAAAGCTAGCATGTTCTCCCTAAATTTTCTCTTAACCAGGCTAAAGAAGGATTTCCCCCCCCTTAATTCATTAAACAAATAATAAAACAAAGGGGGGAGGAAAGGAAATGGAAGGGAAGGGAATAAATATTTAAGTAGTACTTACCATGTGCCAGGTATTATACTAATACTTTTAAAAATATTATCTTATTTGATCCTCATAACATCCCTGACAGGTAGGTGCTGTTTTACCCCTATTTTAAAGTTGAGGAAACTGAGACAAAAGAAGTTATTTGCCCAAAATCACATGGCTAGTAAGTTTCTGAGACTCTATTTAAACTAAGGTCTTCTTAATTATAGATTTACCAATCTATTCATTGAACAGATAATTGCCTCAGATATATACAAAATTGTCTACACTTGTAGTGTCAAATGAAAATAGAAATGGATTACTGTTGGCTCCATAGTGACTTAGAAAACCACAAAATAACCTTTTATTTTCTTCTATTTTTTCTTTATTTTGTTAAATATTTCCCAATTATATTTTAATTTGTTTCAGCACACTTTGGAGTGTTTCCACTGGTCTACACAAAACTCCTGAATCAAATAATAGAAGTATTTGACAGCAACAAAAATGCTTCCAGTAGCAAGGAAACATTTTTGTGAATGGGTCCTTTTGCTACCTGAAAAATGTACATTTGGTGGGCTGTCAGCCCACCAAATCCTAAAAGATAGCTCAAAAAGAAATTTTGAAAACCAAATTAGAGAAATATAAGACAAAATGAATAATTCTTTTAAAATCAAAATTTCAAAATTAGAAAAAAACATTACAATGATGAAAACAGCTCCTTAAAAAGAAAAATGCATGATATGGAAAAGGAGCTCCAAAAGCTGAGGAAAATAATTCACTAAAAACTAGAATCAACCAAACTGAAGTGAGTAACTCTATGAGTAACCAAGAGCCAGTCAAACCAAACATCAAGAATGAAAAATTTAAAAAAGAGACAAAATACCTCAATGGAAAAATAACTGACCTGGAAAACAGATCCAGGAGAGATAATCTGAGAATCATAGGCCTACTGGAAAATCTTGATGAAAAAAATGAGCCTGGACAACATTTTCCAAGAGCTCATCAAGGAAAACTGCCCTGAGTTACTAAAACCAGAGGGTAAAATAGAAATCAAGAGAATCCACCAGGCACCTACTGAAAGAGATTCCAAATTGAAAAGTTCACGAAATGTTGTGGCCAAACTCCAGAACTACCAGATAAAGGAGAAAATACTACAAACAGCCAGAAAGAAACAATTCAAATATCTTAGAACTACAGTGAGCATCGCACAAGAGCTGGCAGCCTCTACACTGAAAGAATGGAGGAAGTGGAATATAATTTTTCGCAAGGCAAAGGAGCTCAGGTTACAACCAAGGATCACCTACCCAGCAAACTGAACATATTCTTCCAGGCAAGGAGATGGTCATTCAGTGATATAATAGACTTCCAGACCTTCCTGATGAAAAAGCTGGAACTCAATGGAAAATTCAACCTTCAATTATGAGACACAAAAGAGACATAGAAAGGTAAACAAGGAAAACACACACACACACACACACACACACACACACACACACACCCTGTTATTTAATAAGAATAAACTGTTTATAAACAAATACAGTTTATGTGTATAAATTACACAAAATGACAATAAAAAATCCTATTAAGGGCTACAAAGGGACTGCAGTGGAAGAAAAGGAAAGAAATACTAGTCTATGCCTAGTTTCTGCCAAACTACTTTCCAGTTTTCCCAGTAATTTTTGTTTAAAAGAAGGAAGTGGAAAAGGGTAATTTATGCCAAAGAGCCATAAAAACAATATAGTAGAGGAAAAGAAGGAAGGGAGATGAGCATTATATGAGCTTTTCCTTCATTGGTTCTGGGAAAGGAGGGAATAACACAACCAGTCTATCGAGAAGAGACACAAAATATATCATAATAGAGGGAAAGAAGCTTTGCATGAGATCTGTTCTTGTCTATTTTGGTTTGAAGAAGAAATAACATACTACACTAAGTATAAAAATCTATCATATCCTACAGGCAGTATGAGAGGGGAAGGGCTAGAAAGGGTGGAGTTAGAAGGGAGGGAAGAAGTAAGGGGGAAGGGGAGAAAAAGGGTGGGGGGGGTTGATAAGAAGGGAATACTGAGAGAGGTTGTGGTCAAAAGGAAACAAGGAGGGGAAGGGAGAAGGGAAGAAAAATAAGATCATAAACGGGAGGGAATAGGATGGAGGGAAAGAGACAGATAGTAATCATAACTGTGATTATGAATGGGATGAACTTTCCCATAAAACAGAGGTGGATAGCAGGATGGGTTAAAAACCATAATCCTACAATATGCTGTTTATAAGAAACATGTCTGAAACAGGGGGATACACACAGGGTAAAGGTAAAAGGCTGGAGTAAAATATATCATGCCTCAGGTAAAGTAAAAAAAAAGCAGGGGTAACAATCCTTATCTCAGACAAAGCAAAAGCAAAATAGATTTAATTAAAAGAGATCAGGAAAGAAACTATATCCTGCTAAAAGGCACCATCGAGAATGAAGCAGTATCATTACTTAATATATATGCACCAAGTGGTGTAGCATCCAAATTCCTAGAGGAGAAGGTAAGGGAATTAGAGAAAGAAATACATAGCAAAACTATAGTAGTGGGGGACCTTAATCTCCCCCTCTCTGAACTTGATAAATCCAACCTCAAAATAAAGAAGATAAGGAGATGAATAGAACTTTAGAGTGGGTAGGTATGATAGATCTCTGGAGAAAACTGAATGGGGATAAAAAGGAATATACCTCCTCTTAGTGGTATATGGCACATATACAAAAATCAACCATGTACTAGGACATAAAAACCTCACAGTTCAGTGCAGAAAGGCAGAAATATTAAATGCATCATTCTTAGATCATGATGCAATAAAAGTCATATGCAATAAAGGGTCATGGAAAAACAGACTAAAAACTAATTGGAGATTAAACAATTTAATCCTAAAGAATGAGTGGGTCAAACAAGAATTCATAGAAACAATTAGTAACTTCATTCAAGAGTATGACAATAATGAGACAACATACCAAAATCTGTGGGATGCAGCAAAGGCAGTTCTTAGGGGAAATTTTATATCCCTAAGTGCATACATGAATAAATTAGAGAAAAGGGAGGTCAATGAATTGGGCATGCAATTGAAAAAACTAGAAAATGAACAAACTGAAAATTTGCAATTAATTACTAAATTAGAAATAATGAAAACCAAAGGAGAGGTTAATAAAATTGAAATTATGAAAACTATTGAATTAATAAATAAAACTAAGAGCTGGTTTTATGGGGGGAAAAACAATAAAATTGATAGACCCTTACCCAATGTGATAAAAAAAAGAAAACCAAATTATGAGTATCAAAAATGAAAAGGGGGAATCTACCTCCAATGAAGAGGAAATTAAAATAATAATTAAAAATTATTTTGCCAAATTATATGCACATAAGTTTGACAATCTTAGTGAAATGGATGAATATTCACAAAAATACAAGTTGTCCAGATTAACTGTAGAGGAAATAAATCACTTAAATAATCCCATCTCAGGAAAAGAAATTGAACAAGCCATCAGTGAACTCCTTAGGAAAAAATCTCCAGGGCCAGATGGATTTACTAGTGAGTTCTGTCAAACATTTAAAGAACAATTGATTCCAATACTCTACAAACTTTTTGGAAAATTAGTGAAGGAGTCCTACCAATTTTTTTTTTTTTTATGACACAAACATGGTACTGATTAATACCTAAATCAGGAAGAGATAAAATGGAAAAAGAAAATTATAGACCAATTTCCCTCCTGAATATAGATGCAAAAATTTTAAATAAAATACTAGCAAAAAGACTACAGCAAATTAGCACAAAAATAATACATTTTGATCAGGTAGGATTTATTCCAGGAATGCTAGGATAGTTTAATATTAGGAAAACCATCAGTATAATTGATCTTATCAACAATAAAAGTATCAGAAACTACATGATTATTTCAGTAGATGAAGAAAAAGCTTTTGACAAAGTACAATATATCCATTCCTATTAAAAACGCTAGAAAGTATAGGAATAAATGGAGTCTTCTTTAAAATAATAAGTAGCATCTGTTTAAAGCCATCAGAAAGTATTATATGCAATGGGGGTAAGCTAGAAGCACTTCCAATAAGATCAGGGGTAAAACAAGGGTGTCCACTATCACCCTTCTTATTCAATCTGGTACTAGAAATGTTAGCAGTAGAAATTAGAGAAGAAAAAGAAATCAAAGGAATCAAATTAGGCAAAGAAGAGATCAAGTTATCACTCTTTGCAGATGATATGATGATATACTTAGAGAATCCTAGAGAATCAAGTAAAAAACTACTTGAGACAATAAATAAATTTGGCAAAGCTGCAGGATATAAAATAAACCCACATAAATCCTTGGCATTCCTATATATTTCTAATGAAATCCAACAGCAAGAAATAGAAAGAGAAATCCTATTTAAAGTTACTGTGGACATTATAAAATATTTGGGAATCTACCTGGGAAAACAAACCCAGGACCTATATGAACACAGTTACAAAACACTTCTCACACAAATAAAGTCAGAGCTAAGTAATTGGAAAAACATCAATTGCTCATGCCTGGGTCAAGGTAATATAATAAAAAATGACAATTTTACCTAATTTAAATTACATACTTAGTGCCATGCCAATCAATTTACCAAAAAATTTCATTATAGAACTAGAAAAAATAGTAAAAAAAAGTTCATTTGGAAGAACAAAAGATCCAGAATAGCAAGGGAATTAATGAAAAGAAATGCTAGGGAAGATGGCCTAGCTATACCAGATTTTAATCTGTATTATAAAGCAATAGTTACCAAAACTACTTGGTACTGGCTGATGAATAGAGCAGTAGATCAATGGAATAGATTGGGTACACAAGACTCAGCAGTCAATGACTATAATAATCTACTCTTTGATAAACCCAAAGACCCCAGTTTTGTGGATAAGAACTCACTATTTGACAAACACTGTTGGGAAAACGGAAATATAGTATGGCAGAAACTGGGCATAGACCATTATATAATACCGTATACCAAAATCAAGTCTAAATGGGTGCATGACATAGGTATAAAGGCTGATCCTGTAAGCAATCTGGGAAAGCAAGAAATAGTTTTGACTTATGTCAAATTTATGGAGAGATAAAGACTTCATGACCAAACAAGAATTAAAGAGCATTATAAAATGCAAAAATGGATAACTTTGATTACATGAAATTGAAAAGCTTCTGTACAAACAAAGCCAATGTAACCAAGATTAAGAGGGAAGTGGAAAATTGCAAAAGAATTTTTACAACCAAAGTCTTCATTTCTAAAATATACAGAGAATTGAGTCAAATCTATAAGAATACAAGTCATTCTCCAATTGATAAATGGTCAAAGGATATGAATAGGCAATTCTCAGAGGAAGAAGTTAAAGATATCTATAAGCATATGAAAAAATGTTCTAAATCACTATTGATTAGAGAAATGCAAATGAAAATAATTCTGAGGTACCGTCTCACTGTCTAGATTGGCTAAGATGACAAAACAGAAAAATGATAAATGCTGGAGAAGATGTGGAAAAATTGGAACACTAATGCATTGTTGATGGAGTTGTGAACTGATCAAACTATTCTAGGGAGCAATCTGGAACTATGGCCAAAGGGCTATAAATAAGTGCATACCCTTTGACCCAGCAATACCACTTCTAGGGCTGTATCCCAAAGAGATCATAGAAGCAGGAGGAAGACCCATATGTACAAAAATATTTATAGCAGCTCTTTTTGTGGCAGCAACACAGTGGAAAATAAGGGGATGCCCATCAATTGGGGAATGGTTAAACAAGTTATGGTATATGAATGTAATGGAATACTATTGTGCCATAAAAATGAGGAGTAGATGGACTTCATATTTAGCTGGAGAGGCTTATACAAATTTATGCTGAGTGAGAAGAGCAGAACTAGGAGAAATTTGTACACAGTTACAGACACAAGGTATGTGTTATA
Organism: Gymnobelideus leadbeateri; assembly: GCA_011680675.1. NCBI lineage: Eukaryota > Metazoa > Chordata > Mammalia > Diprotodontia > Petauridae > Gymnobelideus > Gymnobelideus leadbeateri. The sequence continues at coordinate 334,506 of WOXC01007459.1, read as the reverse complement.
ACCAGCTTTTATAGACTAGATTCTTCTCATCAATGCAAGCCTATAAGTCAACTCCAAAAGACTCATGATGGAGAGTGATATCTCCATGCAGAGAAAGAACTAGAAAGAACAGAGTTTGAATGCAGATTAAAGCAAATTACCTGCTCTCTTTTGTTTTCTTGTTTGGTTTTTGTTTCCTCTTTCCCATTGTTCAGTTCATCTAATACAATCCTTCTTTATAACCTGAATAATGGCTGATGTGAAAATATCTGCAGATTCTATACCTTATTGTATGCCACCATGAGGGAGGGGAGGGGAAGGAAGGGAAGAAAATTTGAAACTCAAAGAACTGTGGAACTGTATCTTGTAAACTAAAAGTAAATGAACATATTAATAAAGACCAAAAAATTAAAAATAATAATTCCTTAAAAATTAGAACACAGCAAATGGAAGCCAATGACTTTAGGTGAAATCAAAAAATTATAAAACAGAACAAAAGAATAAAAAAAAGAAAAAAAGGTAAAATACCTCATGGGAAAAACAGCTGACCTGGAAAATAAATCCAGGAGAGAAATTTAAAAATTATTGGACTACCTGAAAACCATGATCATAAAAAGCATAGACATTGTCTTTTAAGAAGTTATCAAGGAAGGCAGATAGGTGGTATAGTGAATAAAGCACTGGCCCTGGAGTCAGGAGGACCAGATCTGGCTTCAAATACTTAACACTTACTACCTGTGTGACCTTGGGAAAGTCACTTAATCCTAATTTCCCTGCCCTCCCCTCTCCAAAAAGCAAGAGAGAGAGAGAGAAAGAGAATATGAGAATCAAGGAAAACAGATATTCTAGTACCAGAGGGGAAAATAGATATTGAAAGAATTCACTGATAACCTCCTGAGAGAGATCCCAAAAGGAAAATTTCTAGGAATATTGTAGCCAAATTCCAGAGTTCCCAGGCCAAGGGATAATATTAAAAGCAGTCAGAAACAAACAATTCAAGTATTGTGGAAACACAATCAGAATAACACAAGATTTAGCACCTTCTGCATTAAGGAATCTGAGGGATTGGAATATGGTATTCTGCAGGTCAGAGGAACTAGGATTAAAACCTAGAATTGCCTGCCCAGTAGAACTGTAGTATTTCTATGAGGGGAAAATAATCATTCAATGAAATAGAGGACTTTCAAGCATTCTTGATGAAAAGACCAGAGCTGAACAGAAAATTTGACTTTCAAATGCAAGAATCAAGAGAAACATGAAAAGGTAAATGAGAAAGAGAAATCATAAGGGACTTACTAAAAGTGAACTTTTTGCATTCCTTACATGGAAAAATAATATTTGTAACTCATTCTCAGTATTAGGGTAGTTGGAGGTAACACACACATGGACACAAGATGAATTGAATAAGAAGGGATGATATCTAAAAATAAAATTCAGGGGTGAGAGAGGAATGTACTGGGAGAAAGAGAAAGGGTATAATGGGGTAAATTATCTCACATAGAAGAGGTAAGAAAAAGCTTTCTCAGTGGAGAGGAAAGTGGGGAAGTGAGAGGTAATGAGTGAACTTTACTCTCATTGGATTTGGCTTAAGAGTAAATAACATACACACTCAATTGGGTATGAAAATCTCTCTTACCCTACAGAAAAGTAGTGGGGAAGAATATAAGGGGGAGGATAATAGAAAGGAGGGCAAATGGGGGAGGGGTAATCAGAAGCAAACACTTGTGAGGAGGGACAGGGTCAAAGGAAGGAATAGAATAAATGGGCAATGGAATAGAGTGGAAAGATAGTCTGTCACAACATGACTGTTATGGAAGTGTTTTACATGTCTACACATGTATAACCTATGTTGAATTACTTGCTTTCTCCATGAGAATGGGTGAGGAGGGAGGAAGGGAGGGAAATAAAAGTTTTAAAAACAAATGTTAAAAATTATTTTTACTTGCAACTGGAAAATAAGATATACAGACAATGGGGTATAGAAATCTAGTTTGCCCTACACTAAAGTAGGAGGGAAGGGAATAAGAGAAGGTATAGAAGGGAGAGCAGATTGGGAGAAGGGATAATCAGCATGCATGCCATCTTGGGTGGGGGGAGGGGAGAGATTGTGAGAAAACTTGGAACTCAAAATCTTGTGGAACTGAATGTTGAAAACTAAAAATAAATTAGTTAATAAAAATTTTAAAAGAAGAAGAAAAAGGTATATTCCTTTTTACCCTCACTCAGTTTTTTCTGGTGTCTACCACATCTAACTTTTCTAAAATTTCTATTCACCTCCTTAACTTTTTTCTTGTTTATTTTGTGGTTAGATTTATATAGTTCTGAAAGGTACAGGTTGAGGTTCCCTACTACTATAGTTTTGCCATCTATTTCATCCTGTAATTCACTTAACTTCTCTAAAAATTGGATGTTATACCTGAATGATAAGGACCTTATTTGCCAATCCTCTATGTCTCCTGGTTCAAAAATCTGATCCAACTCATCTTTCCACTGGCTCTGCTATTTCAGGATCTGTTCTAGGGTGCTGTTTTGTGGGTATTTGGGAAAGAGAATGGGAGAGGGACAGCAATCTACTGTATTCCACCATCTTGGTTCCTGGAAGTTCTAGCCTAAACTCTTGTGATAATACTTCCATAGGAAGAATCATGTTACCCTTGTTTATTATGCTCTGCTATCTTTTTAAACATAAAAATTGGTTTGTGAATTCCATATGTATCCACATTAATTTCTTGAAAAAAATTCTCCTTTTTATCCTCATTGGAATAGTTTATCTTTGGGTCATCAGAATTTCAATCTTTCCTTGGTTGGCTTCCCCTATGGAATTTTAAGCTATAAGACCCTACTTTACTGCAAACCCTTTCAAATCTATTCTTTTAAGTCTCAGTTGCATGGAAGCCTATATCCCATATTCTCTCTCCTATAAAGTAGTCCCTTCCACCCATGAGGTTCACAGAATTTCCACCCTAGCGCCCAATTCTTTCTTGTTGGTGAGAATCCTGTCCAAATCAGAAATTTTCCCCATTGGGTTTTTTTCCAAGTTTCAAAAGATCTAATTATTATTATGGAAAGCCAAGAAAAAATTACCTGTATTATTTGGTCATAGACTGACTTCTAGCAGATATCTAGATAATTGAACTACCCTATTATTTCTATATTGTTCCACTTCTTTGCTTGTGATCTATTTCTCAGAATACTCATTAATTACCTTTTTTTGTCCAGATGGTCTGTAGTGTACCCTGGCGGTAATAATTTTTTTTAAATTTCTGATTCAATTGATCCTCAGAAGCCAGCATGAGCTAATGATTAATGGCTTCCTTAAAACCAGGGAGACCTGGATTCAAGTACCACCTCTGATATATACTGTCTGTTTGACCTTGAGCAAGTTACTTTACCTCTAAGTGCCCAGGATGATTCCCCAAGACTATTAGTTTTAGAAAAGGTGCTCACCTATGTTGTCAGAGTGTTTTCTCACCTGAGAGTCCTTATTCAGTTTGTTTTCATCTAAATTCTTTCTTTTGGTTCCTGAATTTCCTCAAAAGACAATAAATATCATCCATTCCTCCCTCCCATCCCACCCCCACTCCACTGCCATTTTTACTGACTCTGTTTTTGCTATGTTTTGTTTGTTTGTTTTTAAGTCAGGTAAACTCTTCCAGTGCTATATTCTACTCATGGGTTTCAGTGATACTTGGGAAATTAAATTTAACTCCTTACATTTGAATCTCTATGTTATCTGGCATTTTTTAAAATTAATTGTTATGATGAACTTAATAATGAATATATACAAACATTTCCAAAAAAGGAAAGAAACCTTTATAAGAAACTGAATCATTGCACTTTATTTTTTAAGAATCATTTAAATATAAGTATACATAACATATACATACCACACTTAGAAGTGTGGTAATAAAACAACTAATTTGTGTCACTTTCCACATTTTTTTTCTTTTATGCATTTAAAAAATATTGTATTGTTCTTTTTGCATATCAATCACTGTCTATGAGTAGGTCACCTAGTTTATTTTCCATACTTTGCACAGGATTTTCATATTGTCAAAAATATCTTTAAATTCAGGCATTTATTTAAATTTAAAATAATAAAGTTTATTTAAATTTAAATTTAAATAAAATTAAATACCTTTAAATTAAAAAAAAAACAGTTTTTACCTTCTCCATTCTTCCTCTTGACACACCCTTCTGCTCACTTCTATTTCCACTTCTACTAACAAACTTTAACATCTTACCTATAGGTACTACTATATCAGCCTGACTTCAACCCTATGTGACAAAGCCTTTCTTCATGTGGGGTCCATTGAAGTGTACAGTCCCTCAATTCCAATCTTCATTCAAAGGGGTGGAACAAGCAATCAAATTCTGATGTATTCTTGGGCCACATTCTCTCCAGAGTGAGGGAAGTGGTAGCCCCATTGTGCTCTCCCCTTTTCAGACCATCTCTGAAATATTTTGTTCATTTCTCGGCATCATTGTTTAGCATGAACACTAATGAGCTTAAAGCCATCTCTAGGAGTTCTAGAAGGATAATGAGATCATTTGATTCTGTGTCATATGAGGATAGATGAAAGGAACTGAGAATATTTAACCTGGATCAGGGACACAAGTAATTAAGGACTATCTTATAGAAGAGAGATTATATTTCTCCTAGGTGGTATAACGACAGGAAACTGCAAACTACTAGGAAACTGCAAAGATATATTTCTGCCTGATATTTCAGAGGATGCTAAGATTATAGATTTAGAACTAGAAAGTTGTTTAAGAAGGTGTAGTCCAACTCCCAACCCCCTTTTTACAAATGAAAAAGCAAAATCTCAGAGCAGTTTGGTGCCTTGCTTAAGGTCACAGGGTAATAAAGGGCAGAGTCCTCTGACTCAAGTACAGAGAAAAACATACTAATGATAAGAACTGTCTAAAAGTGGAATTGTCTGTCTCAAAAGATAATGAGTTCGCTGCCACTGATAAAGACTGGGAGTATCCCAGATTCCTGCTCGGTGACAGGTTACACCAGCTAACCTCTGAGATGCGTCCTAACTCTGTGATTCTGAACATTTTAATAGGAATTTTAATAGTAAGAGGAAGACCTATGATTTCATTGATAGAATCAGCAAATAAGTAAACTTCCCCTACAAGGCAAGTCAGCACTTTCTCAGCAACTTAGAGCCTTGCCAAGAACATTGAGAGGTTAAATGATTTGTCTGGAGTCACACAGCCAGTTTGTAGCAGAGGCTAAATTTGAATGCAGGTTTTCCTAACTATGAAGCTAACTCTCTATATTAGATGACATTGCTATGAATGGTAATATGCTTTTAAATTCCCCTAGTCTCCTGTCTTACCCCTCTTTCTGTCTCCAGCACCTCCCCTACCAAATACAACTGGTCAGATTGACCCAGACAAGGCTGGGGAAATCTGCTTGTTTACATTTGTGGCTAGAGCTTAGATACAGAGCTCCACTGAACTGTCTCCAGCCCACATGCCAAAGGACCCTCCTTGCTCTTCCAGTCCAACCACCATAGGTTTATCTTGTTACAACGTGGTAATCCCTGAGATATGGATGGAAACATTGAATTCCATATGTTAAATAATATGGGACCATAGATAGCCATGTGAGCCATCCAAGGAGAAAGGGCCCTGCATTATACTCTCAACTGAGCTGAGCAGGCTCTTCCTCTTAGCCAAGCCAGGCTAAACCTAAGGACAGTTAGCTGTTGTGTGGCAGCCAGGTGAACTGGACTGGAGACAGATGAAGCTGCCAGTTAGTTTTTCCATGCCCTAATCCCAATGTAGGCCTTCAGAGAAGGGGTCAGAACCTTGAACTGGCACCTGCCCTGAATCTGAAGCCAGACCAAGAGAAGGGGTGATGTGTGAGCTAAGGGGCCACTTCCCTCTCTGCCAAGCAATTGTTACTTTCTGAATCAGGTGCAGCATCCAGGTGGATTCTGCCCCAGTCCCTGTCCCAAGGAGGGGGAGGCCAGCATAATCACCTGGTATGAGTGTAGCAAATGCATATATTGCACCAACTGAATCAATATCTGGGAGAAAAGGAGGGCAGCCAGGAACAGGAGGAGGCATTCTTGGCTGCAGAGGCCACCAGGAAGGCCAAAAGTAGCAATGAATCCAGAAGTCTCGGCCCCTGACACCCCAGAGCAAACAGTACTTCAGTCTCCAGGGCTGCTAACCCTCTGGCCATCATCTCACAGTCTTCTCCACTGCATAAGAATCACATACAGAGTCACAATCTGAAGGCTGAACTTCATCCAGGGATGTGTTTTCATTGGATTCTAGGGCAGTGCCTCAAAACTTGAGATCTGCATTTTTCATTCTTAGATTCTGAAGGCTCCACTATGCCACAGAGAAAATAATGCTAATGTTTCTTACAATCACACTTAGAGGTAAGTAGTAGGAGTATGATTATTCCCATTTTATGGAGAAGGAAACTGAGATCCAGATAGGCTAAAAAGACCTGCCCAAGGTCATACTGTTAATAAGAGCCAGGGCTTTAACCAAAGTTCTTTCTCTGAATCCAGTGTTCTTACTATACCACAGTCTCCTAAGAAAAGGGGTCAAAGGTCTTAGTTATAGCTAGTACATACAGTAAAGCCCATATTCAGTACCATTATCAGCAGATTTTTTTTTGCAAAACCAGTTTAGTCCCTCTCATAGTTTTTGAAGGTATACTGTTGTTGTAAATGGGGAAGGCAAGAACTTGGTAGTCAACTAATTAAATAATGAGGACTGGTAGCCATAAGATACATAATCATAAAAAAGAAACTAACAGAAATAAAGTATGACATGATCGCCAAGTATGATATATTTCTTTGGCTCCCTTCCCATTTCTTCAAATCATAGATACCTAGAAGTCACTGATAGTATCATAAAAACCAACAATTGTTATTTTACTTCAAATCAGGCTGGACCAAGGATAGTGTGTGTTTCTTTGGGTGCGGGGATATAAAGCACAATTCAGCCAGTGTAATGAATAATAAATAAATAGGGGGCTCACTTTGAGAAGTGTTGTGTGATTTGACCAGATGAGGCTCTGGGAAGCCGTTGTTGAGAGCCCTCTGGCTTTGAAAACCCAGATGTTGATGCTTCCCTCTCTGGTAACTGTAATTTTGATATTGATAATGGTTGGACAGTTTGGAAGCCTGTCTGTCTGATCTGTCTATATACTCTGAAGTTTGGGGTGCTGACCTTTTACCCCTGAATATATGTTTGTTTGATTAAAGTAAGCTTGTTAACCTAATAAATAAGTAACCTTCTCCACAGGGACTCAGTAAGTAGCTTATAATCAAAGAAATACACTTTCTGGCTTTACTTACTAATTTCATCAGTTGGCCAATTCTACAAATGTGACTTTCTCAAGAAGAAATGCCTTCAGATACCTCTAAGAAGGGCACCCCCTTCAATGTTCTCTTCCTCTGTTCCCTGCCCCAATACTCCTCCCACTGATAAAAAGGAACTGTAAACTGATCTTCCCTGCCAATCACAGATGACAGTGATATATGTCCTGGAGAAGAAATAGAGAATTTATTAAATAAAAACCGAGATGGGAAGGGAAACTGTGCCTCATTTGATGGTATTAAAACATGCTTAGAGTAGCTGTTTGGGGGGAAAGGGTCTATTCAATATTTTTTTAAAATGTTATTGTTGCTGTTGCTGTTCTAACATACAGTGGGGAATAAATAAAAGGGGGAAGATGCTATGTCCATCTTCAAGAAATGATATCAGTTAAAAAGATACTGGCAGTTTCCAAAAATGAGAGGGAATTCTTTTCCTCAGTGTATTCATTTGTTCTTTACAACTGGCAAAAGTTCTCGTGAGCCACTGATAGGCTGGATTTCTACTCCTGGGTTTATTCAGCAATTGAACTGAGTAATGGCCAAGTCTAGGCTTTCTTCCATTTCACTACTGTAGTTTTATTTAATTTTTTTAAAGTTCCTCATTTGAAAATATATTTTCTTTAATGCATTGATGTATTATTTTGATTTGAATAGAATTCACAGGATCTTAGAGATAGATGAACCTTAGAAGTCATTTAATCCAATTCCCTCATCTTTGATATAGGGAAGACTGGGGTACAGGGGGGGAAATAAAATACTCAATGCCATCTCTAGTTAGTGGCAGACTAAAACTTGGACCTCCTGAACTTCAAATCTGTCTCTCTACCTGCCTACAGGACAACCTACTTTGAAAATGCCTCAGGCTTAACATTAAGCTTAATATCTTTTTTTCTCTCACTAATCTTGCTTCTCCCACTGATTTCTCCTTTTCTGTTAGTAGGTAGAGTAACTATATTACTCTACTGGCCAGAAACCCTGAGGGTCTTCCTCTCCCTGATTGATTTTTTGAGAAGGGAAACTAGGCCATCTTTTGCATCATTTCTTACCTAGCCTTTAATAGCTGACTGGGTGTTGCCTCAGATAAACTGAGACCTGGTAAAGACCTTAGCTTAAAAAAGCTAAGTCTCCCAGTGCATCCAGAGCCATCTCCAGTTGCCCTGACCTATCTTGTCACTAGGCTTGTCACTCTGGAGAAGAAAGAAAGGCTGATGACTTTGCACAGCCTTGCCTCAACTCAAATCCAATTCACTTGCAAGTCAAGGCTTCACCCTCCTGATGTCATTGGTTCTTTTTGAGAATGAAGGACAAACAATAATCTTTCTATTAGTAATGTCACCATTTACTTATTCTCCTATGCTTGCTACCTTAGACTAACCTTTGATTCTGATCTCTATTATTTTTAAATGAATTTTATTCATAACAGTTGTTTCTGCATCACCATTTCCCACTGTATCTCTCCTCATACATATAGAGAGCCATCCCTTAGAGCCATAAAAAAGGTGTAAAAGGAGGCGGAGCCAAGATGGCAGAGTAGAAACAGCACATCCAAGCCACTCTGCCCCCAGATTCCCCCCAAACTATGTAAAAGGGGACTCTGAAAAACTTCTGGAGCCCCAGCACCCACAGAACGACACAGAGAAGCTAACGTCCCACTGAGGACAGCCCAGCAGCCCTTCAGGAAGGACCAGCGCAGTGCTCTGGGAGCCAGCAGCGTGCAGAGCGCGGGGAGCCGAGCCGAGCGGAGCCCAGGTCCCCGTGAGCCAAGGTTTTAGCCCCAGGGCGGCAGGGCCAGCAGCCGGCTGGAGGAACCCCAGAACACCAGCAGCTGGGGCGACTCCAGAATTATCAACATAGACATGCCTAGGACAAAGTAAGAGGTTAGTGCCCTATGGACTTTGGGACCAGAATTTGGGGAATGCGTCAGCTTCCTCTCCTGGGGGCTAGAAGCAGCTGAGGAGACACACCATTTTGTAGTTTTCAGAGGCAGCTCCAGATCCTGGCCTGCGAACTGTAGGGAGATCCAGCGATCAGTCTTAGGGGGTAATCGCTCTTGCTTTAAGCTCCCTGGATCTGGATTGTGATCTAGGGTGGAAGTTGTGGATGGGTTTCCAGCTTGCCAGAAACGGAAGTTGCCCCCCACACGTTCGGGATGAAAATTCCTCTATCTGGCCTTAAAGCCATAGTGTGGCAACAAGCCCCAAAGTCAGGTAATTAAGTGGCAACATGCCAAGGCAAAGGAAACAGAAAAATGCAACCCTAGGCTCCTACTTTGGGGGCATAGAGTGGGAAAAGGACTGTGAGGTCAGAAGTCCTGCTCCAAAAGCCCCAGGGGAAAACATGAGCAGGTTGCAGGCCATAGAGGACCTTAAGAATCAAATAAGAGAAGTGGAGGAAAAATTGGGAAGAGAAATGAGAAGGATGCAAGAAAAGTATGAAATGAGGGTCAACAGTCTGATTGATGAAAACAACACCTTAAAAAATAGACTGACTCAAATGGCAAAGGAGGCCCAAAAGGGTAATGAGGAGAAGAATGCCTTAAAAAGTCGAATTTGCCAGATGAAAAAAGAATCTCAAAAGTTCACTGAGGAGATTCATTCCTTCAGGGTTAGACTGGAGCACATGGAAGCTAATGACTTTATGAGAAATCAAGATGCTGTTAAGCAGATCCAAACAAATGAAAGATTAGAAGGCAATGTGAAATATCTCATGGGAAAAACCACTGACCTGGAAAATAGATCCAGGAGAGACAATTTAAAAATTATTGGACTACCTGAAAGCCATGACCAAAGAAAGAACCTAGAAATCACCCTTCAAGAAATTCTTAAGGAAAACTGCCCTGATGTTTTAGATCCAGAGGGCAAAATAGAGGTTGAAAGAATCCACAGATCACCTCCTGAAAAAGATCCCAAAAAGAAAACTCCCAGGAATATTATAGCCAGGTTCCAGAATCCCAGATCAAGGAGAAAATACTCCAAGCAGCCAGGAAGAAACAATTTCAATATTGTGGAAACACAATCAGAATAGCCCAGGACCTGGCAGCTTCTACACTGAGGGATCGAAGGGCATGGAATATGATATTCCAGAGGGCAAAAGAACTGGGAATGAACCCAAGGGTCACCTACCCAGCAAAACTGAGTATTTTGTTTCAGGGGAAAATATGGTCATTCAGTGGAATAGAGGACTTTCAAGCATTCTTGAGGAAAAAACCAGAATTGAATAGAAAATTTGACTTCCAGACACAAGAAGCAAGAGATGCCTGAGAAGGTAATCAGGGAAAAGAAATCAAAAGGAACTTATCAAAGTTGAACTATTTACATTCCTATGTGGAAAAACAATAACTGTGACTGATAATATCTTTCTCACCATGAAAATAATGGAAGAAGGGTGTGTGGTCATATGAATACATATGTGAATGTGTGTGTATATGGTTACAGTTATATATGGATAGAGGGCATAGGTTGAATTGGTTGGGAAGGGAGAATACTCAAGGAAGGAAATTATGAGATGAGAGAGGAAAGTGGCAAGAGGAGATGGGGAGAGACAGGGTAGGGTAAACTATCTCATGTAGAAGAAGCAAGGGAACGTGGTTGCAAGGGAGGGGGAGAATAGGAAGGCAAAAAGGCAAAACTACATTCTCATTGAATTTGGTTCAGGGAGAGAATGACATACATACTAAATGGGATATCTCAACCTACAGCAGAATAGGGGGAAGGGGGATGAGATGTGGGATGATGGATGGAGGGGCATCCTTGTGGGGAGGGGAGGTTGGAAGTACCCACTATAGAAGAGGGACAGGATCATGTAGGGAATGGACCAGGCGGGGGGTGGGATGAGTGGGAGGGAATTTTAAGCAGCCTTGTACAATATATCTACTATGGCAATGTTTTGCATAGCTAGACATGTACAACAAATACTGAATTACTTAACTTCCCAGAGGGAATGGGTGACAAGGGAGGAAGGAAATGGACCTGAAATTCGAGGTCTTAAGATTAAATGTTTCAAATATATATAAATACTATTATTAATACTCTTTTGCTTATAATTGGGAGATAAGATGTGCAGGCATTGGGACACAAAGATTCACCTTCCTCTAATGGAAAAGTCGAAGGGGGTATGGGAGAAGGTATGGGAGAGAGCAGATTGGAGGAAGCAATATCTTGCAGGACTGCTATTCTGGGAGGGTGGGTAGGGGAAAAACGGGGGAGGGGGGAAATGATTGTAACTCAAAATCTGGCGGAAATGAATGATGTAAAACAGAAATTAATAAAGCATTTGTTTAAAAGAAAAAAGGTGTAAAAGCAGCTTAGGAAATTTAACATTGACCAAGTCTGGCATTGTATGCCATATTCTACTCTTATATAGTGGGGCTGTTGTGTTTGTCCTTCGTTCTCAAAGGGGACTATGCCATCAGGGAAATGATGACATAACTTGCAGTTGATTTTGATTTGAGAGAGGGAGGACTGTGCAACGTCACGAGCCTCACTTTCTCCTCCACATCCATCTGGGTCCAGTGCCCAGATATTCTTTTTTCATGCTCTCTGTTTTTTAGAATTTATTTATTTATTTTTAGTTTTCAACATTCATTTCCACAAGATTTTAAGGTCTAATTTTCTCCCCATCTCACCCCAAGATGGCAGGCATACTGATTACTCCTTCTCCCATTCTGCCCTCTCCTATATCCCTCCTATATCCCTCCTTATCCCTCCCCTTCCTCCCTACTTTCTTGTAGGACACAATAGCCAGATATTCTTCAGGCTGACTGGAGAGAGGTGGCATAGTGGATAGAGTGCTGCACTTTAAGTCAGGAAGACTCCAATTTCTGAGTTCAAGTCTTACTTCACATAAGTACTAGTTGTGTGACCTTGGACAAGTCATTTAACCCTGTTCACCTCAGTTTTCTCATCTATCAAATGAGAGAAGGAATTGGCAAACTACTTCAGAATCTCTGCCAAGAAAACCATAAATGGGGTCATGAAGAGTTGGACATAACTGAAATGACTGAACAACAGCAACGTTCTTATAGCTCCCCATTTACACAAGAGTGTACTGTAGAGGGGTACCTTTTCATATTTGGGGTGGTAAGGGGAGCAAGCCTCCTTAATTCTCTTCCAGCTTCACTACTCCAGGATTTTTTTTGACTTTTCTACTTTGCTCCTTGGAGCTCATTATTGGAAAAACCTTATCATCCAGCAACATTTCTCAGCTTTGGTACTCTACCTCATCACTACCCTCTGCCCATCTGACTGGAGGGGGCAGGTATGAAATCCAAAAGAGGGGACTCAGCTCAGTTCAGACATCTCCTCATTTCTTTTCTGGCTGTACTACTCTGGGCCTTCTTCACCATGCCCCTACATTGGGTACCTCATCTCCATCTTCCTTTTATGGGCTGTCTTCCTTTAGTAGATTGTAGCATTTGTGAAGCCAGGGATTGTCTTTCCTTTTTTGGGGGGTATTTGTATCCTCAGTGCTTAGCACAATGCCTGGTACATAGTAGGTACTTAATAAATAAATGTTTTTTGTAAGCATGTTCATCATAATTTTATAGCATTCAATTTCAATTGTTTTGTTGTTGCTTCCACTTTGCTTACAGTTATTTCTGTCTCTGCCAATCACTTCTCCCACTCCCAATCAAATGTCCTCCTTCATTATCTTATGCCATCCCACCTTTCTGGCTTTATCTCCCTTAAATCTCCTCCATCGATTCTATGCTGTATCTATACTGTGCTATTCTTCATCTTATGAATACATGTAATACTTTCCCACCTCTCTGTCTTTGTGCATGTTGCTCCCTATACCTAGAATGTCATTCCTTTGAACTCAATTTCTACCTGTCCTTTAAATGCCACTCCCTCCAAGAAGCCTTCCTTGATCCTCCCAGATGAGTAATGACCTTTCCTCTCAGACCTAGCAGCACTTTTTATCGTGCCTAATTCAGCTATTTATTATTGTATGATATAATTATCTAAGGTCATGTCTTAAACTCCATTAGGGTAGAGAACTTGCCTTATCTAAACTTTCCATTTCCTCCAGTGCCTATCATAGGTCTCTGCCCTCAGCAAGCAGTTTGTTCAATTATTCAATGACAATGAAGAAGCTTGTTTGTTTCTGAATTTGGCATCTATCTTCGGGGGTGCCCCAAATCCTTCTTGTGTGTTATTCAATTTATCTTAATGCCAAGTAAGACTAGGTGAAGAATAAATGAAAAGATCCTGAGGTTTGATAGAATGATAGGACTGTAAGTGCCTGAAGGGGAGAATCACAAGGAGGGACAAGAAGATGCAAAAATGCCAGTGGCTCCCTGTTGCCCTTTGATTACAATTTCAAGTATTTTTGCTAGTTTTCAAGGCCCTCCAAAGTAATATGGAACCAGATAGAAATATAAAATCCTATTATTTTGAAGACTGCAAGTTTATTATTAGTCAGTGGAGTATAACAGCAGCCAAACAAACAAACAAACCCTAATGTGATCTTGGACTTCCAAGAATAAGGAGGTGATAGTCCTACTCTACTCTGTCCAGGTCAGACCACACCCAGGGCATTGTTCAATCCTGAACGCCATGTTTTAGGCAGAATGTTGATAAGCTGGAGAGAGTTAAGCTAGTGATAAGCTAAAACATTGATAAGCTAGAGGGCATTCACTACCATAGACATTCTTGAGTTCATGCAAAGCAAGGATCAGTTGAACAAATTGGGCATGGTTAGTCTGGAGAAGAGAAAGTTCAAGTAGAACATTACAGCTGTCATCAAGTATTTGCAAGACTCTCATGTGGAACAGGGCTCCAGTTTGTTCTCCTGTGTCTTAGGAAGCTGATTTGGGAGCAACGTGTACAAAAAAGGGCAATTTTAAGATACACACATACACACACACACAAACATATACATACACATATATGGGTATGTATGTATGTATGTATGTATGTGGGCAGCTAGGTGGCACAGTGAAGAGAGTGCTAGGTCTGGAGTCAGGAAGACCTGGGTCCAAATCTGGCCTCTGACACTTAGTATCTATGTGACCCTAGGCAAGTCACTTAACCCTGTTTGCCTCAGTTTCCTCATTTATAAAAGGAGCTGGAGAAGGAAATGGCAAACCACTCCAGTATCTTTGCTAGGAAAACCCCAAAAGGGGTCATGAAGAGTGGGATATAACTGAAAACAACTAAATGACAACAATGTATGCATGTGTATATATGTACATGTGTATGTATGTATGTATGTATGTATGTATGTATGTATGTATGTATAAAACATTTATTAGCAATTAGAACTATCCAAAAGTAGAATAAGCTACCTCAGGAGGCATGGAGGTATTCAAGCAGGCAATAGATGATCACTTGCCAAGTATGTTGTAGTAACGATTCTAGCTATGGATTAGACTATATGATTGCTGAAGTACATTTCAACTGCAAGATGCTGTGATTCCAAGAAAAAATGTCAGACTCAGATTTTTTAATTGGACATGGTTAGTCTGGAGAAGAGAATAGTGTATATAGGCATGAATTTGGGGATAATAAAAGTACAGTTAAAAAAACATTTAAATCCCTTCTATTGCCAGGCATAGTGCCAAGCACTGAGGGTACAATTAATTTTTCAAAAAGACAGTCCCTGCTCTCAATGAGCTTATAGTCTAAAAGGGAAGACAATACACAAAAGAAGACAGGAATGCTTAGAGGGAGGACACTAGGGGGTACTTGATGTGGAGGCATTTTGCTCCATAGAGTTGAAACCAGGCAAAGTAGCAGATGAAAACCTGAGAATTCAGCTTCTACCCTCTATAAAGGAAGGCATTGGGAAGAGTTTGGTATTCCATCCTCCAGTCAGGAGAGGAGACTAAAAGATGTGATGACAATCAGGAATTGAGTTAGAAGCACAGTGATGAGTTTAGAAGTGACAAGTTTATCTTGAAATAGGCATCTTGTTCCATGGAATTGAAATAGTAAATTATAGTACAGTAAATTATGTATCATTAATTCAATAGACTAAGCTAAACAGACTAAAATTAGTTTTAAACATAAGTAGAGAAAAAAACACCCCTAAAAGTGTTCATCCTTAATATGTAAGGTGTTTTGTCAACCTTAAACAGTACAAAATTTCAACTATTATTAGCATTATAATGATTTATATATGTATATACATACAAACATTATGTATACATGTACACACATGTGCCATAGATGTTCAGGACTTAGGGTGAACAAATGTTGGTTGTATATCAACCAGAATTCTCTACTGACAGGCTATGTGACCTGAGAAAAGCACTACTAAACATATTAAAATATTATTAAATATTAAACATTTCATATTAGGCATGATGTAAAGAAAAATTAGAACTAATGGGAGAAAGCTCAAGAAAGAAGAAACAAAACAAAACAACAAAAGGAAAGGAGAGCAAACAGTACATTTCCATCCATATTCAGCCTCCAAATTTCTTTCTCTGGATGTGGATAGCATTTTCAATCAAGAGTCTTTTGGAGTTGTCTTAGATTTTTGCATTGCTGAGAAGAGTTACGTCTATCAAAGTCAGCCATCACGCACTGTGGCTGTTTCTGTGTACAATGTTCTCCTAGTTCTGCTCCCTTCTCTCAGCATCAGTTCATATAAGTCTTTCCAGGTTTTTCTGAAGTCTGCCTACACATCGTTTCTTATAGCATAATAGTATTCCGTTACATTCATAAACCACAACTTGTTTGGAAATACATATATTTCTTTTACAAAACTGATTACTAAATATTTACCAGCATTTACCTCTAGTTTAAAATCTTATCTATAAAGACATTAAATTAATTGAATCAATCACTTTTATCAATCAACAAACATGTAGTATGTGCCTATTACGTGTCTGGTACCATCCTGAGTACTAGGGATAAAAATGCAGTGGGGATGAGGGAGAAGCACAGAATATTAATAGATAAATACAGAATACATGCAAAAAATACAAAGTGAACATTCATACTACAGTTACCTCACCTTACACCCTCCACTGTAACAAAAAACAAAACATTTTTTAGTAAAGTTAGCCAACACAGAAGCCACATATAACAAGGTATGTAGCATTCCACAACCATTGTCCCTATCTCTTTGACAGGAATATCTGTTTCTTTATCATTTCTCTAGGACTGAGATTGCTCCTTAAAATTCATTTGAATTAGCATACTTTTTGGTGTCGTTACATCTTGTACTATTGTGTTTATCATGTGTATGCTTTTCTTCCTCTTCCTTCAGTCTACATCACTACGTGGTCTAGTTGTTCAACTGAGAGGCACTAAGGTTCAGACACAGCAATAGCTTCTTATGTAAGACTTATTTCCTTTTTTTCCTGTAGTCTATAGAAAAGCAGGCTATAAATTAACCAGCTAGAGAGTTCAGTATATAATTTAGCCATTAGGTAATGTTATCCCCAAGTCACCACCACCATCTAAGTACTGTCTTCAGATATTATATAGTGCACATGCAGGGGCTTTCTCAAAGGTTGTGGTATCCCTACTGCTTACCAGATGGTGCTCACCTGCAGAGGCACTGGCTCCAATTCAACACTGATAGAGTGGGGAAAGAGGGAGACAAAGAGGGAAAGGGGAGGGGGGAAAGAGAAAGGTAGGGAAAGGGAGATACAGAAGGGGAGAGGGAAAGGGAAAAGGAGAGGAAGAGAGGGAGAGAGAGAACATGAAAATGAATATGAAATATCACTCTGAAAGATAAATTCTTGGAAATGTTTATTTGATTTGCCCAACCCTGTATCTGAAAAACCTCTTGCTCTTGACCAGCTAATCTCATTTGTGAGTCAGATACTTGATTTATAGTGGTCCTATGATTTATTAAAAATCAGTAAAGTGAATAATTATAATGGAGCTGTCACATAGCAAAATGGCAAAGGAATTGCTTTGCCAAACCATGTCCCTTTACTCCCCTTTTCTTATTTTTGCCCTCTACTATATTGGGAAAGAGCTGAGAGCTAGAAACAGGATTAACTCTACAGAGTATACAAGGGGAAAGGATCGGAGAGTTAGGATCAGTCTAAGTCTGATTTCACCAGTAGCTGAGGTTTATAATTGCCAATTTCGTCTTTCCCAGAACACTGATCCAATATGGTAATACTGATTTGTTTCACCACCAGAGTGATGTGTTTCCATCTCTAATCCAGGTCACTGATGTACCCATTATCTAGGACCTGTTTCAGCTCAGCAACAATGGCATATGCTACAAGTAGCTATGGGTTACCTGACACTGGAATGAACATTTTCTCATCCCTTGGACCTCTACGCCCAAGTCACTTAGAAGGAAAAAAAACCTGAATGCAATAAAAAACCTAGAAATTTCTTCAAGGTTTAAAAGAAGAGAAAACTCGAACATTTGAAAAAAATGTACAACCACATGTATTTCTCTATGTCCTCTCACGGTCTCACTGTTTCACTGGATTATTTTTCTCAGCCTTTCAATAAGAATACCTTTTACTTCTTCATACAAGATTCCCTAGGTTTCCCCGAATTCTTCATCTTCATCATTTTTTATGACACAATCTTCCATTTCAGTCTTACACAATTTATTCATACATTTTCAATCCATGGTTATCTATTTTGTTTCTAGTCTTCTTGTTGTTGTCATTGTCATCATTGTTATAATGAGTGCTATCAAACCATTTAGTAAATCAAATGCATTCTTATTTGCAGTTGTCCATATGGAATTACAGAGTCCAATCCGTCAGTTCTTTTTTTTTTTTTTTTGCTCTTTTTGGAGGGGGGAAGGCAGGGCAATTGGGGTTAAGTGACTTACCCAAGATCACACAGCTAGTATGTTTTAAATGCCTCAAGCTAGATTTGAACTCAGGTCCTCCTGACTCCAGGGCCAGTGTTCTATTCATTGGATCACCCAGCTGCCCGTTTTCAAGCTGTCAATTCTTTTTTTTCCTTTTTTAAAAATTAATTTGTTTATTTACTTTTAGTTTACAACATTTAGTTCCACAGTCCCTTGAGTGTCAAATTTCCACTCCCTCTCTCTCCTCCCCTGACCCTGTCATGGTGGCATTCACTCAAATATAGGATCTACAAATATCTTTACATTAATCATTAGTCAGGTTGTAATGAAGGATTATAACTGATAGAAAGATCAGTGGGAAAGAGGAAACAAAACAAAAGGAGAAAAAAGAAACGAAGCAAATAGTTTGCTTCAATCTGCATTCAGACTCCGTAGCTTTTTCTCTGGATGTGGGTATCTCTTTCCATCATGAGTCTTTTTGAGTTGTCTTATAACCTTACATTGCTGAGAGGAGCCCAGTCTATTGAAGTTAGTTGTCACACATACATTGTGTCTGTGGTTGTGTACAGATTTCTCCTGGTTCTGCTCTTCCTGCTCAGCATCAGTTTATATATGTCTCTCCAGGTTACACCACATGTTCGGGCATTCCCCAATTGATGGGAATCCCCTTGATTTCCAATTCTTTGCCACCACAAAAAGAGCTGCTATAAATATTTTTGTACATATGGTTCCTCCTCCCACTTCTCTGATCTCTTTGGGATATAACCCTAGAAGTGGTATTGCTGGGTCAAAGGGTATGAACTTATTTATAGCCCTTTGGGCATAGTTCCAGATTGTTCTCCAAAATGATTGGATCAGTTCACAACAGCATTTATCATTTTCCTGTTTTGTAGTCTTAGCCAGTCTGGCTGGTGAGATGTGGTACCTCAGAATTGTTTTGATTTGTGTTTCTCTAATCACTATTAGTGATTTAGAGCATTATTTCATATGCTTATAGATATCTTTAATTTCACCTTCTAAGAACTGCCTGTTCATATCCTTTGACCATTTATCAATTGGGGAGTGGCTTGTATTCTTATAGATTTGATGCAACTCTTTGTATATTTTAGAAATGAGACCTTTATCAGAGACACTGGTTATAAAAATTCTTTCCCAATTTTCCACTTCCCTCTTAATCTTGGTTACATTGGCTTTATTTGTACAGAAACTTTTCAATTTAATGTAATCAGAATTATTCAGTTTGTATTTCATAATGCTCTCTAACTCTTATTTCACCATAAAATCTTCCCCTCTCCATAAATCTGAGAGATAAACTATTCCTTGCTCTCCCAGATTGCTTACAGTATCAGCCTTTATACCTAGAGCGTGCACCTATTTCAATCTGTCAATTCTTAAAATCCTTTGTACCAATTAACAGTTAACTTCAATTTAATAATTCAGTTCAATAAACATTGAGTAATACAATTCAACAACCACATTTGGTGCCTACTATGTTCTAAAGATATAAAAGACAAAATGAAAAAAATTCATCAAGGTGTTTAAATTCTACTAGAGTAGGGGTGGAGAATCTGCAGCCTTGTGGCCACATGTGGTCCTTGGGTGCATCCTTTTGACTGAGTTCAAGTTTTACAGAAAAAATTTTTTTATTAAGGGGATTTGTTCTGTGAAGTTTAGATTCAGTCAAAGGGCTACACTTGAGGAGCTAGAGAACTACATGTGATGTGGCTTTGAGGCTGCAGGTTTCCCACCCCTGAACTAGGGGACACATAAGTAAATATAAACTTCAGTAATCTGAGAAGTTAGAGTCTTAATAACTAGGGAGATAAAAAGAGGTTTCCCATAGGAGGTTGTCCCTCAGCTGAACCTTGAAAGAAGGTGTTGTAAGAGTTGGAGATGATAAAAAGAGATAATTCCAAGCATGTTTGGGTCAGTTATTAAAAAGGTATGGAGGTGGAGGATGGGATGTTAAATTCAGGGATTAGCTGAACTGGCTGGAATAGGGAGGAGTGTGAAGGGAAACAACATAAAATCGGTCTGGAAATGTAGGTCAAAGCCAAATTGTGAAAGACTCTAAATGCCATTCTTATCTGGGAAGCAAAAGGGAAAGATTGAAGATTTTTAAGCAGGGGAATTGCAAGGCCAGATGTGTTTTAGGAAGATTATTTTGGCAGCTATGTAGAGGATGGATCAGAGAGGGGAGAGATTGGAAAAGGAGAGACTAGTTAGGGGGTTACTGCTATACAAGAGTCAATGTGAAAGGGGATGATTGCATAAACTCAGATGAGTATAGAAAAGGGATAGTATATGAGCGATGTTGTGGAGCTAGAATGAACAGAATTTGGTAGCTGCAGGCATATAGGAGCTAACAAAGTTTAGATATTACTTTGAGATTGTGA
Organism: Gymnobelideus leadbeateri; assembly: GCA_011680675.1. Taxonomy (NCBI): domain Eukaryota; kingdom Metazoa; phylum Chordata; class Mammalia; order Diprotodontia; family Petauridae; genus Gymnobelideus; species Gymnobelideus leadbeateri. The sequence continues at coordinate 314,030 of WOXC01007459.1, read as the reverse complement.
ATCTGAAGGACCAGAAGGCTGGTGGTACACTGAGCAGAAATAGAGAAGTTGAGAGAAGGTGTCAGGGGTAAGGATGGAAGAGGAAAGTAGATAATGAATTCTGCTTATGACGTATCAAGTTTAAAATGCCTTTACAACACTTAGATGAAGAGGTCCAACAGGCAATGTATGATCCAAGAGTGAAGCTCAAATTGATTCGAGGTAGCTATATAAATCTGGGAGTTTTCTGCATATCATTGGACCCATAGAGGCAGATAAAAATCACTCTGACAGAGGGCATAGAGGGAGAATAAAAAAAAGGCTTGAAAGACACTCATTATTAAGGGGGTTAGACATGGATAAACAGCAAAGGAGATTTGTCAGGTAGCTAAAAAAAAGAGAAACAAGAGAGAACAGTTGTCACAAAAGATGAGGGAATATTGAGGAGGTATCAGCACTATAAAAAATTGAAGTCAAGAATGGTAAGGCCTGGGGCGGCTAGGTGGCACAGTGAGTAGTGCGCTGGCCCTGGAGTCAGAAGGACCTGAGTTCGGATCCGGCCTCAAACACTTAACACACACAAACAAAAAAACCTAGCCGTGTGACCTTGGGCAAGTTACTTAACCCCAATTGCCCTCCAAAAAGAAAAAAAAAAATAAAGAATGGTAAGGACTGAGCAAAGAACATTGCTTAAACTCAACAACTGAAAAACTATTGGCAACCTTCAATCAGTTTCCATTTTAAGGGCCTGCTATGTCCAAGCCACTATGTTAGGTTTGGGAAATGCAAAGATAGAACACTTCCCTTTTAAGAAAATTACTTCCTAACAGGGAGACATGTCTCCTCTCCATGCATTTTGCAGTGGTTCCTCTATCCTATAACTGTAATTTACTACCTCCTCATCTTTTCCTCTAGAATCCTTTCTTTTCCTTCACATTTCAGTGTTCAAGTGCCACCTCATTTATGAAGCCCCTTCTAATTATCCCTCTTCTCCCTGAATTGTAGAATTTTTTTTAAACAAATGCTTTATTAACTTCTGTTTTACATCATTCATTTCCACCAGATTTTGAGTTACAATCATTTTCCCCCCATTATTCCCCTACCCAACCTCCCAGAATAGTAATCCCACAAGATATCGCTTCCTCCAATCTGCTCTCTCCCATACCTTCTCCCATACCCCCATCGACTTTTCCATTAGAGGAAGGTGAATCTTTGCATCCCAATGCCTGCACATCTTATCTCCCTATTACAAGCAAAAGAGTATTAATAATAGTATTTATATATATATTTGAAACATTTAATGTTACGACCTCAAATTTCAGATCCGTTTCCTTCCTCCCTTGTCACCCATTCCCTCTTGGGAGATAAGTAATTCAGTATATGTTGTACATGTCTAGCTATGCAAAACATTATCATAGTAGATATATTGTACAAGGCTGCTTATAATTCCCTCCCACTCATCCCACCCCCCACCTGGTCCATTCCCTACATGATCCTGTCCCTCTTCTATAGTGGGTACTTCCAACCTCCCCTCACCCCAAGGATGCCCTCCCATCCATCATCCCTCCTCTCATCCCCCTTCCCCCTATCCTGCTGCAGGTTGAGATATCCCATTTAGTATGTATGTCATTTTCTCCCTGGACCAAATTCAATGTGAATGTGGTTTTGCCTTTTTAGCCTTCCTTATTCTCCCCCTCTTTTGCAACCACTTCCCCTTGCTTCTTCTGCATGGGATAGTTTACCCTACCCTGTCTCTCCCCATCTCCTCTTGCCACTTTCCTCTCTCACCTCATAATTTCATCCCTTGAGTATTCTCCCTTCCCAACAAATTCAACCTATGCCCTCTATCCATATATAACTGTAACCATATACACACACATTCACATATGTATTCATATGACCACACCCCCTTCTTCCATTATTTTCATAGTGAGAAAGATATCATCAGTCACAGTTATTGCTTTTCCATATAGGAATGTAAATAGTTCAACTTTGATAAGTTCCTTTTGATTTCTTTTCCCTGATTACCTTCTCAGGCATCTCTTCCTTCTTGTATCTGGGTGTCAAATTTTCTATTCAATTCTGGTTTTTTCCTCAAGAATGCTTGAAAGTCCTCTATTCCACTGAATGACCATATTTTCCCCTGAAACAAAATACTCAGTTTTGCTGGGTAGGTGACCCTTGGGTTCATTCCCAGTTCTTTTGCCCTCTGGAATATCATATTCCATGCCCTTCGATCCCTCAGTGTAGAAGCTGCCAGGTCCTGGGCTATTCTGATTGTGTTTCCACAATATTGAAATTGTTTCTTCCTGGCTGCTTGTAGTATTTTCTCCTTGATCTGGGGATTCTGGAACCTGGCTATAATATTCCTGGGAGTTTTCTTTTTGGGATCTTTTTCAGGAGGTGATCGGTGGATTCTTTCAACCTCTATTTTGCCCTCTGGATCTAAAACATCAGGGCAGTTTTCCTTGAGAATTTCTTGAAGGGTGATTTCTAGGTTCTTTCTTTGATCATGGCTTTCAGGTAGTCCAATAATTTTTAAATTGTCTCTCCTGGATCTATTTTCCAGGTCAGTGGTTTTTCCCATGAGATATTTCACATTGCCTTCTAATCTTTCATTTGTTTGGATCTGCTTAACAGCATCTTCATTTCTCATAAAGTCATTAGCTTCCATTTGCTCCAGTCTAACTCTGAAGGAATGAATCTCCTCAGTGAACTTTTGAGATTCTTTTTCATCTGGCAAATTCGACTTTTTAAGGCATTCTTCTCCTCATTGCCCTTTTGGGCCTCCTTTGCCTTTTGAGTTAGTCTATTTTTTAAGGTGTTGTTTTCCTCGGTCAGGCTGTTGACCCTCATTTCATACTTTTCCTGCATCCTTCTCATTTCTCTTTCCAATTTTTCCTCCACTTCTCTTATTTGATTTTTAAAGTCCTTCTTAAGGTCCTCTATGGCCTGCAACCCGCTCATGTTTTCCCCTGGGGCTTTTGGAGCAGGACTTCTGACCTCACAGTCCTTTTCCCGCTCTATGCCCCCAAAATAGGAGTCTAGGGTTGCATTTTTCTGTTTCCTTTGCCTTGGCATGTTGCCACTTAATTGCTTGACTTTTGGGCTTGTTGCCACACTATGGCTTTAAGGCCAGATAGAGGAATTTTCGTCCCAAACGTGTGGGGGCAACTTCCGTTTCTGGCAAGCTGTAAACCCACCCACAACTTCCACCCTAGATCACAATCCAGATCCAGGGAGGTTAAAGCAAGAGCGATTACCCCCCAAGACTGATCGCTGGATCTCCCTACAGATTTGCAGGCTGGGAGCGGGAGCTGCCTCTGAAAACTACAAAATGGCGTTTGTCCTCAGCGGCTTCTAGCCCCCAGGGCAGGGAGCCGACGCATTCCCTAATACCAGTCCCAAAGTCCATAGGACACTAACCTCTTACTTAGTCCTAGGCAAGTCTATGTTGATCATTCTGGAGTCGCCACAGTTCTTGGTGTTCTGGGGTTCCTCCAGCTGGCTGCTGGCCCTGCCGCCCTGGGGCTAAAACCTCGGCTCATGCGGGCCTGGGCTCGGCTCTGTTCCTGCGCTCTGCGTGCTGCACGCTGCCAGGTCCCAGACCACTGCGCTGGTCCTTCCTGCAGGGCTGCTGGGCTGTCCTCAGCGGGAGTTTAGCTTCTCTGTGTCGTTCTGTGGGTGCTGGGGCTCCAGAAGTTGTTCAGAGTCCACTTTTACATCATTTGGGGGGAATCTGGGGGCAGAGTGGCTTGGATGAGCTGTTTCTACTCCGCCATCTTGGCTCCGCCCCCCTGAATTGTAGAATTTTAAAGCAGCAAAGGAGTACTCTAAATATATAATACAAGACTTGTAGAAGGATCATTTTTGGAGGAGAGAGGATGATGAGAAAGGTCTTTATGGGAGAGGTGGCATATGAAACATGAATTTGAAGGAAAAGAATTATTTCGAAAGGAAGAGATGAGGATGGAGTATGTTATAGGCATGGAACAGATGTAGCATTAAATGCATGGAAGTGAAACAAGGCTGGAGAACACAGTGGTTTGTCTGAAGCTTAGAGTGGGTGAAAAGGAACAGTGTGAGATAGATCTAGATAGATAAAAGAATTAGATTTCAGGTGACCTTAAAAAATCCTCCCCTCTTGTAACTGTGGATTTTAGGGGAGGTAGAAGGGGTGATTAGACTGGTATCACATATAGCCTAGTTGCTTCCTTAAAGGGGCACCTGCTGCTTTTTAGAGGCTGTTCGCAAAAACTAAGCAGTTATGAAAGCCAGTTCAGCATCAGAGAAACAAATCGTGTAGATGTTCTTGTTATAGCTCCAAAACAGAAACCGCTACACTGAGAAATATCACTTGCTTGAGTTCTGCATTTTATGAGATAAAAGAACCAAGATCACTGAGCCATCTGAGCGAGAATAGTAGCCTCCCTGTAGCCTATAAAGCCAAAGAACAGGAATTTAGAAACAATTTAGCCAGCTGGTATAGAATGGTAGCCTCCCTGTAGCCTATAAACCTAGGAGTTTAGAAGCAAGCTGTGTCACTAACCTGACATGACCCCAAGTCAGTTGTATGAACTCAATCTTCTTGATTGTACACTGGGATAACAGTAGAAATCCATGCTGTAGGATTGTTGTGTAGTTAACACAACAATTTAAAGGAAGCAACCAAATAGAGACTTGAATCTTTGTTAAAGAAAATGCCCTTTAAATAGACCCACAGGAGGAGTGAGGGGGAATAGTAGTAATTTAGTAGTGCAGATTTGGAAGCAATGTTAACTAGGGCAGTTAGGACCTGGACTAGAAACAGGAGAGTAAATGCTCCCTTGACCTCAAAGCAACTCTAAAGACTAGCCCTAGAAATCACAAAGTTCCAGAATAATAGAATATTAGAGCTAGAAGGAATCTTAGAAAATGTCTAGTCCAATCCTCTCATCTAACAAAGGAGGAAACTAAGAGCCAGAGTAAAGTGACTTGTCAAGATCACACAGATAGTTGGGTTTGAGATGTAGCCAGAATCCATGTCTGTGATGTAACAACATTCCCTTTCTTCTCCCCTCCCTCCACCCCTTTCAAACCTCCACTAGTAGAATGTAAATTCCTTAAGGAAAGGCGCTGTCTTGCTTCTGTCTTTGAATCCCCAGCATCTACCTAGCATAATTACTGGAATGATAATTGAATTGAATTAGCACAAAACCAAAGGTAAAGGACGTAAAGCTTAATCAAAAATAGCTTTATCTTTGTCTGTGTACATACTCTTATGTGCTCAATTCAGTAAGTTCAGTCCAAAAAAGTGATCCAATGACGTGCACCCCAATGTCAATTTCACAAGTCATTTATCATCATATAGATTGAACAAAAATTCACTTGATTTCTTAATTCATTGCTAAATTCAATGACCTTATACTTTATCCTTCCTTAACTTTCTGTAGCATTTGATTCTGTTGGCCACCCTTTCCTCTTAGATGCTCTGCTCTCTTGGTTTTCATGACACTACTATATCTTCATCTGCCTCTAGCTTCTCAAACTGTTCCTTAGCCTCTCATTATCCACATCCCAACAACTAACCATAAGTATACCCCCAAGGTTCTGTGTTGGGCCCTTTTCTTTCCACTTTTTCTCAATGGTCACATCAGTTCCCATAGGTTTAATTATTATCTCTGTGTTGACTCTACCCAAATCCTATCCTTGTCTCTCTCCTGAGTTTCAGTTCTGCATCACTAACTGCCTACTGGATGTTTCAAACTAGATATCTTATCACATAATCAATATGCCCAAAACAGAACTTGCAATCTTTCTACTGGAAACTTACTTCTGTTATGATCTTCCCTCTTCCTATGAACAGCTCGATGATCCTTAAGTCATGAAGATTTTCAACCATTGAGTAATCTTCAACACTTTGATCTTCGCCAACATATGCACCATGCTTAGTACAGTGTTGGATACATGGGGGTGTTCCATGCATATGGTTGATTTATTAACTTAGTAGACCTACATTAAATATGTGAGAACATGAAGATCATAAACCAAGTGATCAGATATTTGAAAAGATCATACATGAAGAGGGAATAAAAGGCCTTTTGGAAACAATGGGATCCATGAGGTGAAACTGCCCTGGAGAGACATGGCCTGAACATCAAGAAATGTTTTCTTATGGTGAAATCTGTTACACTGTGAACATCCCATAAAGGGAATCAGTGTTTATTTCCTTACAACACATGGGCAATAGCCTGCCCCTGAATGACACTGGAAATGTTATCACAAGGAATACTGTATTCCTTCCCTGACCCTTGGTAAGTGGAGAAGCTGACCTCGTTTGGTCTTTTCTGTATCAAATTTCAATGCTTAAATGAGCCTGGGCATCAGAAAGAAACTAGTCTTCCTGAACTACAGGGTCCTGCATTACAGCTTTAAGCCCAGCTTCCAAGTCACCCGGGCAGCTCAAATTCCTGCCCTTCTGGCTTTTCCTTGTCAGTATTTGGTAATGTAATGAAGTGCAGCTTCTTTGTATGGGAGGCCTCTGGCTTCTGTTCCATTTCACTCAAATTTGCTTGACTAACTTTTGACAGGTCATGGGTTATGCCACAGCTCACTCTCTATATTAAACCACAGACTAAATTAGCATCTGAAGAGGTTCTGGTAGACTTTCTCTGGAAGGAAAAAAAAGAAATAACAAACATGCCTATATAGGAGAATAAGAAGTTATGTGTATGGTAAAAGAACATCATGCTTCACTCAGCTGATTCTAGTCTTTGTTGTTTCTACCTACCTCCTAGTAGGAAAGCTACATCACAGGTAGCGTGGGGTGATCTAGGATTTGTCCCAGGGCATAAATATCTGGAGTACAATTTTGACTCAAACCCTGTCTTCTCCCTTCAGTGATCACAATTTCTATGTCTCACCTTGCCTCTAAAACTGTACCTTGTTGTCCGGAGGTCTGGGGGAAATTGCCCCTAGGGTCTCTTGGGCACAGTAATATCAGAGAATAATAAATACAAAAAGGCAAAAGAAATAGAGGCACCATGAATTCCAGAACACCTGGCAACTAGATGGGAGAATACAACTTGCTGTTGTCCCTCCCCAGCCTGGCAACTCACAACAGTCTCCTTACTCAAAAGCCACCAGTGAAAAATATGTGAGAACACGTTCTTGAACCTTTTGTATGTACACTTAGTTCTAGCTCAGCTCCTCCTTTATCAAAAGTCCTACCAGCTCCTCAGTCAACCAGACTTTGTCACTCACTTTACATTGCCATTACCTTAGTCCCTCATGGCCTGAAGAAGGCCTATCAAACATCCAAGGATTGGAACCAGGTAGGGAACACTGTACATGCTCTGAAGTGGAAAACAAGGCCCCTCCAACATACATGACTAGAAATAAGCCTACCACAAATTTCCATGACAGTTGAGCATGTCCTAAGAGGTAAGGAGGACCAAGTTAAAAGTACTACATTCACTTCTTCCAAAGTGAAACTCTGGTACCATCTCTACCTTGTCTAACCTCCCATAGCTAAAGATCCCCTTCTTGAAATATATAAGTAGCATATGTATACATAGTATTTACTTATCTGTGTACATGTTATATCATCCAATAAGATATAAGTTCTTACAAAACAGGGATTATTTTGTTTTTATATCTCTAGCACCTATTAGACTGTTTTGCACACAGTAGGTGCAAAGGGAATGGAAATTAATCAGAATGATGAATTTTAAAATTTGAACCGAGACTACCATTTCCTTACCTAGCTGGCATCTCTGACTTGTAATTAGAGGTAAAATTTGAGAACAAAAGAACAAACAAGAAAAAGTATGCTAAAAAACAGTGCTTACAATGGCAGTTCTTTTTAATTGGCCTATCTATGGCTGTTGGCAAAGCAGTTTGGGTGGAAAATTCTGTTCAAGAGTTTATTATTATAACTTTGCATACTATTTATGAATGCCCTTTTCAATTAAAATCATCTTGTAAAATTTGGGAATTTGATACCCACTAATTTGAAATTGTGACTGTCTCTGTGTTCTCTGCACTACTTCACACTTACCACTAATTACAGTCATAATAAGGAAAGGCTGCCAGTCCTAGTGGTTGTATCCCATAATGGAGAATTAGAAGGTTGCATTCCTATTCTTAGAAGCCTCTACAACTTGACAAAATTGTTTCCCTTATGCCTCAGTTTCTTAATCTTTAAAAATGTGGCTCTATATCCCTATTCTTACCAGTGTCCCAGGAATATTTTGAGGATGAATAAGAGAAAATATGTAAGTATAGTGAATGCCATTAAACCAGGCTGGCTATAAATGAGAAGCATTAACAAAATATTGCTACGCTATTGTGAGAGTAAGCTTTATAGGAACATTTCCTATCATTCTTTCTGCCAAGGCACAAATTACACATTCTAAATAAAGGCATCTAGGAAATAAATGGCAATGCTCTGGAAATACTGGTGGGATAAAGGAGGAGGTAGTTCCACAACAGGACAACTAGATGGTGCAGTGGAAGTCCTGGAGTCAGGAGAACCTGAGTTCAAATCTAACCTCAGACACTTAGCAACCATGTGACCTTGGACAAGTCACTTAACACTGTTTGCCTCAGTTTCCTCATCTGTAAAATGATCTGGAGAAGAAAATAGCAACTCACTCTAGTATCTTTGCCAAGAAAACCTCAAGTGGGGTCACAAAGAGTTGGGTACTCCTGAACAGTAAAGCTTGATAACTGGTATTTCTCATCTGAGCTGTGATGTTTGTCATCAGGAAGAGCTATGTTGCTAAGATTTTCCAACTGTAGCAGCAAGCACCCCAGCATCCCCAGGGTGGCTGCCAACACAGGTTCTTATATCTGCTTTTCTAAAGGAAAGCAACTCAAAGTGGGTTAACAATCTTGCTTTAATTAACCAAACATATAATTTACCTAGTTCAGGAGAAAAAGTCAGCAACCCAAACTTCAGAGTATACAGACAGGTTACAAGCAAACGTTACAAGACAGAGAAACATTTCAGGCAGACAGGCCTCCAACTGTCCAACCATTACATCCATACCTAGTCAGTTACCAGAGAGGGAAGCATCAACATCTGGGTTTTCAAAGCTGGGGAGCTCAGAGTCTCATCTGGTCAAATCACACAACACTTCTCAAAATGAGCCCCAAAACAAAGTCTCACATCAGGATTTATATAGCCTTCTCTGTGGGTCAGAGAATGTAACAACTCTCTTGACCCACTGCCCAATCACAAAATATCTCCTGAAAAACAAGTCTCCCACCACAGGCTCCAGGTGCACTTAAGCCTAGGGGCAGGGAAGATCTTAAAAATTTACATTCCTATAACACCAACACTAGAGATGTCTTCCCACATGTGATGGGTCAAGACTGGTCTATACTGACCATTGATTCTCACCTCTCTTCTGAATCAACCTTTGTATTTTTGGACCAGACTTTTGATTTTGGAGCTAAAACTAGCTCTCAGTGAACAACTTCCTTTACTAATTTAGATGGGTACCTTCTCTACAATTTAAAGTTTTTGAGAGTTGCCTGGGAGACACAGTGCCTGATACATAGTATGTAGATGCTTTAAAAAACAGAAATGCTTGTTTGCTTGACTAGATGTGACTTTCCATCTCCAGGGCCAGCTTGCCATCAACTACATCATGCTGCCTCTCATAAAGCATACTTGTTTGGGAGGGGACAAAACACCATTGTCACCTTTGCCCCACATCAGTTGTAACAGACCCCTGACCCTAGTTCATAGCTCAGCTTTGAGAACCAAGTCATGGGGTATATTTTAGGTGGAACTGCAAAGAGTGTGGCAGCAGCCTTATCAGCTTTCCTTTTTAATCATCGTGGTAAAGTATCACCTGGACTTTCACCTTTTCTGGCCCCTTGCAAAACATGTCCTTAACTACCACAGGGAGCAGGGGAAGCAGATTCCATGGCAACAGGGGACATTCAAAACAAACAGCGGAGCAGAGATGGCAAAAATGTACATATTCACTCCCTGTTCTCCTTCCACAGCTGTGTGCTTTCCTGAGCACAAAGGTGAGGCCAGGCAGTTTCTCTCCCTTTCCACTTTTCTCCAAACAAATCTATCCTAGATTGGAAGTTGATTTTAGATTTCTCAGAGGAAAATGCTAGTGGGCTAAGGATCACTTTTTCCTTTTTCAAATTGCATCCCCAACTTCTTTTTTCCCTTCCCTCTTACTCATGCCCTCAGTCAGGCATCCTCTCTAAGGTTTTGATTTCAGCTAAGGTGTAGCTCACATGAGCATAGATTTGGAAGGGAAAGGAATAGAACAGATACTGAATCAACTCCCCATTCTAAGGTCATCTAAGGACACCTCAGGACAACCTGCTCCTTTCCCCTCCCCCCACATACAGTCACATTCCACCCCTCTTCCTGAATCCGGAGGAAGGATAAGGTTGAATCATTACTAGCAAAGCACACAGATCGGATGGGAATCAAGCCAAAATCTATGACTAGTGAAGTCCTCTGAGTTCACAAAGGAGCCTTGGGACTTCTCATAGGAGAGGAGAGTAAGTGAAAGTTAAGTCAGAGAGGAAAGCCATTATTATGCTTTGGCCTCCTCTAGGATGGGTCCTGGTTACTTTGGTGGATAATTTCATGAGTGTTCAGTACAGGAAATGAAGGCCACAAATTGAATAAGTCAAAAGTGATAAAGGGGGTTGGACCAAAAATGAAAATTAGAGAGAAGAAATACTAGCCTAAGTCAGACTCTTTGCCAAACTACCCTCTGATTCCCCCTACCCCACCCTACTTACTAAAGCAGCTGTTTGCATTGGGGTGTTGGGCAAGGATCTGCTCATTGAAGACCAAAAAGCACCTGGTCAAAGGAGCAAGTGGCTTCAAATATTATCAGAGGTGACAAGGAAAGTTCCTGAAAAAGACAGAAAAGTCAACTACAGATAAAGCCTTGCATAGGATCTCATAGCAGAATGAATAAGCATGTCCAACAGGCATTTTTGCCATGGCAGTTAGCCTTGAGAGTTAGCCACAGAGCTAGGAAAAGGAGTAATATTGAACTGAGAATCTTGGTTTTAGTGAATATAGAGGATGACGGAGATATTCCAATGGTTTTTTGAGATTGCACTGTATTTCTGTTTTTGCCAATTGCTAAGTAATAGCTATGTGTATTCACTCCCACTTTAGGAGAAGATGTAAAAATATAGGAGCTTTTCATTTCTTCAACTTATCAGGGAGAATTAAATTCTTTTAAGTAATGGAAGAAGTTCCTCATCTTAGAGAGAGGATGTCATCAGACCAGGAGAGTGTTCATCCATTACTGATCAGAGGAAAAAGCGAAGAGTCAAGATAGTTGGGAAAACTTTGCTAAGAGGCAGGTAGTAACAAGGCTACATGTTATTGTAGCAAGAGTAGTTAGGAAATCTTCAGTCTTCCTAGTATGCATCTGGAATATGAAAGCATATGCTATGACTTATCTAGTATGACTGCTACCTATTTATAGTCATTCAGAGAACTTAATATTACTATGGGATTAGGAAGACCTGGGCAAAAGTAATGAAGACTTAGTCAATATATATTTATTAAGTGTCTACTATGTGTCAGGCACTGTGAAAATCCCTTGGGGATACAAAGAAAGACAAAAGACAGTCCTTGTTCTCAAGGAGCTCACAATCTATTGGGGGAGAAAGTGTGTAACCAGTTATATGGCATCAAGCTGAAGACAGGATAAATGGGAGATAATAAACAGTGTGAAAGCATTAGATTTAGGGAGGATCACAAAAGAATTCTTGTAGAAAATTGGATTTTAGTGGAGACATGGGGAAGGGATGAAGAGTTTTTAAAACAAAACAGAGGATCTTATATTTGATCCCAGAGGTGATAGGAAGCCATTGGAGTTTATAGAACTGGGAATAGGAAGAGAGGTATTTTTGTAACATAGTAAATCTTGCACTTTCATAAGATCTAGAAGGGAAGGTTATAGGATCATGCTGAAGATCATAAGCTTTAGGTTTAGAGATTTAGAGCTGGAAGGAACATCTGAAGTCATTGATTCCAACTCCTTATTTTACAAAATAAGGAACAACTGAGCCCCAGAGAAGGGAAGTAACTTGACCTATGCTACCCATTTCACAAGTGACAGAACCAGTATTTAAACCCAAACCTATCAAGATTCTCCACATTAAAATCCAGTTTTCTTTCCAGTGAACTGTGTTCTCAACATTGCTACTAATTATAGAGTGTCTTTTGTTGTGTTTTGTTTTAACAAAGGCATATTTGGAATGCTGTTAAGAAAGTAGTGTCTGATAATGTGATCTGGATTTCTTGACCAGAGCTTGACATAGGGATAGTGGGTTTTCAACCAGGGTCAGAAGGAAGATTTTTAAAAATACCTGAAGGCTTATAAAACAGGATTAAGAAGATTTTAAACTGAAGAAAAGGAGAGAGAGGGAGAAAACTGCTCACATATATCCTTCTAGTCATATATCATAAAGAGTAAGAATATAGGAAGACCAAGTAGAGGGGATTGATAAACTAGTGGGTCTCAATGTAATGGACCTTCAGGAAGATCTGGGTTCCAATTCTGCCTCAAACATTTATTAGCCATATGACCCTGGGCAAGTCATTGGACTTCAGGATCCCTATCTGTAAAATGAAGGAGTTGAACTTGATAATCTTTAGTATATCTTCTAGCTCCAAATCTGTTAGCTTATAAGAAACAATGTCATTCTTACAATCAATAAATATTTCTTAAATGTCTACTATATGCCAGATGCTGTGCTAAGTACTGGGACAGTTCCTGCCCTCGAGGAGATTACAATCTAATGTTACTACAGATACTCTATCAGAGAGTAAGAAACATAATAAGGAGCACAAAACATCTCAGAATAAGACCTTTAGTAATAACCAACTTCTACTGGTGAGTTTGGATGTCAGCTAGCCACCAGTTCCCCAAGCATCTCCCCCTCACGCCCACCTTGCATGAATCAATATTAGTCCCAAACCTTGACCTCAGGTTGGAGCTCCCTTCCCTCAGTTTCTGATCAAGATAAGAACACTATAGAAATCCTACTCTGCTTCACAGGTGTTGGGTGCCTAACTCCATCCAGAACCCCAGCAGACTTCCCAGTGTCCATCCTTACTGACCTTCCCTTTTTTTTGAGAAGATCTCTTGTTCACTTTCTCTCTGTCCACTCCCATCTTGTGGGATATCTTATCTGGTACTACTCTGCCTCCCAACCACACCACTTCCCTCCTTAGTCCAGAGCTGTGACTAAGAATCTCAGCAACCACAGCTATTTTCCAAGCCTTGAATTAAGAAACATAAAATACAAAGCTAGTTCAAGAACTGTGTGCCCTGATGGCAAGGTACTCCTCCTTCTCCCCTACATGAACTTTGTGAATGGGAACCCTACTCTGAACCCTTTGATCCTGAGACATTGCCCCTGGCAACATTAAGTGGCAGATAAGAGACATTGTCACTTTTTCCCTGTAATGGACCTTGGTATCCTGAACCTTTCTAAATTTGCATTTAAACAGAGGGAAGAAATACATAATGAGTTCTGAAAAGAGATGGCATATAGTAATGATGAAGGTCTCTAATGACTTCTTGGTCTGTATATCTCATAAAATCAGAGTGACTGATAAATTCTTGACTTTTATTAAAATTTCACTCTCCAAAAGACAAAACAATGAGAGAAATTGCCCTTGTGGATGTAATTCTGACCAAAAAGGAGGAACTATTTGCCATATTCCTACATTCATTCATTCAACAGAGTTTATTAGCCTGAGGAAGGGTATAAAACATATTAGAAAATGATCTTCCCCTTCTCTCCCCCACCCACCATGAAATTGACAGTCTAACAAGAAGAGAAGACACAGATAACCATAAAAAAGAACTATGACAAAAACATTACAAAGAAAGAAAGTGTGGTGGGAACTGAGGAACAAGGTCATCGATAAACAAGGATATAAGAGGCTTCTAGGGCGTGATATATCTGACCTGGGCTTTGCAGAATGGATGCGAATTCAACAGGTAAATATAATAAAAGGGAGCCTTCCAGATGGAAGTAGAACTTTAAAGGAAGGCATAGAATTAAAGGGCACATAAAATCCAAGGGGAAAAGATTAGGCGTGTTTATCTGGATTGTACCAAACAGGGAGTAGATAACCAGCTTGGAGATTCTGTGGTGCTAAAATGACTACTTAAAACAATCACAAATTCAAGCAAATATTTTGTCACAGAGTTGGAATCTGTAGTAGCAGGATGCTGTATGGAAACTTTAGTGCTGAACAATAACTTAATAAAGATCACATTCTTGCATTTATAGAGAGTTTGCAATCTAAGCGATTAGAACTTGGTCCCTTCCTACCTTTCTAGTCCTATCTTAGAATTTACCCTCCTTCGGATACTCTACAATCCAATGAAGCTGGCCCTTCTTGCTATTCCCCACTAGTGACACTCCAACTCTCAATGCTGTGCTTTTTTACTGGTTGTCCCAAAGGCCTGAAATGTTCTCCAGCCTCACCTCCACTTTCTAACTTTGCCAGCTTCCTTGAAGACTCAGATCAAATCCCATGTTGTGCAGGAGGCCTTTCCAGGTCTCTCTTCCACACCTTTTCACCCACTCCTTAGTGACTTCTCTCTAAAATTACCTTCCATTTTTACTGTAGGTATCTTGTATAAATTTTGTGCTTTGTCTCCCCCATTAGAATATAAGCTGCCTGAGGGCAAGGATCATGTTTTTGTCATTATACACTTAGATCTAAGCATAGTGCATAAAACATATCAAAATAATTATTTGATAAATACTTGTTGACTGATTTAATGCTTTCTATTTGCTTCATCTTACTATGAGGCAGACAGGGAAGGAATTATTATCTTCTCTTTAACAGATGAGGGAACTGAGAATCAGAGAGTTAGCAAGGTATAGTGGATGGGGCCTTGGATTTAGAACCCAGGGACCTAGATTTCTGTGCTGTCTGTTCCTCACTCTATGAACTTAATCAAGTCATTGAAACTCTATGATTTTTCTTTAAAATAGAGATAATCATATCTGTACTACCTGACAGAGTTGTTATGAAGTTCAACTGAGATAATGTACAGAAAGCACTTTGAAAACTATAAATATTTAAATACTTTAGGGGTCTGTGTGATCACATGATTATAGGTCATTTAGAGGTAGAAGGAATCTCATAAGTCACCCAATCCAAAGCCCTCATTTTCCAGATTGCACAGACGGAAATAGTGAACATTTCCAATGTGGCTCAAAACTTCTTTATCATTTAGTGGAATTTTTTTTTGAATCATTACTTGTATCTAGATCTTTGGTACCAAAAAATAGTGCTACTGTAAATATTTTTATGTACATAGGACCTTTCCATTTTAATCTTTATATATTTCACAAGGGGATTTCTGGGCCAAAGAGCATGAACATTAAATGGTATTTTCAAAGCAAAAAAATTATCCCCACTATTCTTTTTTCTAAATCTGTACATCAGGAAAAAATAGGTGTTGGAGGGGAGTAGGGAGGTTGTGCGGCTTAGGAAGCACTATCACAATTACCTCAGTGTAATATCTCTATTGGGAAACCAGGTAAATGAAGCTCTATTTATCATTGAGCCAGATCCAGTGAGATCAGTTTGCCAGTGGGGAAGCTCCTTCTGGGTCAAAGGTATGAGAACTGCTCTCCACCAGGTATGATGTGTTTTCTGTAGTCAAAGGGAGATGGGTGAAAGGGGGTTTTTTTTGGCCTTCCTAGCAAGCCACAGAATATAAAACATGACGTCTTATCCAAACTGTACCTACAGTGCTTATGAGTAAATTAATTTTGCTTAAAACAGATTCCAGAGTATCTAAAACAAGTTGGTGTCTTGAGGTAGCCAAGTCTCCTGTCAATGAAATAGTTATGCTAAAAGACTCCATTCAGTCAGAAAGAAAGAAAATGTATTTTTGTCAACTATGGGTATTTCAGTGCTGTGAAGACACAGCCATTATAGTACCTAGAATACTCATCCATAAGCCTGCCTCAGCTTAGCTGGGGGAGAGTCTGTTCACAAAAGATGAAAACTGGAGCAGATGGTAGTTTTCCATGACACAAGTACATATAAAACACTTGGTCTTAAATTCTCTTTCACCAGCTGTTTATTTTGAATCTCAGCCCTGAGGTGCATCATTAATTTAAAAAGTCTATGATACCATTCAATGGTTGAGTCTGTTGGCTAAATACTTAGTCTTACTACTCATCTAATGAAACATGGCTACCCCCTCCCAAATACCTTCAGATGCTGAGAAAATTAACATGTCCTATTAGAGGGTGTGCTGTTTTATACTCTGGTCACATCAAAATATGGAAGACTAATATAGTATTTAAGTCCAAGTCTCCCTAATTGAACAGCATAAATACAGAGAAAATGTAAATATAAAATGATATACTTGAATTATTTTAGCTGCAGATATGAATGGAACACAGCACTGTCACTTTTCAATTGGATAGTTATTTGGTTCACTCTAAAATAGCAGTACTTGGTATGGGGTATAATATAGGGAATCATGCATATATTTTAATGAGAGAGGCAGCACAGAGTGGTGGAATGTTGAGCCTCAATGTCAAGAAGATCTGGATTCAAATCTTGCTTTTGTCACATACTGGCTTTGTGATCTTGGGAAGTCAATAACCTCTCAGTTTCCCAAGGAACTCTCCAGCTAGCTAACAGTTCACATTTATATAGTTCTTAGTAGATGCCAGGTGCTGTGCTAAGCACTCTATAAATATCATATCATTTGATCCCCACAACAACCCTCAAAAATAGCTGTTATTATCTCTATTTTGTAGCTGGGGAAACTGAGCCAGAGTTTAAGTGGCTTGCCCAGGATCAAAAAGTTAATAAGTTCATGAGCCAGTGTTTGAACTGAGACCCTCCTGTTCTTCCTCTATGCAACTTACCTGCCTATAAGTTGCAAAACAGATTACAATCTGTATTAGTAGAAGGAATTTCCTCACTGGGACTTCCATTTACTGGTGAAAATCAAAGGATCAGTTAAAAAAATAAAAAAGGATGGAGTGGTTATCCACCATACTGTTGGAGGGAATACCCTCAGTTTTGCCATCATGAATTTATCCATTATCATCGCAGCTTCTGGGACTTTTTGTTCATTCTGTTCCAGAAACTTTTCCTGAGGATTTGTAGATAGATAGATAGATAGATAGATAGATAGATAGATAGATAGATAGATAGATGATAGATATAATGTGTTCAAATATTTTTTCTGGGTGTTAACATTTTTGTGATTACCAGGGCAACAGTCAGACTGTTGTTCATCATTGTGTTCTCTCTAATTCTCACTACATGGATGGCCCACCCCCTTTTCTAAGCATATATGTCCTTGATGAAAATGGCAAAAATAGCTCATATTTCTGTAGCACTTTAAGGTTTACAAAACATTCACCACACTTTACTTCTTTTGATCCTCATAACATCTGTGCTACCACTTCCCCCATTTAACATGCAATCATGAGGGTCAGAGAGGTTGCCTAGGGTCACAAAGCCAGTGAGTGCCAGAGGCAGGACTCAAATTTGCAGTTTCTTTCTTACTCAAAGTTAATGCTCTTGAATGTACCACATTTCCGTGATAGCCTTACAGCAGTTTCACAAGGTGTGTGTGGTTGTGGTTTGTCCTTCCTTCTCTAAGAGGACCATGACATGACTTGCAATTGACTTTGATTTGAGTGAGGGAGGGCTGTGTA
The DNA here is from genome assembly GCA_011680675.1 of Gymnobelideus leadbeateri. Taxonomy (NCBI): domain Eukaryota; kingdom Metazoa; phylum Chordata; class Mammalia; order Diprotodontia; family Petauridae; genus Gymnobelideus; species Gymnobelideus leadbeateri. Next base: position 296,339 of record WOXC01007459.1, on the reverse strand, counting down.
AAGTCACCAGGCTCACTTTCCTCTCCAGAGTCATCTTGGTCCTGTGGCCAGATATTGATCTGGATGACTGGAGATGGCCCCGGATACAATGGGAGACCTTGACCCTTTTAAGCTAAGGTATTTCCAGGTTCTCACTTCAGTGAGACAAAGCCCATTTAATGAATAGGCCTCTTTAAGAAGTGAGTCAAGGGATGACCCCCTTTAATAAAATAAAGTAAAATTAAAACAAAATCACACAGGGGTGGGGAGACCTTCAATGTTGATGGCTAAAAGAGAAACAGTTATTATTTGCATTCATGCTGAGCCAGGAGGACCCCCAAAATAACCATTAGGTGGTGCTTGGGCACCTGCCTATTTTGTCCAATCCATGAGATCCAGAGGGAACTGGGTTTGGTCTTTGAGAAAGAAACCTAGCCAGCAAACTCCAAGTTAACTAGGTAGTTTTTAGTCATCAAAATTAACCTTCCTTTAGGCAGAACACCCTCAGGTAAAGGGAGAGAATGAGGACCAGAAAGGAAAGAAGTGAAGGGGAAAGGATTTTTGTATGCTAGGGGATCATCTACAATTGGGATTTTTTAGAGATAACAAAATTGCATGATTCATTGCCATATTAGCATCACTTGGAAATGTGTCTGAAAAAAATGAGCTTTGGCATCCTGCAACAGCTTGGAATCATTAAAAGCACCATGCAATTTCCCAAATGCAATCCAGTGTATTCCCTTCCTATTAAATGAAGAGCTCAAATATTTTTAAGTTACATCACAGATCACAGAATCTCAGAATTTTTAAAGACTTTAGAGGCTTTCTAGTTCAATTCATACAGGTATAGGATCCCTTCTATGGCATCTTAACAACTAGTCACATATGCTTCACTTTTAATGTTGGGGAATCCACTAGTCCCCAAGGTAACCCATTCTGCCTTGAAATAATTCTAATAACTAGTAATTTTTCTCATTACTTCAAGCCTAATCTGCTTCTCTAAAACTTCTCACTGCTTTTAATTCTGCTCTCTAGGGCCAAGTAGAATCAATCTAATCTCTCTTCCACATACACATATTTGAATAGAGTTATAGTATCAACACTAAGTCTTATCTTCTCCAGGCCAAACGTCTCTAGTTCCTTTTACCAGTCTTCACCTGGGTATCTCTTCCCATGTCCTCAATATTCAACATAGCCTAATTGTCTCATTTTTTTTGGCAGCCATGTCATTATACTCATCAATATCAGTATGACAAGATCATTTTTGGATGTTTTCCGTCCAATGTTTTAGTTGTCCCTACGAGATTTATGTCATATACAACTTGATAAGCATTTTATCTGTGCCTTCATCTAAGTCACTGACAATATTACCAATATCATCTTTTCTGTGATAAATTCTTTAATCTCCCTTTTTGTGCTTTTGTTCACTCTCTCTCATTATAATCATCTTTGTGCATGTTAGAATCCTAGCTAGAGTTTGCTAAAACTCCTAAGTCTTTTTTCTCATAAACTATTGTGCAGCTATACCTTTCACATTATGAACTTGTGAAGGTGATTCTTAAAAATTCAAACCTAGGATTTCATCTCTATTAAATTTAATTTTATTAAATTGGTCCATTGTTTCTATTCTGTCAAGATCATTTTTTATCTTAATTCTGTCTCACAAGGTTAGCTGTCTTTCCCAGTTTCATATCATCTGCAATTTTGATAAGCATGCTATCTATAATTTCATTCAAGTCTTTGAGATAAAAATAGAAATTCTGTGAGTACATGGATTAGGGCTTGGTTTATTTTTCTTTTTTTATCCTCAACACCTGGCATAGTATGTGGCACATAGTAGGCATTTAATGAATATTTGATTGATTGATTGATTAGATAGATTGTTTGGGGAGAGGGGTATATTTGGAGACCACTCTCCAACTTGGCAATAACCTATTAATGGCTGTCCTTTGAGTCCAATCATTCAGGTCATTCCAAATCCACCCAACTCACATCTCTCCATTTTGTCTATAAGTATAACATAAAAGACTCTGCTATATGCTGTGTTGAAATCTATATAAACTATGTCTTTACTATTCTGGTGCTCTACCAGTCCAGTAGCCATATTTTTAAAATGAAGTCACTGGTATTGTTAGAGTTCATTCATTCTGTACTGGTTCAGGATTAACTCAGTAGACTGTCCATATAACTGCATGTCATAAACTGGGTAATGTGTATTCCTCATCCAGTTTTTCCCCCTTATGTGGGTTATTAGGCTAACCTTTTTTGAGAACCCATGAATTTCATTGAGGTAGCTCTATAATGTTTTGGAGCAGATGTGTCAATCGTGTAGACTGTGGCCCACATCATTCATAAGTATTACTTGAACAAGATTAATACATAATTGGGAAATTTTTTAACAAAATAAGTAAAAATATGATAAAACTTATACAATAGGATTTTTAAAAAGTCAATATGTAGTCCATAGGGATCCTTATGTACAGTTTAGTGGCACCTATTTCTATTTGAGATTGGCACCACTGCTTTGGATCATATTATAATAAGTTTTAGGTCACTTGCAACCAGAAACAAATGGAGAAGTTTCTCATCTGTATAGAATTCATTTTCTATTTGGATTTTGTTCAGCATTACCTTACAATGATGAAGAAAACCTTAAGTGAACAAGTATCCTTATTTTATTTCTTATTATACATATATACATATATAACCACTGAATAAATTTATTTATGTGAGTACATCTATCAAAGACCTATTATGATCATAATATATTTGTCACATCTAAGACTCCCACCAACTAGAGGAAATGTCTTCAGTGAAAAGTTAACAACCTAAATTCAAGATAATCTGTGGATTCTCCTAAAACCATACCTGATGAGCCCCCACCTAAGTGCTTACCTGGAATGGTCAGCCTCAGGACAGAATAAAAAGCAAAGAGACATTTAATGAAATGGCTTAGTAAAAAAATATAATAATAATAAATGTAAAAATACAACATTTCTCTTATAAATCTGGGGTAAACACACTAACAAATTTGCACGTCAGTTATAATTTAATATACATGGGAAATACATGTGGAAAAGCATGCTTACATGGGGTATTTGTGGTCAGAATATAGATTCATTGCAGCATTCTTGGGGAAAATGCCAAGGTATATGTTTGATGAGAAAGCTCATGCATCTGATACTGAGAAGCCATTTATGAATTACATTGATGTCATTACATTGCTCCAACTGGCCATATCACGTCTGCTAATCTTGGAATCTTGATTGGATGCTCCACAGGGCAAGTAGTCTGCTTCAGATGCTACTTTGCCAAAGTCATATTGGTTAATGTGTGGTGCCTGCCAGATTCTATCTGGTTGAGTTCTCCTTACTAGAAGTTACTCCACTCCTAATTTTTGGACCTATTGCTATCCTTGGCTATCTCTTCCTTAGGGGAAGATCAGAGATGCCATACAGTTTTAACTTAAGGGTATTGACTTTTCCCTATGCCTTTATTCCCCCAAAGCCTCCCATAATATCCTCTAGTCTTCTTCCCCCAGAATCACTTCCGTGATTATTTATCCTCAGCAGATTTTCAGACCTGATGCCAAACCCTTTAGAACAAAGAATAAGTTCCTCCCAGTTAGTCAATGCCTTCAGGTTTAACTCTTTTCTTTGCATTAAAGTTTTTAGTCACTTGGTTTAAGGTTTCAATGGGCAACCCCACTCTAGCTAATTGGTAGGCATTTTATTTGCCTTCTGATGTTAATCTCAGAATGCTATGTCATAAACCAGCCAATGGTTAATTGCTAAATAACGACCAAACAGCTTAGTCAGGAATTCTCATTTTCCAACCCTAAATCTCTTCCATTTCATATGTAGTTGCATGGCCTAGGAAAAAGGTATGAAGACAAAGCCAGACCCAGAGGACAAGATTATTGTCTCTTCCGCCAGTTTTAGCCACATTTGTGACCCTTTGATATTGAGATATGTCTGACTAAAGCCTAAAAGGGACTTTGAGGCAAATTCTTAAATAGACATGAGTGAAAGTTGGTTGGAGGAGAACATTTAAAGCTGTATTTGACTATACTGGATCAAGTGCTTCTTAAAATCAGCAAACCATAACCTGGCCAGAATTTATATTCTCTATTGACTCATTCATTTGTTAACTACTATAGATGTGACTTGTAGTAGGGAATCACCACCTTTTGATTTCTTTTTTTTTAATTTTCATTGAGGATACTTGAGATATGTATATACATGAATGTAATAAAGATTTTATAGAGATGAGAAAGTAGGTATACAGGTTGTTGTTATTTAATATCTGCTTTACCCCCCTTAGTGTTACTCCTTTCTATGCTTTGTTTTCCTTTCTTTTCAGATTCTGAACATTAGTGCCTTTAAGCTCATTTCACCAATAACCCGGATTTCTTCTCTATGTATCTGGCTGAGTCTAGCTTTTTTCCCCCAGAATCCTTTGTTAAGTCCCTTTTCCACATTCTGATTGAGTAAATTGCATACTGAAATATAATAGCCCCAATATGGTACTTAACTGTTGCTAATGACTTAAATGCATTTCTGTAGAAGTACTGGAAGATTTGTTGCATTTCAGTTTTATTTGTTATCCTTATTCCAGTTTCATTTATGAATGTTCTTGCAATATATTTAGCTCTTTAAAATTTTTAATTAAATTCTGGGGCAGCTAGGTAGCACAGTGAATAGAGCACCAGCCTTGGAGTCAGGAAGACCAGAGCTCAAATTTGGCCTCAGACACTTGACCCACTTACTAGCTGTGTGACCTTGGGCAAGTCACTGAACCCCAATTGCCTTGCCTTCCCCCCTCCAAAAAAAAGAAAATTTTATTAAATTCTTATTAGAGGAATTTCATCTATCTGTAATGAGATTGTCATATAACCAGAGCTATTTTTTTGATACTTTGTTTCCTACCTAGGAATATCATTAGCAATGCAAAGTAAAGATGGTTAAACATCCTACATGTTGCTTCTGTTTGCCTGGATGTGCGATGAAGATAAATCTAACATTCTATATTTGCCTCACTGAGTAGAACCTGTAAGCCATCTTTCCTCATTGATATAGCATCTTCATCAAATCTCACTTATGTTGAGAATATTCATTTGGAAGTGGTTTAGTTCCTCCATTAATGTGTCCACTCACTAGTCTTTAGAAATATGTCTAAATGTTGATACTCTGAAGGAGAGATTAATGTTTGCAGATGTTCTAAGAATCGTTTCATTCCTAGCACACGCTGGGGCCATCTAGCACTCAGCTGTCATTGCTATAGAAGCAAAAAGGAGCCACATAAGACTGAAGGTCATGTTGAATTTTATTGTTTCATGTTTTGCCATGGCCAAAAGATTCATCCTTTGGTGGCCAAACTGCAAATAATATGTCCCTTCATCCTCAGGCTACAGTCTGAGCCTACATGCTAGAACCCTACGTGGGTGTCCCTTTAGCATTTAAATATCAAATGCCTAAAATGGAACTTATATTTTCCTGAAATTTGCCCCTCATCAATAATCACCTATTTTTATTGAGGACACCCATTCCTTGTCTCCCAGGTTTGAAACCTTGGAGGCATCCTTGAGCAGTCCTTCTCCAACATTTTTCTCACCAATAACCTATCAGCTGTCAAATACTGTCAATTTTACCTTCAAAACACTACTCACATCCATCTTTTCTCAATTCCTACCTGTCCATCATCCTTGTCCAGGACCTCAATACCTCTTGCCAGAATTATTGCAACAACTTTCAAATTGATCCTCCAGCTTCCTGGATCTCCCCTTTCTAATCCACATTGCTGTAAAATATGATCTTCCTACGATAGTCTGACTTTGTTACTCCTCTGCTCAGATACCTCCAGTGGCTCCCTGTTGTATCTAGGACAAAATACAAACATTTAAGCCTGGCTCTTAAGTCCTACTTTAGTCCTATTCCATCCTACCTTTTTAACTTTAGCTCCTTCATGTACTGTTGTGTTCCAGTCATACTGGACTACTACCAGCTATTTCCTGAAGTTAACATTCAACTTCCAGCCTTCCTGCGTTTTTCACAACTGATCTCATTCCTAAATTACTACCTTTTTATCTCTTCCTTTTGGAATCCTATTCTTCAAGGTTCAGCTCAAGTATTATCTGCTCCATGAACCCTTACCTGATCTCCCCATTTACTAGTTCTTTAAAAAAACTAACCTCTTATCTTAACTGTATTTATATGTATGTACATATACCCAATAAGAATATAAACTCTAGAGAACAAGGACATTTAATTTTTATCTTTAATGTCTAGCACCTAATATAGTGCCTTTTAAATAATGGGCACTTAATGCATTTGTTTGGTAGAACATGCGTTCTTGTATAAGCAAGGCCCTTATGAGTAAAGCATTACTTCCATGACACAGTAAGATGTCAGAGTAAGACTCTGTGGAGGATTATAGCTTCTCACATTAATATAACACTTTATATTTTACAAAGAAATCTTTAGAGTAAGCCTGAAAGATGTTAATGCAAGTATTACCATTTCCTTCTTCCAGATGGCAAAGTCAAGGTTCCAAAAGTCAAAGTTCCAAATGACTTGCTCCCAGTTGTGTAGCTCATAAATGATGTAGAGCTGAGACTAGAAACTCAATCAATTCCATTTAAACCCACTGTTCTTTCCATTATGTCACAGGTTTATATCAGGGGCTAGATTAGAACGTGGTAAGGAAAGAAAATTATTTTTACCCATCATGAGTTCATGGTTGCCATACAAAGAGCATATTGGGACTACATCAACAAGAGCTCTTCTTATTCGCTTATATCTCCTGCAGAGAGAAAGCTGTAGTAGTTTTAGATAAAGCTAATTGAGTCTTTTTAACGATGACTAAATCAGAATAAATGGACCCCAACCTCTGTGTGGTTAGATGGATCAGCAGACTGGCTTTGACCAGTATTGTTTCCTCTTGTCTGGTATGCTTTTAGGTATAACATCACCTTCTTTGAGTCTGTCCTTTTCCACCATCACCCAAAATACACAGGACAATGTTGACTTGAGGTTTTACCCTAGGGAGTGTGTACACACATAAAATAATTTGAGAAGGAAAAAGAAGTTTAATTCCATTAGACAACTGGTTGTTTGGGTAAAGGAAAAGAGGTTCTGTTCAATTACTCACTAGATAGTTGACTGAACTGTTGTAGCTAAATATGTGTGTATGTGGATAAAATTTATATATTAATACTAAGGACAAGAATAAGGGACCAGACCTGTGATTTCACTGATATGGAGAACTCCTGAGAAAATTTTACCAATGCAGATTAGTACCTCCTCTGTGACTAATAGTCTTAAAGAGTTGTCCAAAATACTGAGATGATGTCACTTGTCTAAGGATACTCCTTCAAAATGGACTAGACAGACTCAAACCCAAGATTTCTTGATTTTCTTTCCATACTACTATAAGCTTTATTACTAAACAAGCAGAATATCACTTACTATTTCTAAAGAAATATCATTGACAAGGTCCTTAAGAAAGGGCTCTCTTAAAAAAGTTATCTCCTTTCAACAATGAATCATCAGAGTTAGACTTTATGTAAGACCATAATAACATCTCATATTTTCTAGCATTTAGTTCATAGTTTTTTAAAGAATTTTCCTCACGATAGACCTATAAGAGAGACAATGCAAATATAATTATCTCCATTTTATAGATGGCAAGGCTGAAGTTCAAGAAGTTTAGCTTACTTATTCATCAGTTCAAAACCCATGAATGATTTATAGCCAATTCTGAATAATGAAATATGCTAGTTATTATTTTTCTTGCTAAAATATGTCCTAGGTTAGGAAGGAGAAGAGATTCATAGTAGCTATCCTATGGCTGTCTAACATCAGTAGTGCTGATAGCAGATATGTTGGATTGGAATTGCTATTATGATTTACAACTTGGGATCTGGCTAAGACCTAGAGTTCAATATTACCAGTATTGACCAGGGCCTCAGATTTATCCCCTTCAGAGTCAACAGTGCTTCCCTCTTTCCGCTATAGTGTCACCATGAATCCATTGGAAAGATTATTTCTAATTTACCTGGGTCCTTGTCCTGGGGGGAAAAAGTGCATTGTGAGAGTGTGTATTCTTCCTATCACTCTGTTTTTATCTAGGTTCATAATGTTCAAAAGAACATTAATGTAAGTCTCAGTGGGGAAAAGAAGTTAGGAAGGGGTTCTCTGAGGCCAATATGTGGAAGCAGACCATCAGTGTGCCATCAGGGAAGATGGTGGAAATTACTGGCAAAGCTGTCTTTTCAATTTAATTCATTTTATATGAAAAGCACTATGCTAGGAGCTGAGGATACAGACAAAAAGGAAACAGTCTTTACCCTCAAGGAGTTTACATTTTCCTTGTAAGAAACAGTGTGTATATAAGAAGTTAAGTATAAAATATATACCGGGTAATTTTGTAGTGGTTGAAGGACACTAACAACTGGGGCATCAGAGTCACTTTCCTACAAGAGTAAGGCTGGTGAGCAGGTTCATAAGGAAGGCTCTGGGCAGAGCCTTAAAAGAAGTCAGAGATTCCATGAGGAAGAGGTAAGCATGGAAGACATTTTAGCCATAAAGGACAACATGTGTATAGGTGCAGAGATGAAAGACAGAATGTTGTGTTGTAGCAGCAAGCACCCTAACCTACCCAGGATGGCTGCTAGCACAAGTTCTTAGATTTGCTTTTCTAAAGGAAAGCAATTCTAAAAGGGTTAACAATCTTACTTTAATCAAACATATATATCATTTACCTAGTTTAGGGGAAAAAGTCAGCACCCTGAACTTCAGAGAAAATACAAACAGAAGTTACAAGCAGACAAAAATACAGACAGAGAAACAGACCAGAGGACAGGGCTTCCAGCTGTCTGACCATTATATTCATGCCTAGTCAACCACCAGAGAGAGAAGCACCAACATCTGAATTTTCAAAGCTGGGTGGGGGGCTTAATGGCTGCCCAGAGTCTTATCTGGCCAAATCACATATCACTTTTCATAAGTGAGCCCCAAAGCAAAGCCTCACATCTGGGTATAGATAGCCTTCTCTAGGGTCGGAAAATGTCACAATCCTCGTGACCTTGTCTAATCACAAAGTAACAAGGTGTAGGCATTCCTGAAAAACAAGCCCCCCACCATAGGCTCCATGTGACCACATGCAGCCTATCAGGGGGCAGAGTATATGTTTGAATCAAAGAAGGTCCTCAAATTAACTTAGGCCTATAAAGGGACAGGGAAGCTCTTTAAATTCCCATTACCATTACATGTGTATGATGAACACTGAAAAGGTCAATTTTACTAGAACATAGAATATATGTTGGAGAATAGTGTCTAATAAACATGCTTCTGTAGGAGTCAAATTGTGAAAGGAATGAAAAAAATCAGAATTTGTATTTTATCTTAGAGGCAACAAAGAGCCTCTGCATCTTTAAGAGTCAGGATTTGTGCTTTAGGAATATCAGTTTGGCATCTACATAGATGATGACTCTAAAAGAAGAGAGCCTAGAAAGGGGGACACCTTAAGAGACAGCTAATTTTTTTTTATTTTAAACTTAATTTTTTGAGCTCCAAATTCTTTCTCCTTTCCTATTGAAATATCTCAAAGGAAAACCAACTAGGTCACAGTAAGTTACAATATCATCAGTCAGCACAAAGTACTCAAGTAAAGTTTTCTTTCATCTTGACTTGAGGCTGATTTCCAAACCCCATAGTTCCTTTTCCACATTCCCAGCTCTTGCCAGGATTCACATACAAGCAGCTCTCTGCTCCAGTTCTATATCTCAGCCCATAGGAACTATTCTACTTCAAACCCTTCACAGTTTCTGTTTCTAGGAAAATAAAGCTTAACAGAGCTGCAACAATAATTACACACATTGCCAGCACTATTATCTCAATTCACTTTTTGTATGAGAAATCAACACAAATCAACAGAGTCCTTCTGTCTGACAAAGTACACAAATCAACAGATAATATGCTTCTAATAAAGTACACAAATCAACAGACAGAATGTTGATGTCACAAACATTCTCCTAGCTCTACTTGGTCTCAGCTCATGCTTAAGCTTTTATCTGTTCTTCTCCTTCCTTTTCTTCCCTTGCTGTTCCACTCTTTCAGCAAGCTCCTCCCAACATGGGCTTCATGTGATGACATTAAGCCTATTAAGGGCAGGGAAGGTCTCCAAACTCCCTTAGGCCTGTTAAGGGCAACACAGTGTATACTGTTTCCAACAAAGACTTGACATAATCAAAGGTGAGACTCAAAGGCACTTGAATAGCTGAAACAAGCAGCAAAGTACTACTTTGCTTGCCATTACACCAATTTGATTAAATATTCATTTCTCCCCAAGGATTAAACTCAGTTTTTCTGGGTAGGTCATTCTTGATTGCTTTCCAGAATATTATATTTCAAGCCCTCAACTCCCCTAATATGGAAGCTATTAAATCTGGTGTGATCCTGACTGACTTTATAATATTTGATTTTTTTTCTTTCTGTCTGCTAGCAATATTTTTCTCCTTAACCTGGGAGCTCTGGAATTTGGCTATATTTTTGGAAGTGTTCATTTGGATGTCTTTCAGGTGGTGATCAATGGATTCTTTCCATTTCTATTCTACCCTCTTATTCTAAGATAATGTCACCCTTTGCTTTAATAATTTTTAAAAATATAATATCTAGGCTTTTCTATCATATTTTTCAGATAGTCCAATAATTTTTATATACCTTTCTCCTTGATCTATTTTCCAGGTTAGTTGTTTTGGGGATGAGATATTACACATTTTTTTCTAATTTTCCATCCATTTGATTTTGTTTTATTGTTTTTTGATATCTCATGGAGTCATTAGTTTCTGCTTACCTAATTCTCATTTATAAGGAATTTACTTCAGTGAGCTTTTGTATTTCTTTTTTCCATTTGGCCAATTTTGTATTTTAAGGAGTTCTTTTCTTGAGGGAATTTTTGTACCTCCTTTTCCATTTGTTTTATTCTACTTTAAAATAAAAACTTCCTTTAATTTATTTAAAAATCTACAATTTTTTTTAAAATCTACATTTTTAACAAAATGTAATGTATTATATGTGCATATATATGCACATATAATACAGTACATTTTACATATATATGTAATATATACATTACATTTACATAATTACATTTACACAATTACATTTATAATTACATAATACATTACATTTACATATATATATATATACTATTTTCCACAAATTTGTGACTAAATAATGACTGTATAATAATTAAATATTTAGACAGTCCTAATTATTTTTGAAGTTTTTTGCTATGGTCATTTCTAAAGTCAGGTGAGTAAAAAAAAAAATAAAGGCATTCATTTGTATTTTTGTACAACATCATCTTTTTTCACAATATCTCTCATCCTCTTCTCCCAGAAAGGCATTACAAGTAACAAATGATACTTAAAGACAAAACAAAAGAATAATAAGAGAAAAAAATCAATATAACTGATCTATATATTTAAAAAATTCCGACATTTTGTATGACGTACCTCTCTCATGGATCTTGGCTTCTGCAAATGAGTGGGGTGGGCATATAATCTCATATATCTTTTTTTTCAAGTGTTGCATATTGTTTGTAATTTTGTAATATCAACTTGATTTTTTTGTGTGTGAAGTCGTTCTTTCCATTTACACTGTTGCAGTCATTGCATATGTTGGTTTCTTGACTCTGCTTACTTTAGTCTGAATCAGTTCATGTAGACCTTCCTGTGGCTCTCCGTATTCATGACATTAATCATGCCTTACAGCATATCCCATTACATACAAGTACCATAATTTGTTTAGCCATTCTCCAATTAACAGGCACCTACTTTGTTTACAGTTCTTTGTTATCAGAAAACAATCTGCTTTAGATATTTTTGCATATATATATAGGAAATTTCTTCTATCAGTGGCCTTTTGGGGATATAAAACTAGTACTGGAATCTCTGGGTCAAAGGATTTGGTATTTTAGTTGCTTTCTTTACAGAATTTCAAATCACTTTCCAAAACTGTTGCATTGATTTACAACTTCACAAAGAACGAATCAATATGCTTTCGTTGGTACAAGCCTGCTAATATAGACTATTCCATTTTTGTTTTGTTTTTTTTGTTATCTTTGTCAATTTGCAAGGTATAAGGTAAGAACTCAGGGTTGTTTTGATTTTCATTTTTCTTATTATTGGTGATTTCAAGCATTCTTTCACATAATTGTAATATGTTGCAATTCTTTTTTTTACTGTATAAAATATTTTCATATTCAATTTTTAAAAATTTAGAGTTCCACATTCTCTCCCTTCCTCCAGACCTTTCCCCACCCATTAAGCAGACAAGCAATATAATATCAATTATTCATGTGAAATCATGCAAAACATATTTACATATTAGCCAGGTTGCAAAAAAAAAAAAGCAAGAAAAATAAAGTGAGGAAATTAAACTTCAGCTTGCACTCAGAATTCAACAATTGTCCTCTAGAAATGCATTGAATTTTTCATCATTAATTTCCTTCTCCCTCCCTCCAGTGCCCTCCTCTTATCTCTTCCTCACCCATTTCTCTGTTGTATAATATGGATTTTTATATCTAATTGAATGTGGGGGGGTGTATTCATGTATGTGTGTGTGTGTGTGTGTATGTGTGTGTGTGTAACCTTTCTTTAAACCGAATGTGTTAAGAGTAAATTCCAAGCATTCCCTGCCACCACCACCACCACCTGCAATTTCTCCCTCTAGTATAAAAGTTCTTGTTTGCATGCCTTTCTTTGGTCTTTGAAGCATTCTTTTTTCAGTGATTTTTCTATGCCTCTTTTCCCATATGACCAATTCTGGGTTTTTTAGTGTTATTTTTGTCAGTATATGACTCTTTTACCAAACTTTTAGTTCTCTTTCCATAATCTTTTTTTGTGCATCAGTCTCATTTCTTTTTCAAATTTTTTCTACTACCATTCTTATCTTTTCCTTTAACTCTTCTAGGAATATTTACTGGGTTTGGATCAATTGGAATTTTTCTTGAAAGTTTTGCTTGTAACTTTTTTTTCCACATTGCTGTCTTCTGGGCCTGTGTTTTAGTCTTCCCTGCCACCTTAGTAGTTTCATATGGTTGTTCTCTTTTTTGCTGTTTGTTCATTTTTTCCAGCCTATTTCTTACCTTCAAATATGATATTAAAGTCCTGTTCTACTCACCTGGTTAGAGCATAAGGGTGACAGAACACTGTCCCAAGCTTCAGGCTTTTTATGCTGGAGATTTCATAGCTGGCTCTTCACCCAGTGCCAGCAAAGGATTCCCTGTAATCTTTCTCTGATCAGTGGTCTGATCCTCTTGCCATCTCTGGGCTGAGAGCTCCTGAAGCTGCTGATATTACAGAGTTGCCTCCAAGGCCCACCATTGATGTTGCCACCGTATGCACTCCAGGCTGGCCCTCACCTCAGTGTCATATATTTCTCCTGCCAACCTCCTAAGTTGTGTTAGGCTAGAAAACTGTCTCATCCTAAACTATTGTTGGCTCTGTGACTCCACAATTAGATTTAAGGTGTTGTTTTATAGTTTCATCATTTTCTTTCATTTCTCTTTTCTTTTCTCAATTTTTCTTTCCTGTCACTATTGTAACTTTTTATGGTCAATATTTTTCTCTCTGTTTGCCCCTTTTCTAAAATATTTCTCGTCTTTGTACTTTATATTAGGGTTGAATTCTGCTCACCTCTGAGGTGGGGGGATATGTCTGGTCTGAGATTGTGTCTTTGAAGAGATTCTGCTGCTTTTACGCATGAGTGGGTGCACATAGGTTTTCCGTGCTTCCAAAATGGTGTGACCCAAATAATGGTCTGCTCCCTGCCCTCCAGGTTTATGGTCTGGTACTTACATATTTAGGGTCTCTGTTCCCTCATGACTATCACCACTCCTCAACTCCCTAGAACTGTGGAGAGAACTGGGTAGTGGGTGACAGTGGCCAAATGGCACCTGATCCTTCTCTCAGTGCAAGTACAGAGGTCCCCTGGGTTCTCTTTCTAACCAGGTGTTCACATTAATCTTCCCCAGTTGCTTGGCTGCTCTTGCTGCTGCCACTACACAGCTAGTTCAGCTTTTGCTATGCTGCCCCTGGCCACCACATGCTGGTGTCCACCATCTTCTCTTTCTGTCTTCCTAAGTAAACAAGATCTCAAGTTAGTGATATTCAGAATTGTATACCTCATTCTGCAGTTTGAGTCCATAACTTCTCTGTCAGTATATAGGAAGTATGCTTCAATTTTAGTCTTTTGGAATCATGATTTATTAATGCATTGATGAGAATTTTCAAGTCTTTTAAAGCTGTTATTTATAAATTTTTATGGTATAAATTATCTTGGTTCTATTTATTTCTTTCTGCATCAATTTATACAAGTTTTGCCAGTTTTCTCTAAAATCATCTGTTTCATGATTTTTGTAACACAAAAGGCCAACCTGGAGTGCATATGGTGAAACACCAGTGGTAGGCCTTGGGCCAACTCTGTAACATCAGCAGCAGCAGCTCAGGGGGTCTCAGCCGAGATGATAAAAGGGTCACACGATTGATCAGAAAGATATTACAGGATAAACTGAGTTAGAACAATCACCTCTTCTTCATGGGATCCCTGGCTTCCTTCACAGCTCTGTTCAAGTGCATAGCTGAATGACTTTTTTTTTGTTTTTACATCACTTGATGATTCAGTTCATTTAAAATGGCCCATCTAATTGCCTCAGGTCAAAATAGCCTGCTCACCATTCCATTAAGAATGACATTAAACAGAAAACTTGTTTGACAAAGATCATCCTGACCTTTCCCATCAACCCTACTGTTTGGAAAGATGCTACTAAATCCTATAAAAGTGCCAAGGTTTTGACAGTGTACTTCTGAGAGGTTATCAGCCAAGTCTAATTGATTATTGCACCATCTGGAGCTACCTGATTGGAAATGGCATGTTGTGTTGCCACCCTTATGTAAAATTAAGATAATTATTTGAACGATAACAGAACAAAGGCATTGGGAAATACTTATTAGTAACTATTAGGCAATTCCTACTTTCAATTTTGGCCAGAGTGTTGCATTATATTATTGCTTTGTGTTATAGGAACTCTTTCATCCAGCAGAAGGGTGATGTGATTTTCAAATTATACTAGCTTCCCTGCCCCAAATCTAAAGGAGTTGAAAGTGTAATGATTTTTTCATGTGGTTATATAATTTAATAAAGTGATTAAAATAGGTTCAATTACAAAAACATCAGTAATTTTAAAAGTAAACCAAGCTGAGTTTAGGACTTAGATCTTTGGAGAATATTCAACAGTTGTGGATACTGCATAATTTTTATTCACCCATTTTAAGCCTGTGATCTTGTTATTTGTTACTTATTAACTAACATGCTTATTTTTGGTTTTTATCTTTTTATCATTTTTTATTTTTTAACATTCATTTTAAAAAATTAGTTCCAATTTCTTTCTGTCCCTCCTCCCCTCTCCCAATCATTAAGAAGGCAAGAAATATGATATCAAATACACATTTGAAATAATGCAAAACATTTCCATTTCACTCATGTTGCAAAAAAAATGCAAGAAAAATAAAGGGAAATATAATGCTTCAACCTACAATTAAACTCCATCATCTCTGTTTCTGGAGGCAGATAGTATTTTTTTTTCATAAGTCCTTTGCAATTGTCTGGATCACTGTAATGATCAGAATTCCTAAGTCATTAACTGTTGATTATCATACAATATTGCTGTTACTTTGTGAAATGTCCTCTTGGTTCTGCTCATTTCACTTTTCATCAGTTAGTATAAGTCTTCCCAGAGTTTTACAAAACCATCCTGCTCATCATCTCTTATAGCATAAGAGCATTCCATCTCAACCATATACCACAACTTATTCAGCCATTCCCCAATTGATGGACATACCCTCAATTTCCAATTTTTGCCACCACAAAAAGAGCTGCTATAAATATTTTTGTGCATATAGGTCCTTTTTCCTTTTTCTTTTATTTTTTTGGGGGATACAGACCTAATAGTGGCCCTGCTGAGGCAAAGGGAATGTATACTTTTACAATCCTTTGGGCATGTTTCCAAATTGTTTTCCAGTATAGTTGAGCTAGTTCACAACTCTGCCAACAATGCATGTTGTTCTTGTTGTTTGGTTATTTTTCAGTTGTGTCCTACGTTTCATGATCTTATTTGGAGTTTTCTTGGCAAAGATACTAGAGTGGTTTGCCATTTCCTTCTCCAGCTCATTTTATAGATAAGGAAACTGAGGCAAACAGGGTTAATTGACTTGCACAGGAGCACACAGCTAGTAGTATCTGAGGTTAAATTTGAACTTGGGAAGATAAGTCTTCCTAACTCCAAGTCCAACACTCTATCCATTGTGCCACCAAGATACAAATGCATTAGTGTTCCAGTTTTTCAACATCCCCTCCAATGTTTGTCATTTTCCTTTTCTGTCATATTAGCCAATCTGATAAATGTGAGGTGGTACCTTGGAGTTATTTTAATTTGCATTTCTCTAATCAATAGTGATTTAGAGCATTTTTTCCTGTGATTATAGATAGCCTTGATTTCTTCTTCTGAAAACTGCCTAACATGCATATCTTTGGAAGAGATACCTGGTTTGCAATACAGTGGTTCTTTTCTTTTGGAGAACATTCAACAATGATGAATTATCCACCTTAAAAATATCTTTTTTGGTACTATTCAATTATTTCTTCTAATTGTTTTGTCTTTAACACTCAGTAAAAAAAATAATATTTGGATGAAATCTTTTTATGGCATTGAAGACAGTGTGATCCATGTTTAATTTTCTTTCTCATGACTCCATACCTTTTTTCACTTGACACCTACACATTGAAAGCCCATGAAAATTGGCACTTTGGATTACATGGAAACCTAGTATTTTAAGAATTTAAGGTCCTAAATGATAGTAGACAAGTCTCTTTGATTTTACTGTATAATGACTATGTACCATGGAAGATATCAGTGGAAAGTACACTGGAGCCTGAAGACTGCTTCTATCACTCACTAACAGTATAAATATGGGCAAGCCATTTGATCTCTCTGAGTCTCAGTTCTATGATATGTAAAATCAGGGAGTTGAAATAGATGACCTTAAGTTACTTTCTTACTCATCATCTATAAATCTTTGGTCGACTCTCTTCATTTCCAGAAAAAGTGGGAAAGCTGGTTATGTACCAAATAAATGAAGTAAATAAGTAAAAAATAACCAGTGTTAAATTCAAATGCTTCATTGGCAACATCCCTAGGACCTCTTCATATATACTGCTAGACTAGGCCTTTAGATGCTCCTGGGAATACAATTCTGTAGACTTTGAGTGGGCTTCCAGATGCCCTGAAACACAGTTCCTTTTTCTGCCCCATAGGTGGGATTCAGGAGTCCTAAGATTGAACAACACTGAAGATGATGCTCTTAAAAACTATGCCATCACTTAGAAAACTTAGGAGAGGGAGCTTTAAATCTTCTAAACACCTGCCTTCATCAGTAGACATCTTCCTAGTAATTGATTCTCTGATCTCATTCTCCAATGGTTAACATTGTCCCAACTCCTCTTACTTTCTCTATAACCCTTGACTACGGAAAAATAAATGCCCCCTCTGAAGCCAGAGGTTTCCACTCTCTTATTCCCATACACCTCCATACTCCCTGCTAATGTCCCATTCCATCTGCCTGTCCCTTCCACTTTGTCTTTTGGAATTTCCACTATGTACATAGCAAATTTCCTTTCATCTTAGATTTCTTTTCTTGCTCCTTTTTTTATCTTCAGGCATTCACTAAGACCTGGCTCCCCTGAAATAGCACTGCTTTATTGCCCATCCTTCCTAGTCATTCTTATACTTTCTGAAATAACCTCTCCCTCTACACTTATTTGTCCTGACAGAGATACTTCTTGCTACCCGTGTGATTTTTAGACTCCATCATTATCACACAGCAATCTCTATTCCTTTGAAGTTTATTCTGTCCATGTTCATCATTCAATCCAGATACTAGTGACCATTACCTACCAACCTTCAGGATATTGTCCCTTCTTTCCCAATGAATTCAGTGTCTTTCTTATGGTCTCCATCCCAAACCCTACCCTCTTTCTTATTAAAGGACTTCAGAATACATATTGGTGTTCCCTCAAGTATGCTAATTCTCCATTTTCTTAATCTTCTCAGATCCCATGATTTACTCCTCCACTTCACCTCAGCTACATACAGAGATGGTGATACCCTTGATTTTGCTATCACCCATAAAGGGTCCATTTCTTTGTTCAAGGACCCTTTTATCCAATCATATTCTTGTATCATTCTGTTGGCCCCCACTCCCCGACCTTGCTCCTAAAGTAATTGTTCTTCCTTACTGTGGCTTCCAAACTCTCCACTCCTCAATACTTTTCCAGCTCATCATCCTTGCCCTGGCTGTTCTCTCCTCTGTCCCCAATCTTGACCA
The DNA here is from genome assembly GCA_011680675.1 of Gymnobelideus leadbeateri. Taxonomy (NCBI): domain Eukaryota; kingdom Metazoa; phylum Chordata; class Mammalia; order Diprotodontia; family Petauridae; genus Gymnobelideus; species Gymnobelideus leadbeateri. The sequence goes on along the minus strand of WOXC01007459.1, from coordinate 277,912 downwards.
TTTTATGAATTATTTCAACTCCAATCTATCCTTCTTTTCTCGGATCACCTTTCCTATTGCCAATCATACCTTTTCAACCTCTAACCTACTTCCACCAGTCTCCTTCACTCTTTTACAGGTACTACTGAAAAGAACTTGAGGAAAACACAAACCATTCTGACCAGGTCCACAAAAATTGGTTATCTAATCTTGCTGGAGCCCTCAGTATACCATTCAATCCTTTTGCTACTCCCTAATCAATTCTCTATTTCACTTAAAACAGGAGCTTTAAAAAAAAAAAAACTCCTCTTCTAAAACTTTCATTAGTAGCTCTTGCTACATCCTTTCAACTGAAGGCCTCACATACTTCATTTTTTTTAAAGAAATACAACACTTCTCAAATTATTTGCAAACAATTCAACTGCAAATTTAAAATGCAAAGTGAAATGCTAATACAAGAAATTGAAAATATAATTTAAAAACTCCATTTGCATGATAAATTGAATAAAAATTATCAGTAAATATTTATTTGATGTGAACTTAATTAATAAATTGGAATTGATAATTGCATGGAGGAGGCTAAATAGTATAAGAAAGAAAGTAACATTCTTTATGTATTTTTTTGGAGGGCAATTGGGGTTAAATAACTTGCCCAAGGTAACACGGCTAGGTTTGTGTGTGTGTGTGTGTGTGTGTGTGTGTGTGTGTGTGTGTGTGTGTTAAGTGCCTGAGGCCAGAGCCAAACTCAGGTCCTTCTGACTCCAGGGCCGGCGCTCTACTCACTGCGCCACCTAGCCTCCCCCGAAAGTAACATTCTTTTCACATGTACATGGAATCCTCACAAAATTTAATCTCAAAACACTTTTTTTTTTTCTGGAGAGGGCCTATATGTGTAAATTCATTTTATTTGAATATATGTCTTTGTGCACTGCTTTTTTAATTTTTTTCTCTGTGAAGGTGGGGAGATGAGAGGAGGAAAAGAAAATTTTAATTTTAAAAATGTTATTTCACTTAAAAATTAAACTCACACTAACTTACAAACTCCAACTAATTAAAAAAGGCAAAATTTTACATGCTGTATAATTAAACTAAAACAACTTGACCAAAAGTTATAAAACTATATGAAAACTACTAAATTAAAAAGCAATTCATATAATTATATTCTAACAAATCAGAGAGCCTAAAGGGAATAAATGATTACCTACAATAATATTATATAAACTGACAAAATAAATTTTTTCTATGCTCTAATACCTATTTGATTTTAGAAACTCTGTTCTTATGTATTCTCTTCAATAGTGGTGAGAAAAACACCTTTTCTTCAGGGTGGACAAATTCATGGCTTACTAACCTTGCTAATGATAAAAATATTTGTATGAAGAACCTTTGCCACTGGCATTCTTCACATTGGTAACATGGAAAGAGCCAGGATATCTCCCTCCATTGCAAAACACAACAATTGGACCCAAGTTTGCATCACTGGTCACCATACACAAGTTGCTAGTATCAAACTTGATTAAATTAGTGCTCTTGCCATTCTCTAAATCAATTTAAATTGTGTCATTCACTTTGATTAGAGGATCTAAATAACAGATGGATGGGCATCATTGGTCACCAAATGAGGGATAGGTTTTTTGCCTATAAAGTTCTTCCTCTTGCACAATTACATTCTCCCTCTTCAAATGTGATGCAATAAACAGCTAAATAAATGGCCATTGGTGTCATATACCGGACTTCTCAATGCCGATGATATCTGTAAATCCAGCAGGATGTGTAATGTCAGTGCATACCTTGCCATCAATCTTGATGAATTGCTGAGTACAGATCTTTACCTCTTCTCTCAGAGCATACTCTGTTCTTTTTCTAAGAAAGATGATTAATGGGAGATACTCCTTCAGCTTATATTAAGGCCTATGGGTGTTTTCTGAACAAAAATTCATCCATTTATCCAGCATTCAGTGCTTTGATTTTACTATATTCTTCTCATACTTCTTGGGCCCATAAGTCATTACTGTGTCGATTGGAATCAGAGATCTAGAGGAATGATTCTTGGGCCTCTCGAGAAGCCCTCGGTTTGAGAGGATACAGTGTAATCAGTCTCTTGAGTTCAACCTTGTTCTATATCAGCAGAAAAGTGGCCCCTAGTGGTACAAGGTGTAGCAAAGGGGTCACACAGGAGAGTGTTTGACCTGACCACAAGAGACAAATATTAGGTATATCAGCAGTGAAATGTCTGATGAAGAACAACAGACTTGCATCATCCATGATGGAAAAAAATGAAGATAACCTGTGATCACTTCCCTCTTCTCCTTATTTCACATTCCACTGACATCATTCCCCCTTTATTGTACCCTTCTCACCAGTCTTCAGGGGAGTTACTGTTTCTTCTTGCCAAAGCATGTAGTGTTGGTTCCACCTTTTCCAGAAGGTAGTGTGTTATGATAACGTCTTTCTCTCTATTCTTCCATTTTCTTGCTTTATACTGTGGCCTAAAAACACATTCATATCTCCCGCATCTCTAAAAACTCTTATTAGATCTTATTTATCACTGCTAACTATTAATCCTATATTACTCCTATTCTTTTCTGCTAGTGTTAGAAAAAAAAATTGTCTGCACCCAGTGCCTCTACTTCCTCTTCTGAATCCTCTAAAATATAGTTTCTGATCTCTTTATTCATCTGAAACTTCTCTTTCCCAAGTAATGAATAATTTAATTGCCTCATCTAATGCCCCTTTCTTAATCCTTAACCTTGACACATAACACTGTTCATCTCTCCCACGCTGTTTCTCCTTACTTGGTTTTCATGACCCTGTCCTCTCTTAGCTCTCCTCTACCTGTCTGACCTCTCCTCTCAGTATTCTTTGATAGATCTTCAGTCATGTCACAATCACTAATTGGAGGTGTACCTCAAAGCCTAGTCTTGGTTACACTTACACAGTTACTACCTCAATTTGGGCTCTTATCACCTCTTGCTTAGGATAGGCAAAAGCCTCATAAATTGCCTCCCCCCCCAAATCTCTCTTTGCTTCAGCCCACCCTACTAGAGCCAAATTAATTTTCCCTTAAAACATATCTGATCATTTAACTCTCTGCAGGATGGGAGTTTTTAACTTTTTTGCATCTGGGACCCTTTGGCAGTCTGGCAAAGCTTATGGTCTCTTTGGAATGTTTTTAAATGCATAAAATATATAAAATTACAAAGGAAATAAATTATATTGAAATGCAGTTATCACAGTATTTTTTAAGTTTATGAGGACCAGGTTAAGATCGCCTGTAAAATATAAAGTCTTCTGTTTCTCTTTTAAAGCACCATACAACCTGACTCCAACCTATCTGTCTGGGCTCATTGGATATTATTTCCCCTCAGACATTCTGTAATCCAGTCAAACTCACCTTCTCTCTCTGTTTCTCACATAAGACATTCCATCTCCTGTCACTGTGCCTTTACACTGGTCCCACTTGACAGAAATATGCTCCCTCCTTATCCTAGTTTTTCTCTTGAGTTCTATCATCAGCTACCTTAAATCATCAACTACATTAAATATGTTGAGCTAGATGTCCTCAAATCAACATGCTCAATAAAGAACTAATTATCTTTTCCCCAAAACCTATTCCTCTTTCAAACTTTCTATTATTCTAATGAATACCATGATTCTGTAGTCCTCCTGGTTTTTAACCTCAGTGTGACCTTCAACTCCTTACTCTGCTTCATGTTATATATACATTTGACAACTCTGCTACTTTCTGCTTCTAGACCATCTCACATCTATCATGTTTTCTCCATTCATAAGGCTACCACCCTCATTCAGGTTCCCAATGATTCTCACCTGTACTATTGTAATAGCTTCCTAATTGGTCTCTTTACATCAAGGTTCTCCCCTACTCCAATCTATGCCCCATATAACTGCCAAAGTAATTGTCCTAAAGCATAGTTCTGACCATGTCACCTTTCTTCCCTGCTTGGTTAACTCTGATGGCTTCCTCTTACCACTAGGATCAAATATAACTTCCTCTGTTTTGCATTTAAAGCACTTCACAACCCAACCTCCTCCTATCTTTTTAGTCTTCTTACATATTACTGTCTTCTCTACAGTCTACATCCCAGTTCTTCCATACAATGCTCTAGTTCCTTTCACTATCTTTGCACTGGCTGCCCTCAGCTCTGGAATGCTCTTCCTCTACTTTGTAGACTCCCTCACTCCCTTAAAGCTTAGCTCACATGTCACCTTCTACAGGACACCTTTTTTTGATCACTCTAGCTGCTAGCATCTTCCCTCTAAAGTTGCCTTGTGGCTAGCCATGTTATGTATATGTCTTATGTAATCAATCACCCTAACAATCAACAAGAATTTATTAAATACTTATTAGATCCTGAGGACACACAGTAAAAGAGAAAATGAACTTTGCCACTAAGTAACTAACCTTCTAATAGGTAACATGAGCATATATGTGTGTGTATGTATGTATATGTGATATGTGTATGTATGCATATGTGTGTGAATATAAATATGTATACTTATTGTCTCCTCCCACACCTTTGTATTCTCAGAACCTGATAAACAATAAATCCTTGTAAATCAAATTATTATTAACCATGAAATACTGAAGACCTAGAAAGTCCTCCTGATGTTGGGTTGATATTCCATGGACAATGGAAGAGAGAAACATGAGTTCTACAAAATAAGGCAGTGAAGATAGGCTATGACCTATTCTGGGATGGAAGACACTCCATACCAACATGATCATAGAACCATTGAAGTTGTGAAGGATTAGGATAACCGAATAGGTAAGCACTGGACATTTTATGAAGGAGATAATTGTTTTCATCTGATCTCAGGAGTCTACCTGTGCTTAGTAAGAGAAGAAAAGTAACTGAAGTTTTGAAGAAAATGGTGACAGTACAGTCACTCATTAGATAAGGGATTAATTGTATGACAGTGAAATCTATATGAATCGACACATTAACTGATGTTTTATATATGCAGCATAAAAACAAACATTGCAATGTTGTGAGGGAAGAACTCAGAAAAAAAATTTTTTTTTTTTGAGGGCAATTGGGGTTAAGTAACTTGCCCACAGTCACACGGCTAGGTTTTTGTTTGAGTGTGCATTAAGTGTCTGAGGTCGGATCCGAACTCAGGTCCTTCTGACTCCAGGGCCGACACTCTACTCACTGCGCCACTTAGCCACCCCTCAGAAAATCTTAATGTATTTTATTAATAGGTTTATTATTATTGTAAAGGCAACTTGACAGTAGTTGTATATGGACTTCTTGGCTTAGCATGAGGAAGACCTGTATTCAAATGTGACTTCTGATACCCACTAGTGTCTCTGGACAAGTCATTTGATTTCTTTCTGGCAACTGCACAGGATGTATCTACTATGTCGTGGACAATCAGAGATCTGATTTTGAGAGAGTTCTCATACTGAGAATTTTCTAGACTTATGAATTACAGATCCTTCATCTATTAGCTGCTAATAATTAGTGTATCACCATTTTAACCCTAGACAGAATGTAGACAAAATGGGATTATAGCTTCCCTTCTATTCAGTCTTTCATATTGATTATTTCTGGATCTGGATCCTATACTTCTCTGCCATTTTATCCCAATTCTAAATACTGAATTGACTATGGAATAACTCACCTGAGTGAGTATCTTACTCTTTGAGCCATGGAGTATGTTGTTCTTTCTTTGAATTATCCAGCATGCATTAGCACAGTAACAGGCATATAGTTGGCAATTAATATACATATGTACATAATTTTTAAATTAACTTAAGTGAGAACTGAATTAAACTGTGCCTTAAAAAGAAATTGTCATGCTTTACTATCTGGTGTGTTGAATGAAAGCTACTCGTGCCACTCTTGAAAATTATTAAAGAGATCTTATAAGTAAGATAACTATAATTAAGCAAATAAATCTTTCAGGGTGTGAACAGCAATATATTTATTACTTGATTCTCAGTGAATTGTTAGGTGGAAGACAAAAGGCCAAGAATACCTGCAAAGCTAGGTGTCAGCTAACGTGCCCTAATTTTCAGAGTATCAACCGTGATTACTGAATTTCTTTTTCAAAAGAATAATTACATTGCTAATGGGTGACAAGACTAAAGGCAATCAGACTCAAATATAGTTGACACAGTTCCCAGCCCAGAATTACAATCTGATATCTTCTTTATCTATTTCTCAGCAGAAACACATTTAATGACATTATATTTTAATACCACACTAACACAAATAGCTAATTCAATCAATGTAAGTCAAGTTGTTTAGCATAGGTCGTTGCCCTAGTTCCTTCTTCAGTGAACTGAGGTGGTTAGACTAGATGGTCTGTAAGTTCCCTTGTAGTCCTAATATTCTATGATTCCACATTACAACACAGGAAAGACTCTTAGATGACTGATGTCTTTTTAAGCTTTTCATCTAATTGGTCACCTTAAAGAGAGAATACGTTTTTTGCAGTAAAGACAAACAAAAGTCATACTTTGCGGTGTAACGGCATGTGACTTTAATACACACCTCCAAACACGAGGGAAATTTTGCAAAGGAAATTATTTCAAAGTTGAGCTTTTCTCACCATAGCTGCTATGAGGAGAAAAAATTAAAGAATCCTTTATGAAACACCTATATTTAACCACTGGGTAGTACTGATGCTACTCAATGAAGAGCCCTAGGGTTAAGTGCAACCACATACCACCCCTCACCAACAAGATCACAAATATTTCAGAGGACTTTCCACCATTAAAACAATATCACGACAATCATAATATCTAAGGAAAGAGCTTAAATAATAAGACATAAAACATGACATAGTACAACAATCATCTTAAAACAATGGAGTAGTGATATTAAGATCAATTCATAAAATCTGGGGGAAAGTAGTCATGGTGGCCAAGAGAAGCAGCAGCAGGAACAGTTCCACCATATGAGTGATGATACATCCAGTGTTGTCCCTGGTTCCTGTCGTAGGTCTAAATCATCAGAATTGAGGTGGGGTGGGGAAAGATCGACTCTAGCGTGCAACCTAATCTGAAGCCTAAGTAAATGCCTGGGTTCTTACACTTCCACTCATTTAGTATTCCCAAGCCCACTAGCTAAAACTACTGCTCCTAGGAGCCCCATAAGGGGAAGGATACCACATTTTGGTTCATTTATAGATATCTACTGAGGTACTACCCTTTTCTTTCATGGGAGGTAAATGAAGACTTCTCCTTCATCTGGGCACTTAAAATCACTTAGGTTGACCTAAGAATCCCCTTTCCTCCAAGTAAACTCCCTCTCACCATGACTATAAAAGAATAAGTGTACTTCCTATTTATTGTCAAAAAGAAAAAATAACACATCCTACTAATTCCAAACCTTGGTCCCCAGAGCTGTTCTAGTAAAGAACTTTGGGACCATAATGGGCAAAGGAAATCTGGTATTTAAAGAAGACCTGAACCCTTTCCCAGATTGTATGGATGATTTCTGAAGGGAAAAATATCTCATGATCTAGTCAAACCTGCAGAAAGGATGGAACAGAGGAAAAATAAAGGACACCTAGCACCTTATGCACCCATTCTGAACAGGTAAGTCTTGCTGAAGACTAGATGCAAGAAATTGCTGTAGTGGAGAGTCTTCACTCTTACTGGCATTTTCAATTAATTAATTGTTTGTAATTAATCAAAAACAGCCTTTGGGAGAGAGGACACCCAAACTCAATCAAGGGGATAATGATGAAAATGTTCTAAAGGTATGTCCCAGTGTTCCACAATATCAGCTTCTTGGGGATGTTATGGAAGACGAAAAATCCAGTGACTAGAATGACAATGGGCCCAATCCTATACCTTCTTTAAAGTAAAATAGGGACTGTTTTTAGAGGCAGTGATATAAGGGAGCCCATAGGGAAGAAGGGTATACCTCATAAAGATCTTAATAATAGCTGCTCTTATGGAAGACTAAACTGGCACTGAAATCCTTTATCCTGCATTTGTTTCAGAAGTTCTGTGTATGATAATCTCTTCTTATATAGCAGAGGAACAAGATTTATATAATCAGTTTGCCAATTAGAGACAGGTCAAAGACCACATGGGATCATACCACATGAATGCTTAAAAGGCAAGTGCTCCCACTGACATGAAGAACATCATTAGGCAGAAGTGGTTACATCATTGTGGTAAAGAAAGGCACATTGTTCCATGCCTACTCCATGTTCTCCATATACAGATTAATGGAACACTTCTCCAATGGCTAATCAGTTTGGTAGAGGGTGTACTATGTATGCCCCCATACTAGAATGCCCCCATACTAGAATGCCCCCATGAACAACTGTATGCTATGAGAAACATAAGCAAAATCATTCCATTAATCCTGACCTCAAATCAGAGACCCTTTAACTATCCAGTTCTGTTCCCCCCAGATCCCAGGCCACACAGCCAAAATCATGGCCACTACCCAAGAATCAGTGGCAATTTTATCTGTTCTATCCCTCATTGTTCTCCCATAAGCCAGCCATGTAGCCTACTATTCAGACCACTGGGAGAACTACCAGAACCCCTATCCCTTAAGGTATTCCCAGTTATTGAGTTACTTGATGCTGAAGGTCAATTGTGTATAACTTTCTGATAATGGGCCGAACCATCAGTAAACCAAGCAAAATGATATTCCTTGAGAGCTAGGTTCTCAAAATCAAGGGGCCATTGATTAAATAGAGGATGCAAAGTTTTGGAACTGGGACTAGATAGCTCCAGCAGCATCACAACCTGTTCATGAAGGACAATACTACCTGAAGGGACCAAGTGAGAACCATCTTGGATAGATCACTTCCATTTAATATTGGAAACTTTGCCTTCTCTGTATTTTTGTAGGATCCATATTGTATTGTTCATCACATAATGGGCAATTCTGAACTAAAGGTAATAATATGAACCATTATATAATCATATAATCCATTAAGTAATATTGTTTGCATGAATGCAGTGTCATGAAAGCAATCGTTTCTCAAATATGGTACAGGCAGCCACTTCAAGGAACTTACAGCTCCAGAAGCCCAATAATTATGCAACGTGGTCATCCCGTGATGCCTGCCAAAAGCTTCCCTCAACCTAATCTTTATAAGTAGAGAACCCCAGGAAAATCAGCCCCATAATATCTTAAGGGCTCGAATGGAATGACATTGGACAAATATTCCTGAGCTAAAACCTGAGTTAGATGGTGCACTGGACCTGGAGCCAAGAAGTCCTGGGTTCTACAATCCTCAGCAAGTCACTTAATTTTTGTCTGCCTCAATGTTTTCATCTATAAAACAGTATAATAATAGAAACTGCCTCCCAGGATTTTTAAGAGAATTAAATGTAATGTTTGTAAAGATTTTTGCAAATCAAAAACTCTATAACCTACTCTGGTTCCCACTTTAAAATGACAGACTTAAAAGCAACTTGATAAGTAAAAACCATCAAAATGCCCAGGTGTAGAATGTGGATTCTCCCAAATCAGGAGAGTTTAATAGGCTTTTGAGCTTTCTTCTTCATCTGTGTAGGCACAGCTATCAATACAGACTATATCTGAAATCACCTGGATTTTCCACCACTGGATGGTCCCCTAAAACTTAACTCAGTAGGGTGAATCCTGAATTTTCTTTGAATTAGTCTCTCATCCCTCTTCTCTCATGAACTGTCATCTGATCTAAAGCCTCTGGCACTGTGGCCTTAATTTAAGTCAGGAAGCATTACATAATCAATATAATAGTGAATGGGGGCAGCTTGGTGGTGCAATAGATAGAGCGCTGGGCCGGGAGTCAGAAAGACTAATCTTTCTGAGTTCAAATCTGGCCTCAGACACTTAATAGCTATGTGTCCCTGGACAAGTCACTTAACCCTGTCTGCCTCAGTTTTCTCATCTGTAAAATGAGCTGGAAAAGGACATGGCAAACCACTCCAGTATCTTTGCCAAGGAAATCCTAAAAGGGATCATAAAGAATTGGACACAACCGAAAAATGACTGACCAACAACAATAATGGTGGGCCCCTAGTAGATGGGGCCTCTTTCAAATCTTTGTCCACCAAAATGTGGCAATATGAAGGGAAGTTCAAATAGCTCTGAGGAAAGCATATCCTTGACACTTTCCCAAATAAAAACAAAAAACTATGCCCAACTGGTTTCAATCACAGGGATAGAAAAGAAAATTGGATGGAGATTGGCCACTAATCTAGGGCCTAGTCTGTCTGATCCACTATGATGGCAAAAGGAGGAATAGCCACAGCAGTCATCATAATGACTTTATTTAGCTCCCCATAATTTCCTAGCAATTGTCATGTACCATCTGCCTTCCTCATTGGCCACAAAGGGCTATTCTAATGTATATAACAGAATTCTCAATCCTCCATCTCTATTATTAGGCAGGAAATATATCCCCCCCCCAACTTTATATTATTCAATATTAACTATATTCAATAGTAATAACATCAAATGATTTAGATAACTGAAAGGGCATCCATTCAGTCCTGCCCATAATACTGTCCATAGAAGCTAATATAAGTGCTGATATAGGTAATGATTCTAAAGAACTCATAATATTCATGCCCACCACACATTTACACTGATCAACCACCAAAACCGAACTCTAAATAGAGTCTTTCCCCAACTTCCATCAGAGTGAGGAAACCACTCCTTTCCTCAGTGGTTAGTCTCTCATAATTCCTAATAGAAAGTGGGGCAAGCCTATGAATCAATTGATTCACCTGATATAATAGCTTAGATGTTTAGCACCCCTTTCTGAGCCACAGTAACTCAGTAAAATGAAGAATTAGTTGTAAAGAGAGTCTATATCTATAGAACCAAGTATTCAGAATTCCCCACTTGATCTACCTAAAAACAACAAAGCGAGTTACTATAGTTTAGCAGCCTCCAACAAATTCAACTGATTTTGCAAGCTTTCCTGGTCATAGAATTCTGTAACAAATGCTCTGACTCCCCCATCAGACTACAGCTTCATTAACCATTGCTCTAAGGTTTCTTCAACTTATTTAAATTTCTCTTGCAACTGTCTATGTTACTTAATTTTAAAAAATTAAATGGTTGTTTGCATCTGCCTCTAGTATCTAAATCACTAAAAAAAATTTTAAAAATTTAAAAAAATCTTCCCTTGACATCATAGTGTTTCTAAAGATGTCACTGAGAACCAAATAATGCTTCTGACATTTTCCACTTGACTCTGATACACATTGTACCAATCCTAGTAGATTAGTCGAAATCTTTTCTCTATTCCAAAAATAAAGTTCTTCCTCTTGGACCAAACAGAACAAACCTAATATGTCCTTTACATAACAACCACTAACATACTTGAAAGCAATATTCTCTTCTCTAGACTACATACCTGCATTTCCTCCTACCATTCCTCACTGCCATGGACTCAAGGCTATTATTTCATAGTACAAACTTGTATACAAAGATCCTAGGATCATAAGAAACTACAGACCTACTTTCTGGGAAACATGTGTTTTGACTTGATTTTCCACTAGTAGTTTACTGGTGATGAATTGATTTAGTAACCCTTATTCCATTGCATCCCACCCCCAACCCCATGACCAATAGCATGCATATGTGAGATGGTTAACTTGAGGTTAAAGGCGCCTGGAAATTTGTAGTCATAAAAGCAGAACAGAGTTAACTGACCCATAAAAATATTAATGTCATGACCCTAATCTCATTAAATTTCTGCTCTAATCAACCCTGTAATCTGGCCCAGGTTCAGTAAATATTAACCAAGGTATTGAATGAATTAAATTGTCCTAAGTATCTCTTCAGAATACATATGGTCTTAAGAAAGGCATTGGTTAGTGTATAAAGTTCTATTATTCAGTCCTTCTCCTTGAGTGACATTGCTTGATCCTTACACAATATGGTCTTTGAGTCTTCCAACTTAGATTTTGTTTTCCCCTTCAGGATTTCATTACATCCCTTGAGTTTGCTGGGATTGCCATTAGAAGTTCATTTGAGTCTAAATGCTGTTGATTTCTTCTTCCCATTTCCCTCATCATTCATAAACTTGCTAAATATTTTTGGTGTGACATCAAAATAGCTCCATTTTCTCAATGTTCTGTTATTCTCATTATCTGTACATCATTTCTTCACCTTCCTGCCCCACCCCCAAAGTCTGTTTTTCTACTCCAACCTTCTTTATCCTGTGGCTCCCAACTTGCCTGTCATAGCAGCTGCCACCATGGTAGAATTGGCTCTAAGAGGAAGGAAACAGTTGGTCAGATGAATCTTTCAACAACCAACAGGAAGAGGTCCCTTTCTGTGGGGGTTCTAGTTCTTCACAGAAGGACTGAGGGCTCTTTTGGTCCCTGCCTAAATTTTGGCTGCCACCCTCAGGCCTTCAGGCTCCCAGTCCTGGTCTAGCATGTGGCTTTAAGGCATTGAAACACAAATTTCTGGCAGTTAAATTATCTGTATTAGTATTTGTGTTTCATTTGAGTTCTATCACAATCACTGAACAAGCTGCCCCAAAAACCAGTCAACCCTGTTCATTCCTACCTCAGACAGGAAACCAATGGACCTTCTTTCTCATGAGTATTCAATTTTAAATTGAACCTAAGAAACAAGATGATTAGCAGGCTAATTATTGGCCCCATGGTGAAATGTTTCCTTTGACTGCCCTCAAAGAATAGACAGAATCATCATCCCCAGAAATTAAGATATTTTTTTCTTAACTGTCACCTTCACCCAGGGCTAGTTACCTGGTCCTTTTCTCCAAGACACTGAAAGGAAGTACAGGAAATGAAAAATAAAACAGGATTGATTAATATTGTCAGAGGCACTCCATTAGAGTCATAGTTGATATATATATATATATATTCATCTATAAAATGAAAAGTAATGAAAAATAATCTGAGCAGATCTGTACAAGGTAAAGATTATACTCACTAATTGCAGAGCCAGAATTGGAACTTAGGTCTCATTCTTAATCCAGAATTATTTCCATACTGCTCTTTGACAGTTATTTCCCCCTTATTCAAAGTACTTACACGAGTGTTTTTTTCTCTTGTTAAAACCAACATGTTATTACCTATAAAATAGAGAATTCTCTGTAAAGAACTCTCACTCTTCTGTAGCAAATAGGATCTAGCAGGCGTTAATTTCCACTGTTGACATTGAGTACCTTTGTGACCTTGGACAAGTCACTTAACCTCAGTAGGTCTCATTTGTAAAATGAGCAACTTCAACCAGAGGTTCCTTCCAGGTCTAGATTTGATACCTTATGGTGCCACAAGGATACTCCTGAACACTTCTGTCCCCTTTACTGAATGTCAACAATCAATTTGCAATATTTTAATTGTCCACAGAAAACTACACTATGCTGAATTTCACAAAGAAGGCAGAAGACACTGTCCATGCACTTTGAGAGGCACCTACCATCCTTACATTTATACTACATTTCTTTCTGTTATTTCACAACAAACTGAATTTGGGTGACCATCCTAAAAACATAATGATAGATTTTGTTGTTGTTGTTCTGCCTAAACACCCAAACTTAAAATGACGTTGGTGTTGTTCAGTCGCTTTAGTCATGTCCAACTCTTCATGACCCCATTTAGGGTTTTCCTGGTAAAGATACTGTAATGATTTGCCATTTCCCTCTTCAGCTCATTTTTCAGATGAGACAAACAGGATTAAATGACTTTCCCAGGGTCACAAATGTGGTCTGAAGCCACATTTGAATTCGGTTCTTCCTGATTCTAGGCTGAGCACTCTACCACTGTGTCACCAAACTGCCCTTTATGAGTTAATGAACTATAATTGCTATACTCTGCAGTGTGTACTCATCAGACTATCTGTCCACTTGTTGAATGTGTTGGATAACCCAAGGCACACCCAGAGTTAAGCATGAAGGCCAACCAAGGCACATGCTTATGACTTATGTGTTGCCTAACACCCCCATGGGATGTTAGCACACTTTGCTTTCTAGTTTTGATTAAAGGAAAGTTCATTTATCCTGGTTGAATGGAGCTTGAGGCAGACTCAGTCATTTCAGATGTAACCCAATTTCCTTCCAATTGTGGGTAGGGCCCCTGGCCATCTGGCAACACAGACACATGGCTGAAGAGGCCAGTTCATTGAAGGACTACTAGTTACAGAGATGGGGACCTCTAACTTTTATAAAGTTAATAACCAAAGCAAGAAATGCAAAAGGTACAATTTCCCATTGTTCCAGAAGACAAACCTTTGCCTGGGTAGTTTAACTGGTGCAAACATCCACAGCTCAGAAATGGTAAATGCAAGGAACAGCTAATTGTTTGCTGTGAACGTGTCTTAGGATAGAGTGTATGATCATTGACAAAGAATCTATGATCCTCAGAAAGAGGAATCTCAGTAGATGAGAGGCAAGTGGGTGGCCTTGGCCACAAGAGTTTCTTGAACTGACTTAAAATACATCTTCACTTTTAAAATTGTTTGCCTTTCTTCAAAACTCAGCTCCATTACCAACTCCTCTATGAAGCCTTCTCTGATTCTCCCTTCCCCAACTAAAAGTTTTCTCTGTCTCCCTGAATCTCTTAGAGTATTTGTTTAGATTTCTCCTTTCTATCATTCATTTTGTAATTTGCATTATAGTTAGTTGTATATATGTCATGATAATATGACCTGAGTTTGAGTCCTGCCTCAGACACATTCTAGATATTTGACCCTGGGCATATCACTTAACCTCTGTTTGCCTCAGTTTCCTCATCTAAAAATGGGGATAATAATAGTACTTGAAGGGCTAAGTGAGGATCAAATGGCACAGCATATGCTAGATCTGCCTTACATATGGTAAAATGCTATATAAAAGTTACCATTGCATGTCTTATTATGTCTTAATGTCCTTGAAAGCGGGATGGTTTATGACATAGGTGCTCTACAATCAACAGGTATTTGTTAATTAAACATCTATTGTGCTCCAGGCACGGTGCTAAGTATTAGAGATACAAAGAGAAAAGAGAAAACTTGTCCTCAAGGAGTTTACCTTCTATCAAGGAAAATGACACATGTATATCTAACACACCAGCTAGCCAGGCCTGAGTGGACTGGGGTCAGGAGCTGCTGACCTTCACCCGTCCCTGTCCGCTACCTATTCTGGAAGCTTGCCTTAGTCTCACTGCTCTGGGGTTCTCTGTCTCTTCAATAAGGGACTAGGCCCTCGTTGCTTCAATTGTATCTTTGTGGAGTTGGAGGATGGCAGTGGTCGTGGCAGTGGCGACGGCAGCAGTGACACAGAGAAGGGAAAGAGGGATGTAAAAAAAGGACATTCAGAGTACAAACATGACTCAGGTGTGGAACACTCAGTTTTAATCTCACATGGAAAGGAAACACTATGTAATAAAAAAAAATAATCACAGAATGATTACAATCAGTTGAGAGGCTAGGAAGCAAGCCTCACTGGGACATTTGCAACAGGGATGCTCATTAGCTATTTTACACTTCACCACCACTGAGTGCAGCCTGATTGATGCCAAGTGGGCTCTTTCCTTCTCGTGGTTTCTCTCTGGGTGATTCTTCCCCTCTCAGCTGGTTTACTGATACATTTGCCACTGTCTCTGTTGTTATTGCATCTTCTCTTTTAGCAACTACCCCCTGCCCACACCCTTCTTTAAGGAAGGAGGGGATGCTGTGAAGAAGGAAAATGCCAGCTGTTATTTTAAGATCTCACAAGGCCCTGTATCAAAGGGGAAAAGATGCAAAAGGTGGCAGCCTTATCCCAGATGCAGGTTTGTCTAGGCGGCCAGGTGTTCACAAGCCAGTTTGGTATTGGGACACATTCCCCACCTCCAGGTGTCCTCTGGAACTCAGGGGCTCATTGTTATACATCTTGGCCAGCAGAAGAAGAGCCAGGAGGGATAGAAATAGCTCTTGAGTATAAACCTGGAGTTTCTGTTCCAACAGCTATTAAGGAAAGTCCTGTGCTAGCATCCTATCTGTTTACTTGATGTTGGGACCAAATGAGGTACTTTGGCACCATTAAGCATTTAACAAAAGAAAGCTTAATTAATACTAAGATAGCAAGGATATATAATAAGGATATAATAGGCCAGTAGCTCCCCCCATCTATCTGAATATGGAAACTCATTTGGTCAACAGGATAGGGTGTTGTGACTCATGTGGTCTTGAGATACCCACCAAATCAAAAGGGTGGGAATTTCATGACCTGAGGTGACCAGGAAGCCAAATAAGGCCAGCCAAAAGCCACTGGGAATCTGTTCAAGGGAAGCATAGCTCACACAAGTCGATATATCATTCTGTGACTTCATTGATCCTCTTCCAAACAAAAGAACAACAGCTTGAGCTTTGTCCCATCCCCAAGCTAATCAAATCCTGGCTTGTGATTTTTTTTTTTCTAACCTGTCTGTGACTTTGTGGGGAGTGGAGGAAAACGAAAGATATTGGTCCTGACACAACAACCATTAAAGAGCCTTTGTGGCCAAAAATAAAAGCCCCTCTATCACACATCCTCAAGGAGGTATTACCCATAAAATATGCATTTTCTTTTCTTTTCTTTTTTTGAGGGGGAAGATAAGGCAATTGTAGTGAAGTGACTTGCCCAAGGTTACACAGCTAGTAAGCATGTCATGTGTCTAAGGCCAAATTTGAACTCAAGTCCTCCTGACTCCAGGGCTGCTGTTCTATTCATTGAGCCACCTAGCTGCCCCAAAATCTGCATTTTTGAAACAATGTGTGCATATATATGGACATACAAAATACATAAGTATATACAAATTACATACACAGTAAATATGAGGTAATAGTGGAAGGAACTGGAATCTGAGGCAATCAGGAAAGTCCTCACATAGTAGATAGAACAAGGCACCTAAGCTGAACTTTGAAGGCAGCTAGGACTTCTATGAAGAGGAACTATATTCCAGGAGAGAAGGTGGCCTATGCAGGTGATGTTTGTAAAATTGAATTAGAAGTAGATTGCTGTTTCTCAAATGTCAGGACCAAAGTTTAATCTCGGTCAACTCCTATCTGTGGGAATTCTTCATCTTAAGAGAGCCCATGTTCTATGGAAGGAACATTATTATTTCCTTTATAAGTCAAAAATATAAACTAGATTAATACTCACATACAAGGTAAAATATATTTTCTTAAACTGGGGCAGTTTTAAGTCCAGCAATCAAGACCAAGAGTGAAGTGACCCAAAAACCATTTCAGATGGACAAATTGAAGATAGCCCTTTGGTTATTTATTTAGGCAGTGTGGAACGAGAAGGTTAGGCATCTTTAACCCATATAGTAGCATCGTCTCTGTCTGTTGAAGAATCTTAATATGATTGATATATAGAGCTCTGTGAAGGAATTGATTTTTTTAAAATCATTATGTGGATGCTGGTAACCTAGGCTACCAGCTCCTACTAACTTCCAGGCAAAAAAAGGCAGGGTTAAAGAAGTATGGTCTTTTCTCGCTATGAGGATAGTTAAAGGGAATATGTATGTGTGTTTGTGTAAATATATATATATATATATATATATATATATATATACACATCCATACATGTGTATGTATAGGTTGGTGTATGTATGTGTATACATTTTATACATACATATACATATATATATATACATACATATATATGTATACATACACAAGCTGAGTTGAATTGTGAAGGGATGATATAAAAATAAAATTAAGAGTTGAGAGAGGAATATACTGGGAGAAGGAGAGGGGGAGAAATAGAATGGGGTGGATTATCTCAAATAAAAGAGGCAGGAGAAAGTTGTTACAATAGAGAGGAAAAGCAGGAAGGTGAAAGGGAGTGAGTCAACCACATTCTCTTTGGATTTAGCTTAAGGAAGGAATAACATACACATTCAATCGGGTATCTTACCCTACAGGAAAGCAGGGGAGGGTGAAATAAGAGGGGGGTGATAGATGGGAGGGCATCTTGGGGGTGCGAGTAGTTAGAAGCAAACACTTTTGAAAAGGGACAGGGTCAAAGGAGAAAATAGAATAAATGAGGGGTGGGGCAGGATAGAGGGAAATATAGTCTTTCACAATATGACTACCATAGAAATGTTTTACATAACTACACATGTATAACCTATATTGAATTGCTTATCTTCCCAGTGGGGGGGGGGGGTGAGGAAGGGAAAAGGGAGAAAATCTGGAACTCAAAGTTTTAAAAACAAATGTTGAAAAATGTTTGTTTTTACATGCAACTGGGAAATAACATATACAGGCAAAGGGGTATAGAAATCCATCTCTCCCTACAAGAAAGTAAGGAGAGGTTTGGGGCGGGGGTATAAGGAAGGGCAGATTGAGAGAAGGGATATTCAGTAAGCTTGCCTGCTTAGGGTGGGAGGTAGGGGAGAGATGGGAAGAAAATCTGTAATTCAAAATCTTGTGAAAATAATGTTAACAACTACAGATATTTTTTTAATTAAAAAAAAAAGAAGTATAGTCTCAGGATAGGAGATTGGAGCTGAGGATTCTGGTTATTTTTCTTTGAGGCTCTCTCCTCGTTCTTGAACCAGCTGACTTTCTCAGGGTGTACCCAGTTGTGAGTGTACACCGACTGGTATGCCTGTGAACATTTGAGTGAGGCACTTTATGTTGTTGCTTTTAGAAGGTATTGGAAAGTGTTCTGCATGTGAATAACCATGAAGGGACAGGGAGCTCTTTCCTTACCACTTGGACCACTCCCTGTGGTTAACATTCCCAGGTACATATTAAACTTCCTCAGTGTTACCTGGTACTTTGCTTTAAAGGTGCTTAATGAGCATCTAACTACATGTGGCCACACATCCATATGAAAACTGAAAATAAAAAAAGCAATCAACCATCAAGTATGAAATACTCCTCATCACCATTGTCATAAACAACACAGTTATTCACATGCAGAACACTTTCCAATACGTATCTAGAGTTTAAAGTTTTACATAGCATTTTACATACACTGTTCCAGAAGTTTTAGTGAAGTTTTAGGCTTACAAAAGCTTATTAAGACATACAGCTGCACTAATACTCTTGCAATCCTCTATGCTCTCAATTGAACATCACAACAATCTCCTGAATTATTATTAGCCCCATTTTTCTAATTTGAAGAAACAGAGGACTGAAGAGGCTCAGTATCTTATCCATGGTTATATAGCTCATATTGGAGGTAGGACTTGAACTGAACTCTCTCCTAATTCTTGAAACAAGTGATGATTCTACCACATACTGCTGTTTCTATTTATTGAGGAACTACTATGGGGTAGGTCGGGTATGGTTTTAAGCTCTATGAGGAGGATATGGGGGAAAATAAAATATGGTTCCTGCATTCAAGGACTTTGCCATCTAAATGAGAAAATAATGCACAAAAATGAAATAACCAGATAAGTCAAATAACATGGCACTTTTGCCGGAGCCATAAGCTAACCACACTGCTGTTTTTAAGACAATGCTACCATTCAGGGATGCCTAGAAACCATTAGATGTTCCTTATTCCTGTAACTGTCATTCACTTTGGATAGCCCATGGCTAATTCTGAAATGCCAAAGGAATATATCATATATGCACGTATATAAATGTGTGTGTGTGTGTGTGTGTGTGTATAATATTATATATTTATTTTATGTGTGTATGTTCCTGCCTCTTTAAACCTCCTATTAGGAAGGAATATGAGGGCCAGTTTGCCATTGGGAATTTCCATTGCCAGCTTGTACCTTGACCCAAATTTTCTCATGCTCCAGACCTAGCAGATCACTTAGTAGATAATCTTGGCATCCCTTTTCTAAATAGCGGGGCTTTTAGGTAAAGCAACTCTACTATCCCTCAAGGATACTGGTTTGGAGTGTGTGGCAACAGTAACATCATGACAGGAAAAAAATTGGGGTAAAGGAACATGATCCCAGAATAAGAGATTGGAGCTGAAGATGATGGTCACTGTTTTTTTTTTTTTTCTGGAGCCTCTCTCCTTTCTGTCTAGCTTCTAATATCTTGTCTGTTCTCATCAATATCCCCAAGATCACAGAATCTCAGAATTAGAAGAAAGCTTGTTGATCATCTGGTCTGGAAGTCACCAAACTATACCAGTTTTTATACTATAGACAAGCTAAGAATGTTTTTTACGTTTTATTCAAAAATGTAAAAACCATTCTTAGCTTAAAGATGTTAAAAAAAAAAACAGGCTGTGGGCAAGATTTGGCTCTTAGCAGTAGTTTGTCAACCCCTTGATCTAGTCAAAAATAGTCATTTAAATTAGAATACACTCTGCAATATCTCCTCTTGAAGACTTCTATTGAGGAAAAATCCATTAACCCCTGGAAGCAAGCCACTGCACTTTTGGACAGCTCTAATTGTTAGAATTTTTTCCTTTATATCATGTTTAAATATGCTTTTTCTCAATTTTATTATATTTGAATTTATTTTAAGCTTAAATACAAAATAAGGAAAGAAAAAAATTTCCAGGTACACAGCAGAATAAGAGAGGATTCAAGATGAAACAATAAGTTTCCATTTCAAGAAAACCTACATAATAGATACTACATAGTATTCTCAAAGCTGTCCATATTTTCTTTGCTTCCTTGTATATTTTTCTTTTGTCCTCTACTGTGTACTTTTCCGTTTATTTTCTCCCTTCCTCTCCCCCAAGAAGGCTACAATTAAGCACATATGTGTTTATGTATATACACATATATATATAGATATCCATAAACATACCCATATATACACAAATGCATATACGTAAGACTATATTATGCTTATTTCCTCTCGTCATCTGTTTCTCTGTAGGTGGACAGCATCTTCCCTCCTAAGTCCAAGACTTTTCATATTTTTCTATATCCACCAGCTCATCATTTCCTATATGTTTGTAAAAAAGTTATTTTGTGTTTATATTTATATTATTTATTTCCATCATATGTTTTAACAAGTATACTTTTATATTTTTATACTGTCTAGTTATTTTATATGGTCTAAAACTATTGATTAATATGACTGACATATAGTATAGTTTCCCTACTTTTCTCTTTTAATTAAATCTGATTTTAGTTTTAACTTTGTCTGAGATCATGATTACTATGCCTGTTGTTTTTATTACATAAGTTCTACCCCCAGGACTTTATTTTGTGTTTGTCTCTCATTTTTATAGCATTTCCTAAAAGCAAAATATTGTTGAATTCAAATTTTTAATCAAATTTTAATGGGTAAATTCATCCAATTCATTCCAAACTATAATTATTTGTTGCTTATTTTCCTCTTTCCTAATTTCCTCACCATCCTCCACACCCTATTGCTATCCCCCCTCACTCCTCTACTTTACTTCTCCCTGCTACCTTGTGCTCCTATTTTTTAACCCATCCCCCCCCAAATTCCTTTCTTATCCTCGCCCTCCACTGTATCCCCTCAGCCTCTTATTTCTTTCTGAATTTAGAAGACTTTTATTCCTTTATAGATATATATGTATTTTTCTCTCTTTCACCCACTCCTGATGAGAGTAGGGTTCCAGAACTACTTTCCCTCCTCTTCCATCTAATTCTTCTATCAGTTTTTCCTCTCATACCTAATTTCTATGAGATAATTACTCATAATTATTTTTTGCCTTTTCCTACATTAATTTGCTTTTCAGAATCACATTATACTAATCTTGACCCCATTTTTTCTTTCCTTTCTTGTTCTAATTCTTGAAGACAGTTTTCTTTATTTAATTTTTCAATTATTGTACCAGCTATTTTTTGATCATAGCTTTCAGATCAGTTGTTTTTCTTATAAATTGTTTTACATTCTCTTCTATTTTTTCATTCTTTATATTTTGTCTTATTATTTCTTGATCTTCTATAACTTCACTGGCTTCCTCTTACCCAATTCTGGTTTTCAAAGAGTCGTTGTCTTCCTTATGATGCTAGATCTCCTTTTCCAGTTGTTTGACTTTCTTTTCATAATCTTGTTTTTCTTTGATTGTTCTTACTTTTAAAAAAATTTCCTCTGTGTCTCTTAATTGATTTCTGAAGTCTTTTTTGAGTTCTTCCATGAATTCTTTTGGGGCAAGTGACTCACCATTTGTCATTACTATTTGGGGTAGGAGAGGGTTTTTGTTTTGTTTTGTTTTTGCTTCAATATCCTCTTCTGAAGATGAACACCAATCTTTTCTATTACCAAAGTAACTCTGTGGTTGGGTTCTTTCTCTTTTGCCAGCTCTTTTTTTATTTTCAGCAGCTTAATCACCTGCAATCCTGGGTATGGAGAATGGTACCTGTGGTCTCAGTTCCTTTACTTTTATTTTTTGAGCTTTGTTCTGGGCCTAACCTCTGCACTCCTTTCCCCGTCCAAGTCACAGGTAGGGCACCCCTGGCATACAATGCTGGAAATGTCCTTGATCTCTGAGAACACATCAGTGGCAACGACCCTCAGTTCTCCTCTCTGGCCTGGAGCTGAGACCAAGAACTCTGCTCTCCAGGAAGTGCCTATAGTCAGCAGCATCCCCTCCCCACTGCTTCTGCACTCACCAGAAATTTGCTGGTTCCTTCTTGTCCAGGACCACATCTCAGCAGCCCAGCTGTGCCTGACCTCCCTTCTCGGCAGAGGCTCCCTCAATCTTCCCCCACTCAGATGCCCTCCACACTGTCTGTGAGGTATAAATTCCTGTGGCTGAGGTAAAAACTACCTCCCAACCCAACTGCTCCCAATTCTCCCTGCTTGCTGTTTCTGTGGAGCTATCTGGAAGGTGTTTATACTTCAGTAGAGCCAGACCTCCATCCTAGCATCTTTCTTTGGCTCTTCCCTGGTCGTCCCAGGAGAACCACTGTTTTCCCCAACTCTTGCTTATCTTTGCTGTTCTATATTGACCCTGAGGTGCTATTTTGTCTTGTTTCTGGAGGAAGTATGGAGAGCTTGGAATTTTCTAACCTACTCCATCATCTTCCCAGAATCCTCTCCCCTCTTCTCAATTTCTGTCCATTATGCTATTCTGTCCTCCAGGATTAAACCAAAATAATCTAACCCTCTCCTAAATAACAACCCTTCAAATATTTGAAGACAGGTATTGTAGTCCCATTACATTTTATCTTTTTAAGAATAAATATCTAGTTCATTCAACTGATCTTACGTCATTGTTTCAAGTCTTTTGTTCAAGGCTCTTTCTCTTTATGTAGTCCAGACCTGTATCTATATTAGCTGATTTCCACAGCATCTCCACTACTGCTTTTCTTTATTGGGCTTATAGCTCTCTCACAGCACCTTTAGGAAAGAGTCAGGAGCAGTTCCCCTACTGAATTCTCTAGTAGCAACAGCAAATTTATACAACTTCTTCATAGAGTAGTTCTCAGCTCCTTTTCTCAGAATCCTCTGGAGCTTCTTAGGGAAGAAACATTTAATAGCCCTCTTTCCTCAAGATTCCTTCTTCTATCCAATGAATCAGAACACAGATTCATTAATACTTCTTTGGTTCATAGTGAGTCCTTATATTCTTCAAAGGTATCCTACCTGGATATAGTATCATAGAGTCCTTCCCCCTCTTCTAACAGTCTAATTTCAAATCCATGACATCATTCCACCTTTACAGTTTTATCTCAGAAGTACTATACAATACAGCAAAACCAGACTCCTCTCTTTCCTTTAATTTACCCATGATTTGAATTTTCTCAAGCCTTTCTTTATGTCTGGAATGCACTTCTCCCAGATCAGTATGTTGAATCTTACCCATGCCACAAGACCCAGATAAAATGCTATCTTCACCAAGAAAGCTTCATTGATCCCACAAATAGAAATGACCCTTGCTCCCTTTGACCTCAGCTAGTATTGTTTACATATTTTTGTAGTTTTATTATATTCTGTGCATTACCTCACTCAAAAGGAGAACCTGAAAAGACCTTAGCCTAAAAGGACCCGTATCTCCCATTGCATCCTGCGTCATCTCCAGTTATCTTGATGAATATCTGACCACTGGACCCAGATGGCACCAGAGGAGAAAGTAAGGCTGGTGTCCTTGCACTGCCCTCACTCACTCATATGAAAGTCAACTGCAAGTCATATCATAATCTCCCTGATGTCACAGTCCTCTTTGAGAACAAAGGACAAATACAACTGCTCTATGAGGGCAGAGAATATTTTGTCAAAAATAATAAGATGAGATGAGATGTGGCTAGGTGCCACAGTGAATAGAGTATCAGCCCTGGAGTCAGGATGACCTGAGTTCAAATCTAATCTCAGACACTTAACACAAATCTGGCTGTGTGACCTTGGGCAAGTCACTTAACCCCAATTGCCCCTCCAAAAAGAAAAAAAAAAGCTGAAAATATTAGAGAAAATATAAAATCTTACCTTTGGTTTTTTTAATCTACTTCATAAGTACAAGATATTAAAAACTACTGAGTCTAGACTTCGGACCACAGTTAAAGTGGCCAATTTTGTGGACTTCAGGGTAGAGCTATCATAGCTACAAGTGAATTTCCTTGCTCATAATTCTCTAATGTATAAGCTTTTCCACCTTTGATTGCCTATACTTCTCCCTATCTTCTGTACCTAGGCTGGCACTGGGACTCCCACAAGTTGGACTGAATTAGCAACTACCCAAATTCTCCTTGGCCTATTCTTGACATGAGAATCTATTTCCAGAAACATCTTTGTATGCGTCTTAAAGTTGCTCAGGGAGAATATAGGAATTGATTCCAAAACCAACTCTTGTTTCTAATAACAATGTAAAACAGAGATATCACAAGGCAGCTCATTATTAGTTTTTGAATGATTGGTATAGACAAAAATTGGTATGTACTTGTAAAAGATGAGGTTGAGTGAGGGAGTTAATAGGGTGGGGAAAGCTTCATAAAGGAGAAGTTTGAATTGAGCCTTGAAAATGAATAGATTTGGGGCTTTCTAAATGAACAGAACTGCATGACCAAAAGAAGGAATACAAAAAAGTTTGAAATATGTTCAAGGTAAAATGAATGTATCTGAAGTAGAAACTATTCATGAACCATTAAAGAAAGCATACGTTTAAGCACCAAATTGAATATTACAAACTCTAAGTGCTATAAGAAGTTTGAGAAATGGGTCACCTAAAAGAGACATGCTAAGGTCTCAGCCTATTTCATTTTTATGAAGATCTTGAGAAAAGAAAGGGTAGATCTGATCATTTTCTCAAAGGACAATGATAAAAGTTAGCTGTAAATTACCTGAATGTATACCTCACTACCTTAGTGCTTTCCAGTTTGAGTCCGTTGTTGCCCATATATGTGCAAAAGAAGTGTGTGCCCTGTACATTGTTTTTCCAATAGCTCCCCTTGCTATAGCTGCTTATTAAATACTTTTTATAAAGGCTAATTAAATTTGGCTGATAAACAATGAGAACCATACTAGTTGGAACTCATGAATAAGATAATTAGAAACCTCATCAACTCTTGGGTTGATAGATAGAACCCTTAAGTAGTAGCAGTAATTGCCCAATTCACTGATAGAAATGGGAATTTTAGAAGTAGCCACAGAGAGGATTCTGCAATTATATCAGTTGTTAGTGATATCCTTCACTACCCATGCCTGGAAAATAATTTAATCTAATCTATTTGGTATATCTTCTATATACACTTACCTCTGCACATATTATTCTCCCTCTTCTCCCTCTTCCTATTATAATGTTAAGTCCCTTGAAGGTAAGATCTGCCTTCCTTTTGTTTTTGTATCCCTGGTGATAATCACAATACCTTGCCTACAGTATGTGCTCAGTAAATGTTAACCAAATTAAGTTTAATTGAATAAGCAACAATGGATCCAAAATTATCAAATTTCTATCTCCAATTCTCTTATCCATGTAATCCACAAATAGGTAATCATATCCCACTATTGGTAACATGTTGGCAGGAAATATTTATTTTTGAATCATGACATTCATTTCCCAATCTTCATAAAAATGGACTCTATACTTTACCCTAATGTTTCAGGCTAGTTTATTTAATTATATTTTGCCATTTATTGATGAGACAATCTGATTTGGGATATATTTGTCTAAAGTGCTATCAATAATTAAATAAGCTGAGTGACAGTGTATGGAAGTGGAGACAATTACAAAAGAGTTACTTGGTACCTTCTTTATCTGTCAAGTGTATTGATTTATCAGCTTTCTACAAGTGAACGTCAGAGGCAATTTATTGGCACTTTAATAGGAGGCTTGATAAAATACCAGCAGATGGTATTGTGGGTAATGGCCCAGACTATAATGATTTTAGTAATTACTTGTCTTCTCTACTTACCTGTACTCAACCAAAATGTTCACATGCACATAAATGTGTACAAAAGCACAAAATCTATCATTCAGCTGAAACAGACTATCTTGTACCACTAAGTGTTTTAAATGATAGAACATCTTATAGTAATAAGAATGCAAAACTGGCTAAAGCAAACTCTACCACCACCCCAAAAAATGAACAAACAATAACTGGAAACAACATGGGCTGCTATTGTTTGGGGAATAGCTGAAAAAGCATTGGTATATGAATATTAACATAAGGCTTTATGAAAATTGGTAATTATGAGAAATTCAGAGAGGCATGGAAAGACATATATGAACTCTTACAGAGTACAGGAAGCAGAAGTAGGCAAACTATATACAAAATAACCATAAAAACATAAAGTAAAAAAATCCATAAAAGGTATCCAATTTCAGATTGAATGCAGTAGAACTAATCTTGAGGCTATGTGTTGAAACCATTGCCCTCATCTTGGCCTACAGCTGAGGAATGAGGGATGAAGAATGTTGCATTTGCTTCAGACTAACCACTGTGCTGGTCAGCTTTGCTTAACTGTTTTTCTTTATTACAAGAAAATTCTCTAGAGGGATAGGTAAATTGGAAATTGACAATGGTTTTTAAAAAGGCTTCAATAAAAAGATCTTTTTCTTCAACATTATGATACTTGACAAAAATAATGTCATATCATAAAATTTTGGAGGAAAATAGATACACATTTAGCTAGGGGGAGGATTCCTAAACAAGTTATAGAAGAGATCATCAAAGATAAAACAGATAATTTCAGTTACATGAAATTGAAAATCTTTTGCACTAGAAAAAAATCAATGCAGCTAGTATAAGAGGGTAAACTGTCTTCTGGGGAAAAAAAAACTTTGGAATCAATTTTTTCTAATAAGAGTCTGATATCCAAGATATAAAGAGAGTTAACAAATATCTAAGACCGAAAATCATTCTCTATTATAAGTGGTCAAAGTTTATGAACAATAAATATACTTCTTAATAGAAGAATTATAGTCTATTAATCATATGAAACATATTGCTCCATTAATAATAGAAACTCAAATAACAGAGTTTTCACCTCTGTATTGTTATGTGGGCTAATGCTGAGTTTTGAAGATGTAATCAGGCTCTTTTCTGCATTCCAGCTAATGATCTCGAAATTAATACTTAGTTATGTGGTAACCATTATCACCATACCACTAAAAGGTGAAAGGAAACTCCAAAATATAGTTTGCCTATATTTTAGTGAGATTTGCTTAAAGATAAATTGCAAGTGTCTGAATATCAGATAGTGAGTATTAGGACTGCAAGAACTGCCCATAGGCAGCCCCAGATGAAAGACATGCCCCTCCAGGCATAAAGAGTTTCCTCTGGTCTCACACTATTCTTGTTGTTATTGTTAAGTCATTTCAGACTCTTTATGACCCCATTTGGAGTTTTCTTGGCAAAGATACTAGAATGGTTCGATATTTCCTTCTCCAACTCATTTTAAAGTTGAGGAAACTGAGGCAAACAGTTAAGCGACTTACCTAGGGTCACGTGGCTAGTAAGTGTCTGAGGCCAGATTTGAACTCATGAAAATGATTCTTCCTGAGTTGAAGCCCAGTGCTCAACCCACTGTGCCACTTAGTTGCCCTCTTATCTTATCCTGATACAAATAACAGAATTCTTTAGATGGTCACAGAATAATTCTTTAGTGCCAGTGTGATTGAAAGCTCAATAGTTCTTGCTTAATATAATTCTTGACAAAAAGCCTTGCTTTTGACATCAGTCATTGTTACTAAGGTTCTTTCTAGCTCTTCAAGTGTTCTTAAAGATTTGAGATTGTTAATTGGTTTAGGCAGTGCATGGCTGACTTTGTGGAGTGACCTTTTTGAAGACTAAACTGACCAGGGCACATAAGTGAAACTTGTGGACAATCTCTTCTATGTTCACGATTCATCACTGAACCTTGGAACATATATAGGACTGTCAGTGGCCTTAGACATGTGTCGCTTGTCTCAGAAGAAACTTATGTTGGGTTAATTCTCATGATTAACCTAAAAATAATATATAGTCTGTGATATTGTAAAGCAATAGATATCTCATGATCTGCTAAGCATCCATACTAATAAAAAATCCTAACAATGACCTTGATAGATACTATCATTATCAGAGAGTGAAGGGCAAAACCTTTGGCAGAAGTTAGAAGAAAAAAGTCTAAAATCTGTTGAATATAATCTAGAAAATAATATATAAAATGACTACAATGAAGAAAAAGAAAATGAGGGGCGGCTAGGTGGCCCAGTGAGTAGAGTGCAGGCCCTGGAGTCAGAAGGACCTGAGTTCGGTTCCGGCCTCAGACACTTAATGCACACACAAAACCCTAGCCATGTGACCTTGGGCAAGTTACTTAACCCCAATTGCCCTCCAAAAAGCAAAAAAAAAAAAGAAAAAAAAAGAAAATGAAACAATGATGTGTAACTTTAGGATTTTGTGAGTTTAGGGTCAAAAAGATTTTGAACTTCCCATCTTCTCACTGGCATCCTAACAGCATTCCCAGAGCAGCTGATGGATATGTCTCCATCAGAAGTCAAAGTCAGACTAGATGGAGATTCAAGGCTCTCTACGAAGCACTCCACTCCCACTATACATACACACACACACACACACACACACACACACACACACACATATATATACATACAGTGTGTGTATGTGTGCATGTATATGTGTGTATATGTGTGTGTGCGTGTGTGTGTGTGTGTGTGTGTGTGTGTGTGTGTATGAAACATTTGGATAACTCCAACTAGCCTAGACTTCTAGGAGCTCTATTACCCCTTTGCTATATGTCCTCTCTAAGCTTTAGCCCACTTTTCCCTGAATTCTGTATGTACTTGTTAGAGAGTATGTCACAGACATTTGGGGAAATGTATACACTAACTGTTCTTACTATACCACCTTAATGAGAGTAATTTTATAAAAATAAATTGTCTGGCAAATTAATATCCACTGATAGTCATGGAAGGAAGTATACGAGTGGGGGCTTGTGAGTATTAGAAAGTCCTCACTGTACTACCTCCCCAGACTCGTCAGGGCTATCCCTAGATTCTGAAGCAACAAGTAGCCTCCTGAACTCTAGGGTCCCAACCTCCAGGGCAAGAGGGATATTATCTCCAGGCTTTACATGGGTAACAATAACAATAAATACTATTTTTAAAGTTTACAAAGTATTTTACATATATTATTTGAAATTTGATAAATGCCATTTGAGAAAAATAAAGTACTAATAGAATTCAGAGGAGGGAGAAATTGTTGCTGAAATAACAAAGGCTGTTTGGAGAAGGTAATACTTGATAAGAACCTTGAAAGATAAGTAGGATTTAGACAAGTGTAAATGAGGTAGGTGAAGAGCATTCCTCTCTGAAGATTTACTTCTGCAATGAACTTTAGTGATTATGTAGTATAAACTTCTAATGTGATAGATTAATCCAAGCCTAAAATGCTAAGTGACTTGCCCAAGGTCATGCTATATTTCAAATAAGGCACAGAGACAGGAAAGCATGGAATGCATGGGTCAAGTTCTCGGCGTGTTGAGTAGTTCATTTAGCATAGTATGTGTTGAGTGGAAGATGAGGCTGCTAAGGTCGGTTAGGACTAAATTGTGGAGGTCCATGAATCTCTGACTATCTGAATTTTGGTCTGAAGGAAATTGGAATGCTTTGAAGATTATTCCTATTGTTATTTTTAATTTTTATGAGGAAGATTAATAATAATACTATTTCCATAGATGAGATCCTTAAGGAACAGCCTATTCCTCTGCTAAATCATTTCTGTTTGGTTGATTGATTTCTTTTTGCCTGACTTTTCTCAGCCAAGGGTGTGGGCAGCCTCATACCTCCTGGATAATTTTCCCTGACCTTGCTGAAGCAAAATTATTTTTGGAAGTATTCCCTGGAGAAAAAGACTAGGCCAAGTATAGTGCAGTCTTATCTTCTGTCTGCCCCAAAGGCAGTTTCATTTTAGGTATTGAAAGGCTAGTCCCCTTGGAAAACTCTAAAGTACAGTAGTCTGGGCAGAGCTTAAAGAGTTTGGCCCAAGAGTAAGAGGCACTGGCACAGCAGTAGAAACACCATCACTGGCTCCTTTGACCTTGCTGACATCAGGAGGGATTAGGGAGATTCAACAACCTGCTTTCCCTTATGCCTCAGGGCACAGCTGAGTCAATTTTAGGCACAGATGCAGAGAAAGTAGAAATATTAATGGGCTATTTCAGGAAATCTGGACTCTCTATGGAACTCTCTACTGGAATCCCAGATGGTGCTACCTGCATCTGACCATGGTGTGAACTCAGTTCTGGCAAACTCTTCTGGGGAAACAGGGCCCCCTGTCATTGAGATGTTAGGGAAGCTTAAATCAGCATGGTGTGGGGTAGAGGGAAGTTGCTTTCATGATATGGCTTAGGGCTTTTAAACATAAGCAATTAATGATGGAATAACTATAAGGAGAGGGCCAATGATTTCACTGGAAACTCCTTCTACCAAGGCAGATGCAAATTTTCTCTGCAACTAGTAGAGAGTTGCCTGAGGGTACTTATAAGTTAAGTGACTTGGCCAGGATCACACAGCTAGTGCCTTTCTTGAATCTAGTTCTCACTGACTTTGAGGCTAGCTCTATATCCTCCTCACCAGGCTTCCTCTAACCAATAATGACAGGAAAGGGGAAAAAAAAGATTAACAGTAATACTATTTTGTCAGAGTAAAACAGTTGGCATTATCTTCCCAAGTTGATCGTTGTGGTCCTTGACTACTCAGGATCCTATTATAATCCCCATGATAGCATCAGGGCTTCCCGGAAGTGCCTCGTTCTACTTCATTTCCCTCACTCTCAAAATGTCCCCTATTCCTATTCCCTCAGAACTCCCTGTCATTATCCTCGTTTTACAGATAAGAGAGGTAGGCTCAACAGAGTTAAATGACTTGCTCAGGGTCACACAACCAGAAAGCATCTGAGGCTGGACCCAAACATAGGGTTTGACATTCCTGGCCTCAACTCCAGCATCTTATCCACTGTATATCACAGTGCCTTTCTAACACCATTTGACAAGGGCTGACTGGATTAGGAATAAGGACCTGAGTCCTAGCAATGTCCCCAACTAATATTTGTGACATAGATTAGTCCAATTAAATTCAGTAGGCATTATTGAGCAAATAATTGTGCCAAACCCTAAGGGGCTTCTCACAGACTATACCAGAAGCAGTGAAAATAGGAGAATCTTTGGGGAGGGACAAGCCCTCCATTGAGGCAATAGGAAAATTGTATCCAAGCATACCACATGGGAGACCTGATCCTGAGCCCTCTAAACTGTCCCACCTGTTAAGTGCATGAACCTGATTTAGCTGGTTTTTTTTTTTTCAATTTTACCACACTTGCAGATTTCTTAAAAACTGAATTCATTTAAAAAGTAGATGCAGGTAGGCACAGGTACCTTCTGTATTTTGTATGTATCTGCCTGTGTACTTCATTTGGAAATCTGAACTAGACCAGAGCTATCTTGTTCCTGGCTCTCCCTTTTTGCTCTAGAGATTTGCTCCCAGTACTATGATGCAAGCCCTCCCTTGCCTCACCCCACCCCACAGAGCACTCTCCCCTTTCCAAAGAAGATGTTTATTCCACAGTCTGGGTGTTAACTCACCCTGAAGCCAGTAGAATATGGGATTCATTAGGAAGATGATGAAACCATGCTCTGAAGAGCTGAGGACTTAGCTCTTAGCTTGGTTCTGTTTTACTGTTGTGCATCTTGCATTTGCCAGCTAGATGGCAATCTGATGTGCCAGCCCCTGAATGCTCCCTGAGTAAGGCTACCCTTGCAGCCTTGGTGATGAGTCTCCTTGGCCATTGTCACAGAGAGAAGTATTACAGGGAAAAAGAAATGAAGGACTGCCTAGCTGCTTTGTATAGTTTTACTCCTGTGAATTTGGGCTCCTCATACTTGAAGGAACACCCAGGAACAGGTCTAACAATCTATTCCTGGCATTCACCCCAACAACTGGTTTTACCCTTTCCAAAGGCTGGTGTGTGATTGACAAATGTCATTAGAATGACTAAAAACTCAGGTTCCATCCCTTGGAAAGGTTATTCTCAAAAAGGACATGGCCCCCAGGGTCCCTGTGGAAGAGGATAGTCTGTCTGAAATATGTTCTCATTGCAAACCGAGCCAGCAAAAACAACTGAAGTGCTTGCTAGAACCAGTGACCATTTTGGCAGACCTCAACGTTTCTCTTGGTCTAGAGGAAAGAGTGAAATGGAGACAATGTCTGACTTGGACCTATCAAGGAACATTCAATAGGACTGTCCAAGTCACTAAAGGAAAAATTAATTGAGGTACTGTTAAATGTTCCAAATAAATGCTGTCAGAAGCCCAGCTGTGTTGCTTTAATTCTCCATCTTCCTGAAAAAGCAGAGAGTAACAACTTCAATATCAAGTTCAATTCAGATAGTCCAGAGAGAAAATATAAATATTCTAGAAGGACCCTTCAGTTACTTTGTTTTTATATCCATAAACATGAATATACATACATACATAAACACCTGAGGTGGATATATAGACAAGTACCTTGAGGTATAAGCTGACCTAAGATTTCTCCAGGAGAGATATAAACATGTAGTAGATAGAGAGTTAACCTCAGAGTCAGGAAAGCTAAAGTTCAAGGTCAACTATAATACATACTGGTCCTTGGGATCCTTGGTAAATCACTCCCCCTCCCACCAACTTCCTCAATATCCCACACAGCTCTCAAAAGCAGGGATCTTTTAAACCATGGGTTTTGTTACATAGATATAGACATATAGATGTATACATACATACATATATTTCAATATAATTTGCTTCCTTTCTAATCCTATGTATTTTATTTTATGCATTTAAAGATATGGGCTTTCTAGGTGTGCCAAAGGAGTACATAACATGCAAAAATAGTTAAGAACCCTTGCTCTATAACCGTAAAAAGCAGAGAAAGTGTTGACTTGCTTTGGTAGATGGAATGTCAATACTAAAAGACCCCTACTCCAACGAATCCACAAGTCCAGATCATAAAAGAAAAAAGAAAAATCTCATAACTTCACCTTTTCATGTAAACATGTGGTAGTCTATATGTAAATCATTGTTAGACTTTGTGGGATAGGGGCTACAGGCATGCTAATGTGAAACTCATCTCAAACAGTGAAATGATTCAGCTCAGCCAGAGAGAAAGAGGCAGAGAGGAGATAAATGAAATTTCCTTGTGCCTTTTATCACCTGTGGCTCAATGTCCTGTGAGGGACAGTTGCGTGTTGAGACCTGAGGTCAGTGGGAGAGCTCTGACGTACTCTGAACCTTTCAATAGCCCTGCCAAACATCTGAGCTGAGTGTGAGGTAAGTTCATTATCCTGCCTTCCCAGGGAGCATTTTCAAGTGAAGTTGGGAACATTTTTCAAGCAGTGTGTAATTACAGGGATGGAAACACATTCAGAAACTTTGCCTGCTCCCCTTTTAATTCAGTGTAGCATGGAAAATGAGCCAGGCAGGAAGACAGGCTGTGATAGGAAGAACAGAAAGCACTGTCCCTAATATCCCTAATTTTGCCTATGGTATAAAAGTATTTGTGGGTATTTTTTCCAAGTTGCCTTTGACTTTAGAAACTGAATTCTTATGGAGCAGCATCTGGGTTAATGCTATGCATAGCAATATGCAAAATATCTTCTGTATGAAAACAATGAAATAAAAAAGGACTAGATTGGAAGTAAGGCCACCTGAATCCTAATCCTAGAACTACCACTCCCTAATCTTTTATACCTTGGATAATCCAACTAAATTCAATAAGGATTGCTGAGGAAAGAACTGTGGTAAAACCCTAAGAGAGAATTCAAAGATGAATTTGACAAGCCCTACCTTCAGGAAATATATGTTCTAGCAGAAGAGGTGAGACCCACTCACAAATAGCTATGAGAAAGGCATAAGGAATTTTTTAAATTATAATTGTATTATAACTATTGTTCAAAGGACAAAAAAATCAAGTTCAGAAAAAGGATTCACTGAGGTGATATTTGAGCTAGACTTTGAAGGAGAGATAACATTTCAATATGAGAAGCAGACATTCCTAGTGTAGGGCATGACAGAAGCAAAGGCATGGGGACCAGAAAGTGTTAGGGCAATGATACATACTCTGGGTGGCCTAGAAAATCGGGTTCATTAAAAGAAACAATAGGTGCCAAACTTATACCCAAGAATCCCAAAATAAGACATTTGATCTTAAATAGGTTGTATGTGTTCATTTCTTAAAGATACACCTCCTGAAAGTGATTATTATCCCTGTTTGTGTGTGAATTAATATGGGACCCATAGCCAATCCACAATGGGTATCTATAAGAAAAGGGAGACTTGTCTAAAGAAACAAATGTGGATAGGCAGAATTCACAAATCTCTTTCTCTCCCTCTTTCTCCACCTCTCTTTTTCAGTTGATTTCATTAAATATTTCCCAATAACATGTAAAAAAAATTAACAATCTTTTTTTTAAATTTTGAGTTCCAAATTCTATTCCTTTCTCCCAGCCCTCCATTTTCTTTAAAAAGGCAAGGAATTTCATATCAATTATATGTGTGAAGTCATGCAAAACACATTTCCATATTAGCCACATTGCAAAAAAATATAATAATAAATAAAGTGAAAACAAGTGTGCTTCAGTGTGCATTCACTATTTGTCAATTCTCACTCAGGGGGTGGATAATATTTTTCATCATGGGTCTTTTGGAATTGTCTTTCATCATTGTCTTGGTCAGAATAGCTAAGTCTTCACAGTTGATCATTATTCAAATACTGCTGTTACTGTGTACAATGTTCTGGTTCTGCTCACTTTACTTTGCATGACATCATATACATCTTTCCAGGTTTTTCTGAAACCATCCTGCTCATCATTTCTTATAGCACAATAGCATTCCATTCATATGACAGAACTTGATCAGCAGTTCCCCAATTGATGGGCATCCCCTCAATTTTCAATTCTTTGTCACAAAAAAAAAACCTGCTATAAGTATTTTATATAAATAGATCCTTTTCCCTTTTGTTTGATCTCTTTGGGATACAGACCAAGTAGTAACATTGTTGAGTCAAAGGGTATATACAGTTTTAAAGCCCTTTGGGAATAGTTCCAAATTATTCTCCAGAATGGTTGAGCTAGTTCACAACTCTACTAGCAATGCATTAGCATACCGATCTTTCCACTTTCCCTCCAGCATTTGTCATTCATGTTAGCTAATCTAATAAGTTTGAGGCAGTATCTCAGTTGTTTTAATTCTCATTTCTCTAATCAGTAGTAATTTAAAGCATTTCAAGTGATGTTTGATAACTTTGATTTCTTATTTTGAAAGCTGCCTGACCTACCTTTTGACCATTTATCAACTGGTAAATGACTTTTATTTTTATAAGTCTGGCTCAATCCCCTATATATTTGGAAAATGAGGCCTTTATCAGACAACAGTGTCGTAAAATTTTTCCCACTTGTCCATTTTCTTTTTAATTTAGACTGCATTGGTTTTGTTTGTACAAAACCTTTTTAATTTCGTGTCAATCAAAATTATTTATTTTATTTCCTGTAATCTTCCCTATTTCTTGCATGGTCATAAGTTCTTTGCTTCTCCATAGATCTGACAGGTAAATTTTTCCATCATTTATCCATTTAGACTTTGTCTTGATATATGGGGTAAGATTCTGGCCTATGCCTTATTTCTGATGAACTGTTTTCCAGTTTTCCCAGCAATTTTTGTCAGAGATTGAATTCTTACCTGAAAGGCTGGATATTTGGATTTATCAAATGCTAGATTACTATGGTTATTTACTATGGTGTATTGTATAACTACTCAATTTCCCTGATCTACCATTCTATCTTTTATCAAGCACTAGATTATTTGGATTATTACCACTTTGTAATGTGTGTAATACCACACTTTTTTCACTTATTGCCTTGATATTCTTGACCTTTTTTTTTTTCTTCTGGGTGAATTTTATTATTTGTTCTAGTTTTAAAAAATAATTCTTTGGTAGTTTGGTATGCACTGAATAAGTAAATTAGCTTAGGTAGAATTGTTATTTTATTATATAGACTAAGCCTACCCAGGAACAATGAATATTTCTCCAATTTTTCAGATGTCTTTATTTCTGTGAAAATTTTTTTGCACTTGTGTTCATCTAACCCCTGAGTTTGCTTTGGGCAGGTAGATTTTCAAGCATTTTATGATGTCTAGCAAAATTTTAAATAGAATTTCCCTTTCTATTGCTTGCTGCTGGGTTTTGATGGTAGTATATAGAAATTATCATGATTTATGTGGGTGTATTTTATATCCCACAACTTTATTGAAGTTCATTATTTCAGATGAATTTTTAGTTGATTCTCTAGGGTTCTCTAAGTAAGCTATCTTATCATCCACAAAGAGTGATAGTTTTTTTTTTTTTATTGATATACACAGTTAAGGTATAAATTTTCCCCTAAGTATTGCTTTGGCTTCATCCCACAAATTTTGGAATGTCATCTCATTGTTGCCATTTTCTTTAATGAAATTAATTATTTTTCTGTGATTTGTTCTTAATTTTTAATCTGTGCTTCCATAGCCTTTTATTAAATGTAAATTTCATTGCATTATGATCTGAAAAGGGAGCATTTAATACTTTAGTTTTTCTGCATTTGATTATAAGGTGTATAAGACTTGTATGAACTGATACAGAATAAAATAAAGACCTCAGAACTCTAACCAATCAATCATGATTTCAAAAGATCAATAGTGAAATTTACCTCTTGCTTTTTGGCAGAGTGGTAATGGACCATATCATATATAATGGACTAAACTAGATATTTTCAGATGTATCTAATATGTTCATTTTGCTTGACTATACATGTATGGTACAAGTCAACATTTTAAGTACACAAAAGAAAAAAGTGCCTAAGTAGGCACAAGTAGGTTAATTTAATTATTTCCTTCACTTTAATGTATATAAATATCATATATTTAATATAAAAATTTAATATATAAACACAACTCCATCTTTAATATATGAATATATTAATAATAAGTCACATTTAAATACTTTAAGATTTGTAAAACACTTGACATATTTGAGTTTCACAACAAGCCTGAGATAGTTGCTATTATTACTTCCATTTTATAAATAAGGAAACTAAGGCTAAGAAAAGTTAGACAATTTACATAGGTTCACAGAGCTGTGTGTTATGGAAGTTTCCAATTTTTTATATAATCCTTTTCTCTGCTTTTCTTTGTAACTTGAAATATTTACATTGACTGATAATTGTTCATTCACAATCAAAATTAAATTAAAAAATACAAAATAAAATAAAAATCTAGGTGAAATGTCTCTCTATCTTTTCCTGATCTAACAGTCTAGTAACTGCCTAGTAACACTGTCAAAAAGAAAGTTAGTCTGGTATAACTTGTTATTAAAATGTATATGTATTCTTTTGCATTTCTGTCCCTTCCCATTGACTCTATCCCGACTGTCAATAGAATCTCAATTCCCTTATAACAAAGCACAGTGAAGTCAAGAAATGAACTCATTAACTATAGACTACTGCCTTCCTACCAAGGGAGTCTACCACTTCTCTACTATTAGTCCTTTGAAATCACTGCTGCTAACTACATAACATGCAGTCGTTCATTTAAAAAAAAAAAATTAGGTCATTGTGTAAATTGTTATCCAAGATCTCCTCACTTCACTCTGTCTATTTATACAAATATTCATAAATTCCTGAATTTTTCATATGCATGGTGTCTTATACCAACATAACATTCTAAAACACCATAAACTACAGGTTTTTTTTTTCAGCTATTCCCCAATCAATAGCCATCTATTAAGTTTATATTTCCTTACTACCATAAAACATTATGCAAATAATTATATATTTATATGGCACCCACTAGGCACTAGAGAGCTCAGGAGGAGCAGGCACTGTGGGAAACTCATCTAGCCAGCCCAGTTATCACTGGGCATTGCATTACCTAGGAGAGTTAGTACTGTGGGGAGCCTGTCACTTCAGCCTTCTTTACCCACCCACTCCCAATGGCTGAACACCATCCTAAACTCCCCCATCCCCACAAACACAAGAGAGAAGAAAGAACCTTCTCATTGCACTCTGACCCTCAGACCCATTCTTTCTCAGTGGTCTTAGGTCAAGCCCTTCCTCCTGCAGGGCAGACATTACTGCCTGTATTAGCAAGAAGTCAGCAAAAACCATTTTTTTTTTTTCTGTAAGATAGAAGAACACTGGGTCTTATCATCTGCCCTTCAACTTCTGAAGCAACTCTTCCTCATAAGGAGAGATTATTAATGAGTTTCACTATAACTGTTCCTTTTCACTAAACATCATAAGATCATAGACTGGAAACACAATGGTCATTTAGACCAGCCCCCTCACTTCACACATCGGGAAATTGAGGACCATAAAGTGACTTGCCTGATGTCACATGGTATATCAGAGTTAGAATTTTAAATAAATACATAATAAAATTTTTAAAAATTTGAACCCAGGTCCTCTAACTCAAAATTTAGTCCTCTATCAAGTAAGTAATTCACAGAGTACTACCTGATTAGATTCCCAAGATCTAACATGAGGAATTACTGTGTGACTTCTTAATAGTTTGACTTTTCCTTTGAATGGTCTTCTAATTTCCTTTTATCCTCTGGGTTCACTCCTAAAATTTGGAGACATGCATGATTTTACAATCCAAAACTACCATATCAATAGCCTTCTTTGAAATAATGAGAATATAAAATTTATATTTAATAAATCAATCATTCTAAACTAATCATGAAATATGTCAACATGGTAATAAACAATGAAATAATAATGACATGCCTTTCATATGCATCAACTAAGCTAGGTAATGCAGTGGATAGAGTGCTGCACCTAGTGTCAAGAAGATCTGAGTTCATATTACAACCTCAGAGATTTAGTAATTGTATGATCGTGGGCACTTGATACTTGAGCACTGTTTGCTTTTGTTACTCATCTGTAAAATTGGGATGATAATAGCACCTATCTCCCAGGGTTGCTATCCTCACAACAGATTTGTCTTCCTCAAATTAGATAGTAGTTATAAATCACTTAGCACTGTGCCTGGCACAGTGTGAGCTCTATAAATGTTAGCTAGTATTATAAGTAGCAAAACAGGCAAATTAATGTCATTAATTATTACCAGAACTGACAAGATAGTATAAATTTAAATTCTATGAGAAAATAGCTTTGGGAAAGAAAGAAAAATATTTTAAAATCCCAACATAAGACCCACATATGATAGATGAGGTTGACCATAGTCACTTGTAGGTCACTCCTCAGCCTACTAATTGAATCATTCCCATATTTAAACTTATCATTCTAAATTCTAGAGCAATCAAGAGGTATGTTTGGTTATTTTCCTTCTAACTGGTAAAACTACAATCTCTTTTTAATTAATTAATTAGTTAGTTGGCTTAATCTTCCTTCTTGGGTTTGTTATATATTATGTATGAATAAGCTAGAGAAATCTCTTATAATAGCAGTTATTTCATATTTACCTGGAGAGGCTTATACAAACTGATGCTGAGTGAGAAGAGTAGAACCAGGAAAAATTTGTACACAATTACAGACACAATGTATGTGTGATGACCAACTTTAATAGACTGGTCTCTTCTCAGCAATGTAGGGTTATAAGTCAATCCCAAAAGACTCATGATGGAGAGAGATGTCTACATCCAGAGAAAGAACTGAGTTTGAATCCAGATTGAAGCAAACTACCTGCTCTTTTTCTTTTTCTTGTTTGGTTTTGTTTCCTCTTTCCCATTGTTCATTCCATCTGATACAATCCTTCTTTATAACCTGACTAATGTCTAATGTGAAAGTATTTGCAGATCCTATACTTGATTGTATGCCACCATGGGGGGGGCGGGGCAAGGGGAAGGAGGGAGAGAAAATTTGAAACTCAAAGAATTGTGGAACTGAACGTTGTAAACTAAAAGTAAACAAACTAATAAAGACCAAAAAATAGCAGTTACTAATTTTTTGTCATTCAGTTATTCAATCATATCTGAATCTACATGACTCATGGACTTGTTCATAGGATTTTCTTGGCAAAGATACTGGAGTAGTTTGCCATTTTCTCCTCCAGTGTGTCCCCATTTTATAGATAAGAAACTAAAACAAATAGGAGTTAAGTGACTTGCTCAGAAAGTATCTGTGGCCAAATTTGAACTCATATCTTCCTGATTTCAAGCCTGGTTCTTTATCCACTGTACCACCTAGCTGCCCCACTTACTCATATCTTCATATGTTAAATCCCTTAATCTCCTATGATTAAATAAATGAAATTGCTACACATGGAATTAACAAATGAAGTTAATAATAAAACAAAATCTAGGTACTTATTTATATTTCAAAAGTGAGAATCACTGCAGTCACTTCAAACCCACACTATAATAACAGATGATTTTTTTTCAGTTCCAGAAATATAGTTACTCCATTCAGTTCAATCCAGATTCTGATTAACGTCTTTCAAGATTTCTATTCATATTTCATCTCAAAGTAAGTAAATACAGTCTCTTAAGAAATGTTATACTTAACCTCTTTTTGGTTTTGTCTTCAGTCATCACATAGAATACTCTTCCTGTAATATACAGTAAATTGCCAATTCCTCATACAGCGTCATACTTTTTCATAATAGAAGAGAGTCCTCACAAGAAAGAAGCTTCTCCTTATTTTCTTTCACTCCCCCTCTTCTCCATTATTAATCTCATAGAACCTCATAAATCAAACATAAAATATATACTCTCCCTGACTCCATAGGGAGAAAAATTTCAGAGTAAAACAGTCGCAACTGTATTTTTGACAACATTCCATTTAGCTATTAAAGATACATTAATACTATGTCTAGTCTAGTGGGAGAGCCTAGTGAAACAGGTGTTCCCATGAATTGACATCATGTACTTTGTTGAGAATTTGTTCAATTTAATCCAATAGTGTCAATAATACTCTGCTTGACTGTGTCCCTTCTCTTCCTTCTGCTCTCCTTTATGTATTTTTCAATATCTTATTGATATTTTCTCTGTTTTCCTCTTTTTTATTACTGTCACTCTCCTTCTATCTTCCCCTTCCCAATAGAAGTGTTCCATTGTGAAAAATAAGTATACTTAAGCAAAGAATCACACTTTGGCCATGTATAAAAATTTACCTCATTCTATGCTAGGTTAGAGGGTATATATAGTTTAGTGATATTTTGGCTCTAGGTCCAAATTGTTTTCTGTAATAGTTGGATGAATTCACAACTCTGCCAATAGTACATTTGTATTCTTTTGCTTCCATAGTCTATCCAACATTTGTCATTATCCATTTTTATAAACTACCAGTTTGATAGCTATGAGGCAGAGCCTTAAAACTATTTAATTTGCATTTCTCTTGTTATTAGTGATAAAGAAAAAAATTCAGATGGTTATTCATAGTTTGATTTCCTTCTTTTGAAAACTTACTGTTTGGGCAGATTAGAGCTAGCAACACAGTTGAATT
Source organism: Gymnobelideus leadbeateri (assembly GCA_011680675.1). Taxonomy (NCBI): domain Eukaryota; kingdom Metazoa; phylum Chordata; class Mammalia; order Diprotodontia; family Petauridae; genus Gymnobelideus; species Gymnobelideus leadbeateri. Next base: position 236,202 of record WOXC01007459.1, on the reverse strand, counting down.
CTCTAAACATCCGCCTCCAGACAATTTTAAAATAATGCCTCAAATCAAATTTGGGAACTGCAGAGCAAGAAAGAAAGAAAGAAAGGAAGGAAGGAAGGAAGGAAGGAAGGAAGGAAGGAAGGAAGGAAGGAAGGAAGGAAGGAAGGAAGGAAGGAAGAAAGGAAGAAAGGAAGAAAGGAAGAAAGGTCAGGGTAAGACATTTTTTCTGCCTGAAGAAAACTTAGGAAGTGGGGAAGAAATGTGTATGACACCAGAGAGAGGGCTAGCCAAGAGCCCACATTTTTGGCAGAACCAGCAGTGAACCTTGAGAAGAGGCCAGAACAGGAGTAGCACCACCTTCTGGATGCTTTCAGCACAGAAATGTTCCAGGTTGCAATTCCAGGGCAGAGAGGAGTATTCATGGTTGGTCACAAGGAAGTAGGGTACCTGTTTTCAGTTCCAAGGCAGAGATTAGCACTAGCACTTGAGGTTACAGGAGAGCAGAGGACATGGTCATAGTTCCAGTGCCAAGAGGAGCACTAGAACTTGTGGCTTTCAGGCAACAGGGGTACTTCCTGGGTAAAGTCAAGAAATGAGGCCAGAAGAACAGTGATCATATTTCTCTCCTGATCACTTCAACTTGGAAACATCAAAAACTTTCTTACCCCCAGAACTACTCTGGGAACAGCAGCACAAAAATGCCTAAATCTTTGGACAGTGCCCCAACCCTCATGCCCAGGTGAGAATAATCCAATGTTAACATGAAGTTCAAAGTAAAGAAATAGGCTAGAAAAATGAGCAAACAAAAAATAAAGAAGTTGACCATAAAAATCTGCTGCAGTGGCAAGGAAGACCAAGACATAAACTCTGAAAAAGACAACAATATGAAAACAGCTACAAAGTCTCAAAGGAAAAATGATAATTGCACACATGCTAACAAGAATTCCTAGAAGAATTTTGAAAGAGAGGAAGAGAGGGAAGGAGAAACACAGAGAGAGAGGGAGGGAGGGAGGGAGAGAGAGAGAGAGAGAGAGAGAGAGAGAGAGAGAGAGAGAGAGAAAGGAAGGGAAGGAGGAGCAGAGGAAAAATTGAGAAAAGAAAGAGACACGGGGGGAGGAGTCAAGATGGCAGAACAGAAACAGGACTTCTGCTGGGCTCTGACTTCCACCTCCTCCAATTCATGTAAAAGGTAAATCTGAACAAACTTTGGAGCTACAGAACCCACAAAATGACACAGAGAGGCTAACCTCCTGCTAAGAACAGCCCAGCAAGACATCAGGAAGGGGAAGGTCAGCACTCTGGGGGCTGACCCCAGCCCTGATACAGCTGGAGGTTTTAGCCTCAGGGTGGGCCTGACCAGCTGCCACATGGAGGGACTTCAGAACACCAGCACCTGTGGTGGTTTCCAGAATTATCAACCCATAGATGCTAAGGACAAAGTGAGAGGTCAGTGCAGGGTGGACTTTGGGATCTGGTAGTTTGGGAGTGTGGTTGACCTTTGCACCTGGGGCAAGAAGCAGCTGAGTTGCAATGGCCATGCTGCCACAGGCACATGGCAGCTTCGGCTCCTGACCTACAGATTGTAGGAGGACGAGACTCAAAAAGCTAATGAGGAAAATGCCTTAAAAAGATGAATTTGCCAGATGGAAAAAGAATCTCAAAAGTTCACTGAAGAGAATCATTCCTTCCCAATTAGATTGGAGCAAATGGAAGCTAGTGACTTTATGAGAAATCAAGATATTATTAAACAAATCCAAACAAATGAAAAAATAAAAGGCAATGTGAAAATACATCCAGGAGAGATAATTTTAAAATTACTGGATTACCTGAAAGCCATGATCAAAAGAAGAACCTAGAAATCATCCTCCAAGAAATTCTCAAGGAAAATTGCCCTGATGTTTTAGAACCAGAGAGCAAAAGAGAGGTTGAAAGAATCCACCTATCACCTCCTGAAAAAGTTCCCTAAAAGAAAATTCCTAGGAATATTATAGCCAGGTTCTGGAGTTCCCAGATCAAGGAGAAAATACTACAAGCAGCCAGGAAGAAACACTTTGAATATTGTGAAAATGCAATCAGGATAACACAGGATCTGGCAGCTTCTACACTGAGGGATCAAAGGGCTTGGAATAGGATATTCCAGAGGTCAAAGGAGCTGGGATTAAAACCAAGAATCACCTACCCAGCAAAACTGAGTATCATGTTTCAGGGGGAAATATGGTCATTCAGTGGAATAGATGACTTTCAAGCATTCTGGAAGAAAAAAAACAGAGTTGAATAGAAAATTTGACATTCAGCTACAAGAAGCAAGGGAAGCATGAGAAGGTAAACAGGGAAAAGAAATCATAAGGAACTCATCAAAGTTGAACTATTTATATCCATACATGGAAAAATGATGATTGTAACTTATGAAACTTTTCTCAGTGTGAGAATAGTTGAAGAGAATAGGAATGTGTGTATACATACATATATATGTCTTTATAGGAGGGTATATGGGTATTTGAATACATATGTGAATGTGTGTATATATGTGTACAGGTATACATAGATAGAGGACACAGGACCAATTTAAAAGGAAGGGATTATACTTAAAAGGTGAAATTAAGAGGTGAGAGAGGAATATAATAAGAGGAGATAGGGAGAGACAGAATGGGGTAAACTATTTCATGTAGAAGAGGCAAGGGAAAATGGTCACTATGGAGGGAAATAACAGGAAAGCAAAAGGGAATGGTTCAACCTTATTCTCATTGAATTTGGCTTAGGGAGTGAATGACATACACACTAAATAGAATATCTCACCCTACAGGACAGTAGTGGGGGAAGGGGATGAGAGGGGGGATGATGAAAGGGAGGGCAGACTGGGGTGGTGGGAAGTTGGAAGCATCTACTTTTGAAAAGGGATGGGATGAAAGTAGAGAACAGAACAAGTGGGAAGTGGGATAGGAGGGAGGGAAATATAGTCAGTCTTTTACAATATATCCACTATTGAAATTTTATGCATAGTCATACATATACAACCTATATTGAATTGCTTATCTTCCCAGTAAGGGTGGGTGACAAGGGAGGAAGGAAATAAATCTGAAATTCAGAGCTTTAAAAATCAAATGTTTAATATATATTCATATACTATTATTAATATTATTTTACATGTAACTGGGAAATAAGATATACAGGCACTGGGGCATAGAGATCCACCATGCCCTACTGGTAATTTGTAGGGGCTATGGGAGAAGATATGGGAGAGAGCAGATTGGAGGAGGGGATATCTAGTGGGATTGCTATTTTGGGGTGGTGGGTAGGGGGAAAAACGGGGAGAAAATTTGTAACTCCAAATCTTGCATGAATGATGTAAACTAGAAGTTAATAATGCATTTGATAAAAAAAAATAAGAAAAGAAAAGAAAGAGACACAAAAAAGTACTGAAGAAAATAACACCTTAAAAACCAGAATTGACCTAAAAGAGAAGAGGTATAAAAATTAAAGAAGTAGAATTGGCCAAATATCAAGTGTGACTTGATAGGCCTAATATTATACATTTTCTTGGGAAAATATCTTTCCCACAAGCTTCTCAGGATGCCATTTGCCTATTTGTGTTACTTGTCTGGAAAACCTTAGTCTTTTAGATTTAATTTTTTCCCCAGGTAAGATAATAAAGTCAAATGGTTTTCAAAAAAAAAGAATTGGCCAAATAACAAAAGATGTACAAAAACTCACTGGAGCAAATAATTCCTTAACAGTTAGACTGGGTAACCGGAAACTGACTCCATGAGACGTTAAGAAACAAAACAAAGTCAAAAGAATGAACAAATAGAAGAAAATGGAAATTACCTCATCAGAAGAACAACTTACCTGGAAAATAGATCAAGGAGGGACAATATAAAAATTGTTGCACTACCTGAAAACCATGATTAAAAAAGACATCATATTTCAAGAAATTATCAAGCAAAACTTCCCTGCTATCCAACAACCTAGATCAAAGAGAAGGTATTGCAAGCAGCCAGAAAGAAACAATTAAAATGAAGTCACAGTCAGGATGATACTAAGATATCTAAATTAAAAAAAAAAAACTTTATTCAGGTCTTATCATTTCTTTCTTGATTATTTTGACTTGTCTATATCTGAAAAGGACACATTAACCCCCCCCCCCCATATACATATGTATCATTTACTTCTCTCTGTAATTCAACTATCTTCTTTTAATACTTAAATGCTATGGCATTCTGTTAATATATATTAAGAATTTATATTGTTTCATTAGATATGAAATTGTCACCCCTGCTTTTTTAAATTCACTTAAAGAAAGATTAATCCTGCTCTATCCCCTCATTTTAACTCTAGGTGGATTTTTTGTGGGGAGAGATGAGTTCATCATATTCACATTGATATTTATTATATTGTATTGTGTTTTCCTCTTCATTATTTCATCTTATACTTTTCTCTCATTTTCCCCTGTTCTCCTCTTTATATTCTAAAGGTAAGAGAAAGAAAAGAAATATAACTCTCACTAGTAATCTAGAAACAATTTATGTAGTCTGGTTGCATTATTCTGCCTTATCTCTCTTCCCCCATCCAAAACTTTTATCATTGTTTCAAATACTTTTGCCTTCTCATTTTAATACCCTCATTTGTGAGTCACCCTCTTGTATTGAAGCTCATTTTCACTTGTTATTCTTTCCATCCCAATTTCACACTCCACTTAAACTCTACTATTTCTCCTTTATGTGGGCCAACTTGTATCCCAGATTAATATATTTCTGCACCAAGTTCTTTAGGTATCTGCATGTGAGCATAATGGCAAGCTTAGACATACTTAGCACATTGTTTCAATTATTTATTTAGCACCTTGTTTCAGTTCAAGTGCCTTTGAGCCTTGCCCTGATGACATCAAGGCTTTGTTAAAAAACAGAACTTGTGAATTCCATAGTGGAAGGAACTTGCTGATGTAACAGACAGGGGCTAATGGCTATATAAAAGTAAAAGCACAGGCTGGGATAGAGCAGAAAGGAGAAGGGAACACTTGTGATGGCAGAATTGAGAGGGGCACTCTGTCTGCTCCATCTGTACTGATTTTTGTTTGTAATACTTTGTACAGAAGCCCTGGGACCTTACTAGAAGCCCTGAAAGAGTATTTTCTGGTTGTCTGTTTACACAAGACCTGGAGGAGAATTTCAGAGGTCCTGGGACTATACTGACAATGTGTATTGAGTTCTCAGACATTGTGGGTCTCTGTTGATTTCACAGGCAGAAAGTGAGTTGATAATGGTGCCAGAAATGTGAATGAATGTTATTGTGCCTCTTTTAAGCTTTGTCTTCCCAAAAACAAAACCATGAAGGACTTAATGTAGACCGGACACTGTGAGCTTAAATATGGAATGGGAACTGGATGAAGAGCTGGGCAAGGAGTTTAGAGCTGCCTACCTGTGAATCCAGATGATAGCTGGGTAAATTCAGGCAAAAGTTGGGACCATGGAAGAGGAACTATGGAATTTAGGAGCCAGCCTAGAGTCAAGATGAAAAGACCTCTCCTTGGGTACTTAATGCTGACTGAGAAGATCATGATTTACTGTGTCTTAAGGGTGGGAGATTTGTACTCTGTACCTTGTATCTCTTAAGGATGATTGGTTTTAAGGATGATTGGAAACTAATCTACAATCAAGAAGAAAGAAGACTTTTTGACTGAGAGATTAAGATAATGTGACCCTAGGAGGTAGAGAATTTGACCTTTTTACTTTGTGTCCCTTAAGGATGATTGAGTTGAGGACTTACTGAATGATATATTTTGTTTAAAACTAAGTGGCCACTTTAGTAATACATTGTTAAGTTATACCATTGTGAATGCTGTACTTTGGTTTCTGTGAATGTTTTGTCTTAGTTTATTACTGAATAAACAGAGAGTTCACTATACAGTGTGATCAGAACCTTAAAGCTGTTCACAACAGCAGTCCTCTGGAAAGCTGCTTATGTTTGGCTTTATAGTATGTGCCTATCTACATATGTACAATATGTCTCACCATTGCCTTTGGGTCACCTACAATTTTGATTCTATAGAGAGTATAGTATTATATGAATCATATCAGACATATAATCTAAAATAGGTAGCTACTTGCTGTAGTCAGGGGATAGTGGATATAATCTGAGTCTGAATCCTGCCTCCCTAGTTGGATAACTAGTGAACTAGTCTAGTTGTATAACTAGTTGTGTAACTCTGGGCAAGTCACTTGATCTCATCAGCTTCCTCTTCTATAAAATGGGGATAATAATAATAATACCTGCCTCATGACATTGTAGTGAGGGTTAAATGAGAAATGTGCATCAATTGTTTTATAATCCTTAATAATCTATAGGTGTTGTTGATTAGTATTAATTATCAAAAGAATAAGCAAACGGATGTTTTTTTTCCCCCCCAGGGTACGATTTGGGATTGTTGAAAATTCTGCAGTTTTCAAATATAATTCAAGCTACTTTCTTCTGTTCAATTCTAAACCCAGCTCATTGTCCACTTGTGGTGTCTGTCCAAGATAAATGCACTGATGGATGAGCTCAATGGGCTGTCTAGTAAACTGCAAATCATTGTCTGACAGCAGGCATTCTTCATGCACTTTCCTTTTCCTGTGTAGATTTGTAGGTCAAACTTCTTTGAATGGTTGTAGAGTCCATTTAGGCAACTCTGTAGTACTCTGAGACTTGATGCTTTGAGGACAATATCATTCATAAATAGGATTCCTGGATGCCATTGTTCATTCACCATAAGTTTACATTAAATTTTTTTCTGCTACATCTTACAACTTGTTTTAATATCTCGATTCACCACAACCTCTACACTGTTTTCGATAGGAATCTATGACTTCTCCATTCTAAACTTTTGCAGGTCATTTGAGAACCCAAATATACATTTATATTGATTAAAATTCATCTCCTTGGATTCAGTTAATTTTTATAATCCAGAAAAATTTTATGAGCTATTGGGTTTGCATCTAGCATATTATCTATCTTTCCCAGTTTGAAGCATTTGCAAATTTGGTAAAGTCATTCAAATCATTGATAAAAGTACTGAACAAAACAGAACCATGGACAAATCCTTGAAGTACTGCACTAATGAGCTCCCTTGAGGTTATCAAATCATTAATCACTCATTTTGAGGAAGAAACATTCTTCTACTTTTAAATCCATATAGCTCTACTATCATTTCCCGTATGTCCTCAAAAGAATACCATGAGAGACTCTGTAATACCTTGCTGAAATTTAGGTTGTGCATGTGTGTGTGTTACATATATAATATATCTATATATTTATAAATATGTATGTATATGGATGTATATATAATATATATAGCATATACATAGTATATGTATATTTGTTTTGTTTCTTGATGTGTGCATGTATATACATATATATATACACACATATATGCATATATATACACATACATCAAGAAACAATTATGTGTATACACACACACACACACACACACACACACACACCAAGAAACAAAACAAAGTCAAAAGGATGAACAAATAGAAAATGCAAAATGTTTCATCAGAAAAACAACTGACCTGGAAAATAGATCAAGGAGGGATAATTTAAGAATTATTGCACTACCTGAAAACCATGATTTTTACAGCCTACACATCATATTTCAAAAAATTGTCAAGGAAAACTGCCTGGATATCCTAGCACACTATCTGAAAAATGAAATTAAATTAGCCCGGCAAGGCCTGTTCTTGATGACCTTATTCCTATATCTTAGCTTCTCTTTCTCAATGCTCACAAATGTTATCTTTAATAGTATGTTTTGGAATCCTCTTAGTAATTATAGACAAACTTGTTGACATGGTGTGAAGAATTCATTTTTTTGTAGAACTAGGACCTCATTTGCCCATTTCCATTTTTGTGTTATATCTCCTCTTCTTAAAATTTTTCAAATATTTGTTGATATATTGTTTGAAATGAAATTTCCCAGCAAAGAGTTCTTAAGGATTTAGTCATTGGTATTGGTGATTGTGGGTATGGTCACATATAAACATATACTCAGAAAGGTATTCTGAAGCCAGCTTATACCAACATGCAAGAATTGGTTGTTAAATTTTTAATGTGAGCAGTTATACCATGGAAATTAGCAAATATTACAGGTTGAGACTTGATATCTTATTTTGTTGATTATCTAGACTTAAGAAAGTTTTGGACAAAATGTTAGTAATGCAGATTTTTTTTTAAGTGCATTGCGCCTACTTTTTTTTCAGAACTATTTGTCAAGCATTTATCAAGACATTCCTGTATATATATATATATATATATATATATATATATATATATATATATATATATATATATATATACACACACACAAAGAGACACATATAGAAACATGTCTATATAATTACGTGCATTCACACTTGAATATTCCTATATGTCTGTGTTTCTAGATATAGCTAGGGAGTGAATCAATCACAAGTAAAAAACAGATTCCCTTAAGGTTAGTGCCTATAACATAATTATAAATGTCTAATTCATATTAGTCTCTTTAATATAACTTAGGCCAGGGAATCAATTAATTTTTAACAATGAAGGCTTCTGGCTTCTAGGTAAATGAGTAGTTTTTCAACTATGATCTTTGAAGTAGGTTTATTATGTCACAAGGTTTAAGAAAAATTTTCCAAGATGTTACTCAAATTACAAGGAAAAGCATCCAGCATGGGATAGTGGAAAGAATTTCTTAGTGGAAAGAATCCTGGCTTTGGGTCTAGAGAAGATCTGGATTCAGATTCTGCCTCTACCAATTAACACCCATCTGTCTTCAAGCAATCAAATTAACCTCTTGGGCCTCAATTTCTTTCTCTGCAAAATAAGAGTAGATTAAATGATCTGAGGCATCTTGCAACTCTAAATCTGTGATCATATGCTCCTGTAAAGATTCATGCAAAATTAAAAGCTTTATGGTACATGGTAGAACAGGTCTGAAGAGCATTTTGTGAATACTTCTCAAACTTGAAGGAAACAGAAGCAGACAGTTTATTGAATAGAAGACTGACTTTTAAGACAAGAAGTCTTGGGTTCAAATTTCTTCTGACACAATGTGTGACCATGGACAAGTCATTTAACTTATAAGTATGCCAGACCACTAAAGTTAGACAACTTGATGAAATGCATTAATGGAGAAAATTTCCAAATCAGAAGGTACATACAGTGATGAAATCCCAGGTCCAAACCAAAGGAAAAACAAACAACAAATATCCCGTACCAGTACATCAATTGTTTATTATAACACAGTAATATTTCATTATATTAACAAACCACAATTTGTTTAGCCATTCCCTAATAATAGTTCAGTACTCCCTTAGCTTATAGTTTGGGGTGACTAAAAAAACAGCTGCTCTAAATATGTTTGCACACATAAGTCCTTTTCCTCTCTGATCTTATTGGGATAAAGTCCTGGTATTGGTATAGTTAGGTCAAAGGGTTTTCATATTTCAATAACTTTTTTGATAGCTCCAAATTACTCTCCAAAATTGTTGGATCACTCCATAGCTCCACCAACAGTGATTTTCCATAGCCCCTTTCACATTTGTCATTTTCCTCTTTTGTCATCTTTTCCAATCTAATGGGTTTCAGGTGAAACTTAAGAGCTGCTTTAATTTGCATATCTACATTTATTAATGATTTAGAGTATTTTATAATATGGTTGTTGATAGCTAGGCTTTCTTCCTTTGAAAACTACCAGTTCATATCTTCTGTCCGTTAGTCAAGTGAGGAATGGTTCTTAGTCCTAAAAGTTTCCTTTATCTTGGATATGAGACCTCTGTCAGAAAAACTTCTCACAAGATATTTTTTCCCAGTTACCTATTTCCCTTTTAATTGTAAACATGTTACAGTTTTTTGTATAAAAACTTTTCAATTTTGCATATTCAAAAATGTTCATTTTAATCTTGTGTGATCCTTTTTTTTCACTCAAGTTGTGAACTATTCCACATAAAGATGAATTGTAATTTCTTCATCACTGCTCTAATTTGCTTATGATGGCAACTTTTATGTCTATCACAGATCCATTTGAAGTTTAACTCGTTATATGGTGTGAGATGTTGGTCTGTACCTAATTTTTGTCATTTGGTTTTCACCTTTTCCTAGCAGTTTTTGTCAAATGGTGAGACCTTTCCCAAGTAATTGAGATCCTTAGGGTTATCAAACACTGTTATGATGCTCATATATTTCTATACCTAACCTGTTCCACCGGTTGAACCCTATTTTTTAAGTATTACAAAATCATTTTAATGACTGCTGTTTTGTAATATGATTTGTGGGATCTTATATTGATAGATCCTCTTCCCTTCTAATTCTTTATTATTATTATTATACAACAATAGCACATATTTTTATTATTATTATTATTATTATTATTATTATTACCACAGTGGATGAATATTGCAAAGATGCAACCTAAGGCTTTAAGGAACAACAAATTTACTAACAATTAGAGCTATCCAAAACTGAAATGGGCAGCCCTAGAAACCAGTGGGAATCAATTCTTGGAAGTCTTCAGGCAAAGGCAGGAATATCCCTAGAAATATTGTAGAAGAGTGGGGAGTTTTTCAGATAGGATTTGGATGAGATGGCTGTGGGTATCCCTTCCACCTCTAAAGTTCTGTCTGATTCTACATAATTATGAGGAGCAGAGATGATTTGCCCATCTAGTCTTCAGGTTTTTCAACTTCCACATTCATCTGTTCTAGCTCTAACTCAATCCTCATTTCTTATGTGGATTTTTCTAGAGGTACTACCCAAACTTTCTTGTTGGGTAGTACTTCAATGTATCTTATTTGGGTCTTAACCTAATGTTGGAAATTAAGGTAGTATGATGAAAGGCCATTTTTTCTCCTTTCATTTCCTTGACATCTAAATTTTTTTCTAAAATAAAAAATTTAAGCTGGCTTCTAAATACAAAGTAAAATTGTCACACCTAGGTAGGGAAAAAAAAACCTTGGGTGGAGTTTTGAAAAATTTGAGTGTTAGTTCTAGTTTCATAACTTCTTTTTATTTTCAAATGATTTATTAACTTCTGGTTTACATTATTCATTTCTGCCAGATTTTGAGTTACAAATTTTCTCCCCGTTTTTCCCCTATTGACTTCCCCAAAATAGTGGTCCCACAGAATATCCCCTCCTCCAATCTGCTCTCTCCCATGTCTTCCCCCATATCCCCTTTGACTTTTCCAGTAGGGCATGGTGGATCTCTATACCCCAGTGCCTGTATATCTTATTTCCCAATTACATGTAAAATAGTATTAATAATAGTATCTATATTTTTTAAACATTTGGTTTTAAAACTTTGAATTCCAGATTCATTCCCTTCCTCCCTTGGCACCCACACTTACTGAGAAGATAAGCAATTCAATATAGGTTGTATATGTGTAGCTAATGTAAAACATTACCACAGTAGATATATTATAAAAGACTGATTACATTTCCCTCCTTCCTATTCCACCTCCCCCTTGTTCTGTTCTCTACTTTGATCCTGTCCCTTTTCAAAAGTGGGTGCCTCCAACTTCCCTCCCCCCAGTCTGCCCTCCCCTTCCATCATCCCCCCTCTCATCCCCTTCCCCCTACTCTTCTGTAGGGTGAGATACCCTGTTTAGTGTGTATATCATTCCCTCCCTGAACCAAATTCAATGAGAATAAGGTTGACCCATTCCCTTATGCCTTCCTGTTCTTCCCCTCCATTGTAGCCATTTCCTTTGCTTCTTTTATATGAAATGTTTTACCCCCATTTTATCTCTCCCTATCTCTTCTCATTATATTCCTCTCTCACCTCTTAATTTCACCTTTTAAGTATCATACCTTCCTATTAAATTGGTCCTGTGTCCTCTATCTATGTATACCTGTAAACATATATACACACATCCACATATGTATTCATATGCCCATATACCTTCCGATATAGAATATATGTAGATATATAAGATATATCTATGGATATATATTCCCTTCAACTATTTTCATACCGAGAAAAGTGTTATCGGTTACAATTATTGTTTTTCCATGTAGGAATGTAAATAGTTCAATTTTGATAAGTTCCTTATGATTTCTTTTCCCTCTTTACCTTCTCATGCTTCTCTTGCTTCTTGTAGCTGAATGTCACATTTTCTATCCAACTCTGGTTTTTTCTTCAAGAATGCTTGAAAGTCCTCTATTCCACTGAATGACCATATTTTTCCCTGAAACATGATACTTAGTTTTGTTGGATAGGTGGTTCTTGGTTTTAATCCCAGCTCCTTTGACCTGCAGAATGTCATATCCCAGGCCCTTTGATCCCTCAGTGTAGAAGCTGCCAGATCCTGTGCTATCCTAATTGTGTTTCCACAATATTCAAAGTGTTTCTTCCTGGCTGCTTGTAGTATTTTCTCCTTGATCTGGGAACTCCAGAACCTGGCTATAATATTCCTAGGAGTTTTCTTTTGGGGATCTTTTTCAGAAGGTGATTGGTAGATTCTTTCAACCTTTATTTTGTCCTCTGGTTCTAAAACATCAGTTTTCCTTGAGAATTTCTTGGAGGATGAATTATAGGTTCTTTCTTTGATCGTGGCTTCCAGGTAATCCAATAATTTTTAAATTATCTCTCCTGGATCTATTTTCCAGGTCAGTGGTTTTTTCCCATGAGATATTTCACATTGCCTGCTATTTTTTCATTTGTTTGTATCTGTTTAACAGCATCTTGATTTCTCATAAAGTCACTAGCTTCCATTTGCTCCAATCTAATTCTGAAGGAATGATTCTCTTCATTGAGCTTTTGAGGTTCTTTTTCCATCTGGCAAATTCAGCATTTTAAAGCATTCTTCTCCTCATCCTTTCTGAGCCTCTTTTGCCATTTGACTTAGTTCATTTTTAAGGTGTTATTTTCCTCAGTCAAGCTGTTGACTCTCATTTCACAATTTTCTTGCATAATTCTCATTTCTCTTCCCAGTTTTTCCTCCACTTCTCTTATCTGCTTCTTAAGGTCCTCTATGGCCTGTAACCAGTTCATATTTTCTTTTGAAGCTTTTGGTGCAGGAGTTCTGACTTCTGACTTCACAGTCTTCCTCCTGTTCCATGCTTTGATCCTTTTTGTTCCCAAAATAGGAGTCTAATTTTGGACTCTTGTGTTTGCTTTGCTTCCTTTGCCTGGTCATGTTGCCACTCAATTACTTGACTTTTGGGCTTGTTGCCACAGTAGGACTCTGCCATCAGACAGGGGAACTTCCGTCCCAAATGCTGGGGTTTTCTCAGCTGCCGAAGTTATTAGTTTGATGCCCTCTCTGAAGCCTCCACACGATCTGGCAAGTTGGTCACATACCCCAAGACCTCCACCCTAGACCACAATCCAGGTCCAATCTGACCACAATCAGACTGGTTGCTTGGTCCCCCTACAGTCTGCAGGCCAGGGGCTGAAGCTGCCACATGGTGGTGGCTGTGCCACAGCCCTCAGTGGCTTCTCACCCTGGGGGCAAAAGCCACACACTCCCCACTACTGGTCCCAAAGTCTGCAGTTCACTGACCTCTCACTTTGTCCTTGGCATCTATGTGTTGATAATTCTGGAAATGGCCACAGCTGCTGGTGTTCTGAAGTCCCTTCAGCTGGCTGCTGGTCAGGCCTACCCTGGGGCTAAAACCTCTGGCTCACTTGGGTCTGGGGTCAGCTGCCAGAGCACTGTGCTGGCCATTCCCTGCTTCCCTGCCAGGCTGTCTTCAGCAGGATGTTTGCTTCTCTGTGTCATTTTATGGGTTCTGTAGTTCCAGTGTTTGTTCAGAGTTCTATTTTACATGAATTTGAGAAGGTGGAAGCTGGAGTTATGCAGAAGTCCTGTTTCTACTCTGCCATCTTGACTCCCTCACAACTTCTTAAACTGATTAAGCCACTTAGCTTTCTGGGCTCCTGTTCCCATTTTATTCCTAAAAGGTAGGGATGCTACTGCTGACCTCATACAGTTATTTATTATATCAAATATAATAATGTGAAAACATTTTGCAAAGTAGAATAACTAGTATACCAGCTAGTACCACATTAGTATAGATAATACTGTGAAGCAGTCACATGTGTTTGAATTCACAATATTTGAAGTCATAATTGTATAAAATATGGTCATTGGTTCAATGGAACCAGTGGAAATATTTAGTATGAATTCCTTGGATTCATTATTCATACTTAATGAGGACATAGCTATATACTTTAAGGCATATAAAATGTTTTACGTATGTTATTTCATTGGAAACTCACAACCTTGTGAAGTAGATACTATTATTATCCCATTCTATGAACAGGAAAACAAGTTGGGAGAGATTAAATGAATTTCCCAAGGACACATTTAGTATATTCTGTGCAAAGAACCACCAACCATTGAGTACTCTAAGGTAGCATAAGAAAGCTTAGTGCTATAAAAGATAGAGAACTTCCCTTTGTGGTGGCAAAGAACTAGAAATTGCAAGGATGCCCATCAATTGGGGAATGGCTGAATAAGTTGTGGTATATGAGTGTGATGGAACACTACTGTGCTGTAAGAAATGAGGAGCTCGGGGGCTTCTAGGTGGCGCAGTGAGTAGAGCGTCGGCCTTGGAGTCAGAAAGGCCTGAGTTTGGATCCAGCCTCAGACACTTAACGCACACACAAACAAAAACCTAGCCATGTGACCTTGGGCAAGTTATTTAACGCCAATTGCCCTGCAAAAAAAAAATTAAAAAAAAAAAGAAATGAGGAGCTCGATTATTTTAGAAAAGTATGGAAAGATTTGCATTAAATAATGAAGAGCAAAACGAATAGGATCAAATAAACATTGTATACAGTAACTGCAACATTGCTTTACACACCTCTTAGCAATGTTATGAGGATCAAATGAAGTTTATATGTGTGTGTATGTATATATAGTTCTTTGCAGACCTTAATGCTTTACATGAAATGTTACCTATTATTATTGTTGTCTTTACTATTTAAAGAACTAATAACAATATGCTGTTCATTTATCTCAGTTGTTTCTGACTCTTGTGACCCCATTAGCAGTTTTCTTGTCAAATATACTGGAATGGTTCATGTTATAGATTTCCTTCTCCAGGTCATTTTACAGATGAAGTAACTGAGGCACAAGGAGCTTCGTGATTTGTCCAGAATCACAGGAAGTGTCTGAGGTAAAATTTGAACTCAGGTCTTCTCTTCCTGACTCCAGGCCTAGTGCTCTATCTGTAACTGCCACCTGGCTGTCCATAACGACATTACAAAATACAATTTTTTAAAAAATAATGTCTCAGGGCAGCTGGGTGGCGCAGTGAGTAGAGAGCTGGCCCTGGAGTCAGAAGGACCTGAGTTTGGATCTGGCCTCAGACACTTAACGCACACACAAATAAAAACCTAGCCATGTGGCCTTGGGCAAGTTACTTAACCCCAATTGCCCTCCAAAAACCAAAAAAAAAAAAATCATGTCTCATCATGACATAAAGGTAAAACATGGATTCTTAATGACTATGCCAACAGAATGTCAAATCTAGCAGGTTTTGCCAAGCTATAAAGTCTCTAAGTATAGTCAAATCATCTACAAACACTCATTTATCTTCAAGTACTCTAAATGTGAAGTCCATACTCAATAACCAACAAATTGACACACTACTACTAGAGGAAAACTACCTCAATAGAAATCCCTCTCTTCCTTCTAGACACAGGTTAAAACTTGTGTCCTGTACAAAGCCGTTCCTGACCCCCATACCTGCTAGTGCCTTCTCTCCCAAATTATATTGCGTTTAATTACTTTGTATTTCTTTTCATTTATTTTCCATATATTTATTGTGTGTATGTATATATGTGTATTTAGATATGCCCTTGTTATATATCTGCCCCATTAGAATGGAAGTTCCTTGCAAGTTGGTATTGTTTCATTCATTCTATCTCCAGTACAAAGAACAGGGCCTGGAACATAGTAGGTATATGATTAATACTTCTCATTGTTTGACTGAATCATATCAGTGTTGACATTCTCATTATGAATAAAACTAGAAGACAAAAAACTCCCATCAAATGGAGAGGTGGCTCACAGGTTATCTCAGGAGCTGGTTTATTGTGTATCCAAGAGGAGAATGTGGAAGGGAACCAACTTTTCTTAAGCATATGCCAAGCTTTACATATATTATTTCATTTGGCTCTTAGAACAAGAATGTAAAGTGTTATAATTATTCCTATTTTATAGTTGAAGTAACTAAGGCTAAGATTATGTGACTTGCATATAGTCAAGTAGCTAGTATCTGAGGCAGGATTCAAACTTAGGGTCATATAACTAGTAAGTGTTTGAGGATACATTTGAATTCAGGTCTTTCCAACTCTAGGCCTAACATTCTAGCCACTGTCCTTCTTAGCTACCTCTGGAGATGTAGCCCAGGAGAAAGAAAGGATGGGTTTTGGTGATGTCATGCTAGTGTGTCAACTTTTAGCACAACTCTTGTCAAATTATTTGTTAAATAGTGATTTTGGGTCCATTGATAGAGAAGTCAAATAGTTTTTAGGCCAATTAAAAGGTTTATACCTTCAAAACAGTATTCATACTCAAGTATCTGAACATAAAATTACTCTGAAACATACCTCTTTGGTACCTTCTGACCATGTGGCCCCTCTTCCCCTAGTGTAATTGGAAAGGGTGAAGGGTTCTTCCAGATCCTCTGTTCAAAGTTGGGCGAAGGGGGAGGAAAGGGAAGTCATCTCATCATTTCCATGCTGGGTACCCTTCCCCAACTTTTTACCTTCTTTTTATGTGTTAGCTGTCTTTTCCCATTAGATTGTGAGATCTTTAAGGGCAGGAATTGTCTTTTGCTTCTCTTTATATCTCTCAAACAGCTTAGCACTGTGTCTGACAGAGTTAGAGCTTAATAAGTGTTTATCGACAAAAAAATGTAAAAGTTATTAACTACATGAAAGCATCAAGGAGAAGGTGACTTACAGAAAACAACAGAGTGAACTTCATTGGACATTTCTCTGTTTTTCATAACTACTTTATTCTTAGTTCTCTTCCTACGTGCCTGATTGTTCCTCTTTCTCCTTTTCTGTTTTGTTATCAATCCTATATCCATAGCATGCCCCCAAATTATAAGTGTTCTCTCCTGGCCCTCTTTTTCTTTCTCTCTTCACTTTCTGTTTGTAACCTCATTAGTTTCCATGGGTTTAATTATCATCTGACAATTAATAATCTGTTGTCCAGTTGTTTCAGTCATGTCCAATTCTTCATGACCCCATTTGGGGTTTTCTTGGCAAAGATCCTAAAGTAGTTTGCTATTTCTTTCTCCAGGTTATTTTACAGTTGAGGGAACTGAGGCAAACTGAGTTAAGTGACATGCCTAGGATTATACAACTAATAAGTCTCTGAGGCTGGATTTGAACTCAGGTTTTCCTGACTCCAGGCCTGGTATTCTATATAACTCTCAGATCTGGATATCCAGCTCTAATCTCTTGCTTCAAGGCAATAAAACATTTTTCCCTAAGAACGCAGATCAAAAGTGTCCTTTTAGATTCACAACCCCTCTTAATCTTTTTCATAGACTTGTTCTGTAGTATCTTGGTTGCACTGATGACATTCACCAGCTATTGATCACTCCTCAGAAGTTATAATGTAACTCTTACAGACATTTTGCATAAGGTTACTGGAGCAGGTACACATGCCATATGCCAATTTGAAATTTCCTGTGGTGCAGTGAAATGAGCTTTTGCTTCTCTGCCTATGTCAAGAGGCTGTTTAGATATCTTATTGGATAATAACTCTGTCACTTCATAAAACCTTCATAAATACTTAAAAGATATTCTTTTTTGTCTTTTTTGGAGGGGGAAAGGCAGGGCAATTGGGATTAAGTGACTTGCCCAAGGGCACACAGCTAATAAGTATTAAGTGTCTGAGGCCAGATTTGAACTCAGGTCCTCCTGACTCCAGGGCTGGTGTTCTATTCACTGTGCCACCTAGCTACCCCAATATATGCTGCACTATACCTTAATTTTAGTTCTCTACTAGACACCACTTTTATGTTAGGGTTGGAGTTGGAGTTGAAGGTGTTTAGAGATAGGGTGCTATTTTAATAATATCAATAATTCTTTATAATTTTTATGGATTTGTTCCTGTTAAGCCAAGCACGAGGAGCTTTCCAGAGGACTGCTGCTGTGAACAGCTTTCAAGATTCTGATTACATAGTATAGCAAGCTCTCTATTCAATAACAAATCAGAGCAAAACATTCACAGAAAATCAAGGTACAGCATTCACAATGTTACAACTTATCACAGAAAATCAAAATACAGTATTCACGACAGCTTATCACTAAAATGGCCACTTAGTTTTCACCAAAGTGGTCACATAGTTTTAAAAAAAAAATTACATTCATTTGTAGATAATCACAAAATCCTCAATTCAATCACAGAATACAAAAGTCAAAGTTCTCCACCCCTAAGTCACAGTAAATCATAATCTTCTCAGTCAATATACAATATCCAAGTAAAGTCTTCTTTCAGCTTGACTTGAGGCTGACTTTCAGCTTCCATGGTTCCTCTTCCATGGTCCCAGCTCTGACTGTCACCTGGATTCAAAGGCAGACAGCTCCCAGTTCCTTGTCTGGCTCCTTGTCCAATTCTTCATCCAGTTCCCATTGCATATTGAAGTTCACAATGTCGAGTCCACCTCAAGTCTTTCATAGTTCCTGTTTCTGGGAAGACAAAGCTTTACAGAGCCATAATAATATTCATTCACATTGCTGGCACCATCATCAATTCACTATCTGCCTGTGAAATCAAATCAGACCCACCAACAAGGTCCAAAAGGCCAGCACAAATCATCAGTAAAGTCCCAGGACCCCCAAAACCCTCCTCAAGGACTTCTGTAAACATACAACCAGAAAATCCTCTGTCAGGGCTTCCAGTAACATCCCAGGGCTTCTGTACAAAGTATCACAAACAAAAATCAACACAGACAGAGCAAACAGAGTGCCAAGATACCACAAGTTTTCTTCTTCTTGACTGCCCCCACAAGAGTTCTTTTTCTTAACAGACTTGATACAAGGCTCAAAAGAAACTTGAACTGAAACAGGGTGTTAATTCAACAGCTGAAACAAAGTGTGAACTATTTCTGTGCTTGCCGTTACAGTTCCTCACATTTTCCCCTAAAGGATTGTCCTCTTCAGAAGTTCACCAAAATGCTGAGACTCTGTTCCACTAGAGGTCTTGAAATTGTATGCTTATTAATTGAGAAATAATGTGGCATAATGGTTACTCTAAGCAGAGGGCTTGAGGGTGAATCTTGCCAGAAGACTGATGTTAAAACACTATATGATTTCTAGCCATCTAGCCCATTTTCATCCTCCTATTCCACTTTGGACTTAGTTCATTTTTTTTGTCCAGTGACTGATCAAGGTTATGTATTGTGCTATGTAATCTATGGGCTGTATTTCAGTCCAAACAATAGGTCTTCCTCTACCTGATTTTTCCTATGAAAATTATTATATTGGCCTTTTGAGTGATTATCAGTCTCATTTAGGAGATTCCAAATGGTGTTTACAAATAGCACTATCCAGGGAACATCATCATCTAAAGGGAATCCCCTTACAACTTGAACTGTAAGTTAAGCATCTTCCCTGTCAATGGAATTCCTTGGGTGAGCACACATTTCCTAATTTTATTATTTGCTTATGATTAAAAATCAAAAAGTCATTGGATATGGTATTTTTGTTACATCTCCAAAGAAATGTTCTATGATTTTAAACATAAGGGAAGATATCTTATTGGAAGAGAGTCCAGGCATGAAGTGATGAGGGTAGAAGAGTCAAAGAAGAAAAAGAGACATATATGAGAGATGTTATGAATGTCAAATCAACAGGACTTGACTACTGATTGAAAAGGAGTGGGGTAGTTGAAAGAAAATAAGGAATTGAGGATGACATCTAGGCTGTGAACCTGGATGACTGGGAGAATGTTTTTATCTTCTTTTCCTTTCAGCAAAAACATAGGATTTCCAATGATGCTAACTATTGCATTAAGCAACACACATTTGAATTTCTCTCATGGGTCTAATAAACTATTGGGCATTAGAAAGCATACAAAAAAGCATAAACATGATCTTTGCCTTCAAGGTACTTGCCATTTAACAGAACCATAGCCATGATTTCCAGCACCTAAGGCAAATTCAATTGAACAGGGTTAGGAGCTGGAGTATAGGTGTTTAACTTATGATCATTCTTTATATATATATATATATATTTATATATTTATAATTCAGGGCCCTCAAAAGAAATCATGGACATTAAGAACAAAGTTTTGAGTCATTATGAAAAGAGCCAAACGTTAAACATCTCTAGTAAGATGCAATTAGGAAACCGGCATTAGATCCCCATACACATACTTGAAAATCACCTTTAAAATGTTAAGTTCTTTAGGAAAAAGGCAGCATTCAATTTATCATCAGATCTACTATTCAATGACTTGATTATGGCCCCCAAACATCATGCATGTGCCCAGACAGCTGAAGGTTGCCGACTGCATTGGAGGGAGGCCTTAGAGACATCCCCATGAATGCTGGACCACTCAGGAAGCACAGAGCACTCCCAGCAAGCTGCCCCCCCTCCTTCCTCACTCACACTCCAGGGCCACGCAATCGGATTGTAATGGTGATGGAGAAAAGTCACCTTAACATAAGATGTTCACCCACTGTCGCAGTCTACCAGAATCCCTTCAGAGTGAAACACGTGACATGACCGAAAAATGAACTCGATGCAATTTGGTTTAAATGCCAGCGTCTTCAAGAACCTCTCTGACATTTCAGTTACAAATAATTGAAGATCCTTTTTACAAAGAAAATTTCGACTCCCTCGTAATCAACTACTTTATATGAAGAAAAAAGGCATTGTTACATTGTTCTTCTTGGATTATGTGGCGACAGGGTCAGTTCAGATTCTAACTAGCAAATGTCTTCCCCATGTCTTCCTTCCCTTTGTATTTCCTCTTCCCATGTGTGAATGGTATATACCTGTATTTTATCATATGCTTTATTTGCCTCTTCATGGTGATACGGAAAAGCATGACGAAGTACATCACGAGGATCGGCCAGAATACTGGGACGTTGAAAGCATCAAAAAATGTACAGATCATAGCAACGAGAATGCCCTTAGTAGCAGAGTGCCAAAATTTAAATTCTGGAAGCCTTCGAATGAAAGGACGAAACTCCTCATTTTGTTTTGTGGGTAAGGAAGGCCCTTCATCTGAATCTTCCATTAAGGAGGGATCTACCTTTGGCGAAAGGAAAGCTATGAAAAGATTGAGATGGTAGATTCCCAAGGCGTATGTCACGATGTACCAGCCCTGTAATAGATAAACTCTAATCATGTAGATGAAACTTAGGCCCAAAGTTACAACCCATCGCACAGCTGTATAAGGAGTAGATTTGTCTAACCAGGACTGGTAAATCTGTCCAAGTCTTGTGAAAAATCTAAACACCACAGACGGCTTCCCATGAACAGAATCTCCAACGCTGTCTCCTTCGGACATTCTGTTGCTCCCTGCGCCGCTGCGGCCGGGCCACGGCTCCCGTCAGGGCCACGGGAAAGAGGAGGAGGAGGAGCGGCCCTGCCGCCGCCGGTTCGCTGGCTTCGGGAGGCTGCCGCCCGGCACTTCCGCCCCCCAGCCGCTCCTCCTGGGCATCCAAGATGGCGCCCCACAGGAGGCAACTTATGATCATTCTTGTAATTGTTTGAGATAGAAGAAATATAGAAGTCATGGAGTTTGAGGAGGTTAAGGTCTAAGTGTTTGATAGGAGTTGGGGGTTGTGATGAAGAACAGCACCGTGAACCAGTTACTGAAATAATTAGGAAGAATAGGGAGTGACTTCGAGGCTTCTGGATGAAAGGAGCAAGAATTTTGAAGCAATATTTTAGAAAAACATACAAAGACTTGGACCTATGAAGATAATATCCACTTCCAGAGAAATAACTGACAAAAATATGTATAGTATGTTCTTACATACATGTACATGTTATATATATGAATCAATATAGTGTGTATGTATGTATATAGATGTATGTATGTATTTGTGCTTAACTGTAGCCTCTCTCCAGCAGAGTGAGAGAAAAAGAATAAAAAGTGAACATCAGAGAACAAAAAACTTGGAAAGAAACACAGAAAAACTGGCTAGCTTTGAAAATGATATGTAGTATTTGTTATATAGTTTCCCCCCCCCCAAAAAAAAGTAAACAGTCTGAAATGGAAAGCATTGTTTTATATTGAATCCTCTCTTTATGTTTTATTGTGTACATAGAAATTTCTTTTTTCTTATTTTCTTTTTGTTTAAAATGAATAAAAACTTTTTTTAATTAAACAAATGCTTTATTAATTTCTGGTTTACATCATTCATTTCCACCAGATTATGAGTTACATTCTTCCCCCATTTTTTCCCTATCCACTACCCCAGAATAGCAGTCCCACTAGATATCCCCTCATCCAATCTGCTCTCTCCCATATCTTCTCCCATACCCCCTTAGACTTTGCCATTAGGGCAAGGTGAATCTCTGAGCCCCAATGCCTGGACATCTTATGAAACATTTAATTTTAAAACTTTGATTTTCAGATTCATTCCCTTCCTCCCTTGTCACCCACTCCCTCTGAGAAGATAATTCATTATGTGTTGTACATGTATAGCTATACAAAACATTACCATAGTAGATATATTGTAACAGACTGCTTATATTTCCCTCCCACCCATCTCACCTCCCACCTGGTCCACTCCCTACTTTTATCCTGTCCCTCTTTGATAGTGGGTACTTCCAACCTCCCCTCCCCCCACAATGCCCTCCCCTCCATCGTCCCCCCTCTCATCCCACTTTCCCCCACCCAGGAGAGTGTGTGAGGGTAAGATATTCCATTTAGTATGTATGTGATTCTCTCCTTGAGCCAACTTCAATGAGAATATGCTTTTGCCTTTTTGCCTTCCTGTTCTTCCCCTCCCCTGCAACTACTTCCCCTTTCCTCTTCTACATGAGATAGTTTACCCTACCCTGTCTCTCTCCATTTCCTCTTGCCACTTTCCTCTCTCACCTCTTGACTTCACTCCTTAAGAATCATCCCTTCCTTGGGGCGGCTAGCCAGCACAGCGAGCAGAGAACCAGCCCTGGAGCCAGAAGGACCCGAGCTCGGATCCGGCCCCAGACACCCAACACACAAACAAAAACCCAGCCGCATGACCCCGGGCAAGTCACCCAACTCCAACTGCCCTCCAAAAAAAAAAAAAAAGAATCATCCCTTCCCATCAAATTCAACCTGTGCCCTCTATCCATGTATACCTGTGAACATATGCCATGTACCCTTCGTCAATTATTTTCATAATGAGAAAGGTTTCATCAAACACAGTTATTGTTTTTCCATGTAGGAATGTAAATAGTCCAACTCTGATAAGTTCCTTTTGATTTCTCTTCCTTGATTACCTTCTCAAGCATCTCTTGCTTCTTGTGACTGAATGTCAAATTTTCTATTCAACTTTGGTTTTTTCATCAAGAATGCTTGAAAGTCCTCTATTGCACTGAATGACCATATTTTCCCCTGAAACAAGACACTCAGTTTTCCTGGGTATGTGACCCTTGGCTTAAATCCCAACTCTTTTGCCCTCTGGAATATCAACTTCCATCCCCTATGATCCCTCAGTGTAGAAGCTGCCAGGTCCTGGGCTATTCTGATTGTATTTCCACAATATTGAAATTGTTTCTTCCTGGCTGCTTGTAGTATTTTCTCCTTGATCTGGGAGTTCTGGAGCCTGGCTATAATATTCCTAGGAGTTTTCTTTTTGGGATTCTTTTCAGGAGGCGATCGGTAGATTCTTGCAACCTCTATTTCCCCCACTGGGAAACATCAGGGCAATTTTCCTTGAGAATTTCTTTAAGGATGATTTCTAGGTTCTTTCTTTGATCATGGCTTTCAGGTAGTCCAATAATTTTTAAATTATCTCTCATGGATCTATTTTCCAGGTCAATGGTTTTTCTCATGAGATATTTCACATTGCCTTCTATTCTTTCATTTATTTGGATCTGTTTAACAGCATCTTGATTTCTCATAAAGTCACTAGCTTCCATTTGCTCCAGTCTAACTCTGAAGGAATGAATCTCCTCAGTGAGTTTTTGAGATTCTTTTTCCATCTGGCAAATTCAACTTTTTAAGGCATTCTTCTCATTGCCTTTCTGAGCCTCTTTTGCCATTTGAGTTAGTCTATTTTTTAAGGTGTTATTTTCCTCAGTCAGGCTGTTGACTGTTATTTCATACTTTTCTTGCATCTTTTTCATTTCTCTTCCCAAATTTTCCCCCACTTCTCTTATCTGCTTCTTAAGGTCCTCTATGGCCTGTAGCCAGCTTGTATTTTCATTTGGGGCTTTTGGTGCAGGAGTTCTGACCTCACAGTCCTCCTCCATGCTTTGAGCCTCTTTGCCCCTAAAATAGGAGTCCAATGTTGAACTTTTCTGTTTGTTTTGTTTCATTTGCCTAGGCATGTTGCCACTTAATTACTTGATTTTTGGGCTTGTTGCCACAGTAGGACTCTGCCACCAGACAGGGGAGCTTCCGCCTAAACGTGGGGTCTTCACAACTTCCGCCAGTTGGGTGGCCTCTGTAAAGCCTCCACCCACTCTGGCAAATTAGATACCCACCCCAAACTTCCCCCCCAGACCACAATCCAGATCCAGGCAGTTTAAAGTAAGAGAGATTAACCCCCAGACTGATTGCTGGATCTCCCTACAGTTCCCAGACCAGGAGCGAGAACCACTACTGACGCTGTAAAATGGTGTCTGTGCCACTGTTTCTTCAGCAGCTTTTCACCCCCAGGGGAGGAAGCCACCAGTTCCCCAAATACTGGTCCCAAAGTCCATAAGGCACTAACCTCTCACTTTGTCCTAGGCATATCTGTGCTGATAATTCTGGAATCGCCACAACAGCTGGTATTCTGGGGTCCCTCTAGCTGGCCAAAGGCCCGGCCGCCCTGGGGCTAAAACCGTGGACCTGGGCTCTGCTCTGCGTGGTTATCTTGTGCTGTCCATTCCCAGCACACTGTGCTGCCTGCTCTTCAACTGCTGCGCTGGCCACTCCCTGCAGGGCTGCTGGGCTGTCCTCAGCGGGAGGTTAGCTTCTTTGTGTCGTTCTGTGGGTGCTGGGGCTCCAGAAGTTGTTCAGAGTCCCTTTCACATTATTTGAAATTTGTGTGGGGCAGAGCAACTTGGAAGTGCTGTTTCTACTCCACCATCTTGGCTCCGCCCCCATAAAAACTTTTTTTTTAAACAAATACTTTATTAACTTCTGTTTTACATCATTCATTTCCGCCAGATTTTGAGTTACAATCATTTTCCCCCCATTATTCCCCTACCCAGCCTCCCAGAATAGCAGTCCCACAAGATATCGCTTCCTCCAATCTGCTCTCTCCCATACCCTCTCCCATACCCCCATCGACTTTTCCACTAGAGGAAGGTGAATCTTTGTGTCCCAATGCCTGCACATCTTATCTCCCTATTACAAGCGAAAGAGTATTAATAATAGTATTTATATATATTTGAAACATTTAATGTTACGACCTCAAATTTCAGATCCATTTCCTTCCTCCCTTGTCACCCATTCCCTCTTGGGAGATAAGTAATTCAGTATATGTTGTACATGTCTTGCTATGCAAAACATTATCATAGTAGATATATTGTACAAGGCTGTTTATAATTCCCTCCCACTCATCCCACCCCCCACCTGGTCCATTCCCTACATAATCCTGTCCCTCTTCTATAGTGGGTACTTCCAACCTCCCCTCACCCCAAGGATGCCCTCCCATCCATCATCCCTCCTCTCATCCCCCTTCTCCCTATCCTGCTGCAGGTTGAGATATCCCATTTAGTATGTATGTCATTTTTTCCCTGAACCAAATTCAATGTGAATGTGGTTTTGCCTTTTTAGCCTTCCTTATTCTCCCCCTCCTTTGCACCTACTTCCCCTACATGAGATAGTTTACCCTACCATGTCTCTCCCCATCTCCTCTTGCCACTTTCCTCTCTCACCTCATAATTTCATCCCTTGAGTACTCTCCCTTCCCAACAAAATCAACCTATGCCCTCCATCCATATATAACTGTAACCATATACATACACATTCACATATGTATTCATATGACCACACCCCCTTCTTCCATTATTTTCATAGTGAGAAAGATATCATCAGTCACAGATATTGCTTTTCCATATAGGAATGTAAATAGTTCAATTTTGATAAGTTGCTTTTGCTTTCTTTTCCCTGATTACCTTCTCAGGCATCTCTTACTTCTTGCGTCTGGATATCAAATTTTCTATTCAACTCTGGTTTTTTCCTCAAGAATGCTTGAAAGTCCTCTATTCCACTGAATGACCACATTTTCCCCTGAAACAAAATACTCAGTTTTGCTGGGTAGGTGACCCTTGGGTTCATTCCCAGCTCTTCTGCCCTCTGGAATATCATATTCCATGCCCTTCAATCCCTCAGTGTAGAAGCTGCCAGGTCCTGGGCTATTCTGATTGTGTTTCCACAATATTGAAATTGTTTCTTCCTGGCTGCTTGTAGTATTTTCTCCTTGATCTGGGGATTCTGGAACCTGGCTATAATATTTCTGGGAGTTTTCTTTTTGGGATCTTTTTCAGGAGGTGATCAGTGGATTCTTTCAACCTCTATTTTGCCCTCTGGATCTAAAACATCAGGGCAGTTTTCCTTGAGAATTTCTTGAAGGGTGATTTCTAGGTTCTTTCTTTGATCATGGCTTTCAGGTAGTCCAATAATTTTTAAATTTTCTCTCCTGGATCTATTTTCCAGGTCACTGGTTTTTCCCATGAGATATTTCACATTGCCTTCTAATCTTTCATTTGTTTGTATCTGCTTAACAGCATCTTGATTTCTCATAAAGTCACTAGCTTCCATTTGCTCCAGTCTAACTCTGAAGGAATGAATCTCCTCAGTGAACTTTTGAGATTCTTTTTCCATCTGGCAAATTCGACTTCTTAAGGCATTCTTCTCCTCATTGCCCTTTTGGGCCTCCTTTGCCATTTGAGCTAGTCTGTTTTTTAAGGTGTTGTTTTCCTCAGTCAGGCTGTTGACCCTCATTTCATACTTTCCCTGCATCCTTCTCATTTCTCTTTCTAATTTTTCCTCCACTTCTCTTATTTGATTTTTTAAAGTCCTTCTTAAGGTCCTCTATGGCCTGCAACCCGCTCATGTTTTCCCCTGGGGCTTTTGGAGCAGGACTTCTGACCTCACAGTCCTTTTCCCGCTCTATGCCCCCAAAATAGGAGTCTAGGGTTGCATTTTTTCTGTTTCCTTTGCCTTGGCATGTTGCCACTTAATTACTTGACTTTTGGGCTTGTTGCCACACTATGGCTTTAAGGCCAGATAGAGGAATTTTCGTCCCAAACGTGTGGGGGGCAACTTCCGTTTCTGGCAAGCTGTAAACCCACCCACAACTTCCACCCTAGATCACAATCCAGATCCAGGGAGGTTAAAGCAAGAGCTATTACCCCCCAAGACTGATCGCTGGATCTCCCCACGATTTGTAGGCTGGGAGCCGGAAATGCCTCTGAAAACTACACAGTGCCATGTCTCCTCAGCAGCTTCTAGCCCCCAGGGGAGGGAGCTGACGCATTCCCCAAATATAGGTCCCAAAGTCCATAGGACACTAACCTTTTACTTTGTCCTAGGCAAGTCTATGTTGATAATTCTGGAGTCTCCACAGGTTCCTGGTGTTCTGGGGTTCCTCCAGCCGGCTGCTGGCCCTGCCGCCCTGGGGTTAAAACCTCGGCTCACATGGACCTGGGCTCAGCTCGGCTCGGTTCCTGTGCTCTGTGCGCTGCCGGCTCCCAGACCGCTGCGCTGGTCCTTCCTGCAGGGTGCTGGGCTGTCCTCAGCGGGAGGTTAGCTTTTCTGTGTCGTTCTGTGGGTGCTGGGGCTCCAGAAGTTTTTCAGAGTCCTTTTTTACATAGTTTGTGGAGAATCTGGGGGCAGAGAGGCTTGGAAGAGCTGTTTCTACTCCGCCATCTTGGCTCCGCCCCTCCATAAAAACTTTTTTAAAAGAATTTTGAAGCAATAGAGTGAATTTTGAAGGGGAGATTCTAGCAGGAGGATTCGATCTTGGCAGGGGAAGCAAGGAGTATGTCTACACCTCATTCTTTGTCTCAAGAGATACAAAGATATCAAGGGAGTAATCAGAAGAGTATCAGAAGTTATAGTGTCTTCAGAAGAAGAGGTAAGAGTGGCACTGGAAAGAATGTGACATAATCTATGATGAAAGGGGGTTTTTGTTTTGCTTTTACCAATAGAAACAAGTTCAAGAGAGAATAGTGGAAGCAAGGACAAAGGAAAATAGGAATTGGGAAAAGAAGATCCAACTAGATAGGGATGAGAAGATGGAGAGAGGTGGGAGTTTTGAAGTTGGGAAATAGAAGAATATCATAAATCTAGAACTAGAAAGCACCTCAAAGATCATCCAATCTAACTCCCTGATTTTGTAGATAAAAAAACTGAGGCCAAAGTAACTTAAGTGGCTTGCCAAAAGGCAGTATCAAAGGCAGTATTGGAATATAATGTTAAAAAGTGTTTTTTTTCCACTATACTAATTTCAGGTGTTGTTATTGGGCTCCTTCTGTTCTGTCTACTATTGTCTATGACCCTGCCTGCCTTCTGTTTTCTCCAAGGGCCACATTCCTCAATAGCCCCAAATAGGGGCATATATTAGCAAAGAAACAGAAGGTACGTAGATTGTATCGGGGAGGAAGTATCAATAGCTTCCTTCTGCCTAACCGCTGCTGCCTAGACCAAAGCCCTGATTGCTCTACCCTAGTTATGGCTCTCTAATCTAGTAGAGAGAATAAGACTAGAAAGCATATATAATTCTAACTCACAGTTGGAACTCACTCACAGGTACATTATTTACTTTAGCCATTCTTTCCTGAGCAAGAATCCTTTCTGTAATATTCAAACAACTGGCCATTCTGCCTTGGTTTGAAGACCTCTATTTTTGACGAGGGAACTTAATCTCTCTAATCTCTAATAACCCATTCCACTTTGGGACATCTTTGAATGGATAAGAAGGAGAAAAAACTTCAAAACAAATAAAGTCTGCTTCTCTGAAATTCCTACTTCTTACTTCCACCTCTGCCTTCTGGGGCTATGTAAAGCAAGTATAATCACTCTTCCACATGACAGCCCTTCAAATATTTTAAGACAGTTGTCATATAAGCCCTGAATTCATCTCCAGGCTAAACATGCCCAGCTGGTGAAGTAGTTGAATAAATGATCCTTGAATGAGCTCATCTCAGGTGAGCTCATCATTCTGGTTACCTTCCTTTGACTGTGCTTCACCACATCAATGGCCTTCTTAAACTGAGGTACATAGAAAGTACAGTATACAAGTGATCATGAATTTTCTGTACAAAATATCACTTCCATGTAAATTGTTTAGAGAGAGGCGAGATAAGCATATACTAGTCAGTCAACTGACCTTTATTAAGTGCATACTATGTGCCAGGAATGCACTGAGTTAAGCATTAAGAATTCAAAGAAAGGCAAAAAAAACCTCCAGCTCTTGGTCCCAAAAAGCTCACAGTCTAATAGGGGTGACAATACACAACCAATAATTTATCAACAAGATATCAAAAGGATAGTAATTGGAGGTAGGTTTAGAGAAGGCACTGAGATTCTTTTCAAATATTTTACTTTTTCCCAATTAAATGTAAAAACATTTTAACATTAATTTTCTTTTTAAAATTTTGAGTTCCAAATTCTCTCTCTCCCTTCATCCCCCCCCCCCATTGAGAAGTGTAGCAATTTCAATATAGGTTATATATGAGACACTGAGATTAAAGGGGACTAGGAAAGGCTTCTTGCAGAAGGTGGAACTTTAGCTGAAACCTGGAGAAAGCCAGTAGGCAGAGATGAGGAGGGAAAGAATTCCACACAAGAGAGAACCATCAAAAATGCCAGGAATCTGGAGATGAGAGTGTCTTGTGTGAGGAACAGCAAAGAGCCTAATGTCCGTGGATCATAGAATACATGAAGTGGCGTGTGGGGTGAATAAAGTGTAAAATGACCAGAAAGGTAGGAGGGGCAGATTTCAAAGGATTTAAAAGTCAAATAGAGGATTTTATATTTGACCCTAGAGGTCACGGGAAGATGCTAGAGTTTATTGAGAAAGGACTGGGAGGGATTTATGCTTATCAATTTGACAACTAAGTGGAGGATGAATTGGAGAAATGAAATCTTTATAAAGGAATTGGTTCATGAAAGAGGTGCCCAACTGACTTCATGTTCATTTTCATAGGATTGCTAGACTGGAAATATAATGTAATATAAAGTATGATAGTATTGGTGTCAAAAGACCTGGGTCTTAATACTTTGTAGCTGTGTGAACCTGAGAAAAGTACTTTGTAAATATTAAACTGATATATGTGTATATGTTCTTATTAGACATGTATATGACATGTATATGTTATTATAAATACTCATTCTTATTATATAGTTATAGAAGAACTATATATAGTTCTTATTAGAGTATATTTGGATTTCAGCAAAGCATATCATTCTCCTATAGTATCCTTGATAGAATAGGTAGACGATGGTTAGATAACAGTAAAGTTGGATTCATGATTGGTTGGAAGATCATGCTCATAGAGTTTTGAGAAATGGTTTAATGTTACTTTGGAGGAAAGTCTGCTATGGTATACCACAGGGCTCTGTCTGAGAACTTGATCTGTAATAATAATAATAAATAATAACTCACATTTATATAGTGCTTTAAAGTTTATAAAGTACTATGAATACACCAAATCTGCCATGTAGAGCTGCCCCCATTACAACTGGGTCTAGAACTACGATGTAAAAGAAAGCTTCAGAAACAGAGGGACCAGATAGAGAGGCGGGAAACCTGTGACCTAAGTGGCCTAGAATGGTGGGTTCCTCACCCCGGGAGAAGGATTGAGATGCATTTTTTGAGGTTTAATGCACTCTGGGAAGAAAGGTATATCCGGTGCCATCTGCTGGAGACCAAGGAAACTGTTCAGAATACAGAAAAGCCTGGCAAAATGAGCCTGTGAAAGAGTTTTGTCGGACTCTGAAAAACTTCTGGAGCCCCAGCACCCACAGAACGACACAGAGAAGCTAACCTCCCGCTGAGGACAGCCCAGCACCCTGCAGGAAGGACCAGCGCAGTGGTCTGGGAGCCGGCAGCGTGCAGAGCGCGCAGGAGCCGAGCCGAGCCCAGGTCCACGTGAGCCGAGGTTTTAGCCCCAGGGTGGCAGGGCCAGCAGCCAGCTGGAGGAACCCCAGAACACCAGGAACTGTGGAGACGCCAGAATTATCAACATAGACTTGCCTAGGACAAAGTAAGAGGTTAGTATCCTATGGACTTTGGGGCCTGTATTTGGGGAATGCGTCAGCTCCCTCCCCTGGGGGCTAGAAGCCGCTGAGGAGACACGCCATTTTGTAGTTTTCAGAGGCAGGTCTGGCTCCCAGCCTACAAATCGTGGGGAGATCCAGCGATCAGTCTTGGGGGGTAATCGCTCTTGCTTTAACCTCCCTGGATCTGGATTGTGATCTAGGGTGGAAGTTGTGGGTAGGTTTATAGCTTGCCAGAAACGGAAGTTGCCCCCCACACGTTCGGGACGAAAATTCCTCTAGCTGGCCTTAAAGCCATAGTGTGGCAACAAGCCCAAAAGTCAAGTAATTAAGTGGCAACATGCCAAGGCAAAGGAAACAGAAAAATGCAACCCTAGACTCCTATTTTGGGGGCATAGAGTGGGAAAGGACTGTGAGGTCAGAAGTCCTGCTCCAAAAGCCCCAGGGGAAAACATGAGTGGGTTGCAGGCCATAGAGGACCTTAAGAAGGACTTTTAAAAATCAAATAAGAGAAGTGGAGGAAAAATTGGAAAGAGAAATGAGAAGGATGCAGGAAAAGTATGAAATGAGGTCAACAGCCTGACTGAGGAAAACAACACCTTAAAAAATAGACTAACTCAAATGGCAAAGGAGGCCCAAAAGGGCAATGAGGAGAAGAATGCCTTAAAAAGTCGAATTTGCAGATGGAAAAAGAATCTCAAAAGTTCACTGAGGAGATTCATTCCTTCAGAGTTAGAATGGAGCAAATGGAAGCTAATGACTTTATGAGAAATCAAGATGCTGTTAAGCAGATCCAAACAAATGAAAGATTAGAAGGCAATGTGAAATATCTCATGGGAAAACCACTGACCTGGAAAATAGATCCAGGAGAGACAATTTAAAAATTATTGGACTACCTGAAAGCCATGATCAAAGAAAGAACCTAGAAATCACCCCTTCAAGAAATTCTCAAGGAAAACTGCCCTGATGTTTTAGATCCAGAGGGCAAAATAGAGGTTGAAAGAATCCACAGATCACCTCCTGAAAAAGATCCCAAAAAGAAAACTCCCAAGAATATTATAGCCAGGTTCCAGAATCCCCAGATCAAGGAGAAAATACTCCAAGCAGCCAGGAAGAAACAATTTCAATATTGTGGAAACACAATCAGAATAGCCCAGGACCTGGCAGCTTCTACACTGAGGGATCGAAGGGCATGGAATATGATATTCCAGAGGGCAAAAGAACTGGGAATGAACCCAAGGGTCACCTACCCAGAAAAATTGAGTATTTTGTTTCAGGGGAAAATATGGTCATTCAGTGGAATAGAGGACTTTCAAGCATTCTTGAGGAAAAAACCAGAGTTGAATAGAAAATTTGACATCCAGACGCAAGAAGTAAGAAATGCCTGAGAAGGTAATCAGGGAAAAGAAATCAAAAGGAACTTATCAAAGTTGAACTATTTACATTCCTATATGGAAAAGCAATATCTGTGACTGATGATATCTTTCTCACTATGAAAATAATGGAAGAAGGGGGTGTGGTCATATGAATACATATGTGAAGGTGTGTGTATATGGTTACAGTTATATATGGATAGAGGGCATAGGTTGAATTTGTTGGGAAGGGAGAATACTCAAGGGATGAAATTATGAGGTGAGAGAGGAAAGTGGCAAGAGGAGATGGGGAGAAACAGGGTAGGGTAAACTATCCCATGTAGAAGAAGCAAGGGGAAGTGGTTGCAAAGGAGGAGGAGAATAAGGAAGGCTAAAAAGGCAAAACCACATTCACATTGAATTTGGTTCAGGGAGAAAATGACATACATACTAAATGGGATATCTCAACCTGCAGCAGGATGGGGGAAGGGGGATGAGAGGAGGGATGATGGATGGGAGGGCATCCTTGGGGTGAGGGGAGGTTGGAAGTACCCACTATAGAAGAGGGACAGGATCATGTAGGGAATGGACCAGGTGGGGGGTGAGATGAGTGGGAGGGAATTATAAGCAGCCTTGTACAATATATCTACTGTGATAATGTTTTGCATAGCTAGACATGTACAACATATACTGAATTACTTATATCCCAAGAAGGAATGGGTGACAAGGGAGGAAGGAAATGGATCTGAAATTCAAGGTCGTGACATTAAATGTTTCAAATATATATATAAATACTATTATTAATACTCTTTTGCCTATAATTGGGAGATAAGATGTGCAGGCATTGGGACACAAAGATTCATCTTCCTCTAATGGAAAAGTCGATGGGGGTATGGGAGAAGGTATGGGAGAGAGCAGATTGGAGGAAGCGATATCTTGTGGGACTGCTATTCTGGGAGGTTGGGTAGGGGAATAATGGGGGGAAAATGATTGTAACTCAAAATCTGGCAGAAATGAATGATGTAAAACAGAAGTTAATAAAGTATTTGTTTAAAAAAAAAAAAAGGAAGAGTTTTGTCCATAACCACCATGTCCTAGAGGCTGATGAGAACTACATGGGGAGATGCATTGTAAAAGGGAATGAGCAAAAGGTGCCTCGGAACATTTGCTGAAAGCAAATGGAGGTAAGAGCTGCAGCAAAAATGCCATAACAGAGACAAAGGAGCTATGGAAGATATTCCCAACTCAATGTCTTTGCCAGAGTCCTGCCTAGGGCAATATCATAAGTGACAAGACTGCACAAGCCCCCATTTAGCCAATAAACTTTTAAGTGTCTACGATGTATGAGTTAGGGATACAGAAAGAGGCAAAAGACAGTCCCTGCCCTCAAGGAGCTTACAAGCTAATCGAGGAGACAACAAATAAACAAATATGTGCAAACAAGCCACACAGAGTGGGGAGATGACTCACCAGTATGGGTACCGTTATTTTGTGTGAACTCTGACAGGATAGGGGCTCACATCTATACTTGTATAGGAAACTTCCTTTACCAGTGTAGATTGGCACCTTCCCTGTGATTTAGGGTCTCAGTTGTCTAAAACACTAAGAAGCTGAATGACTTTCTCAGGGTCACATAGTCAGTATGTGTCAAAAGTGGAATCTGAACCCAGGTCTGTTGATCCTTCAACAGCCAACTCCAATACAGCTATAAATCTTCCCTTGTTACTCCCAGCCAGGTTTTCTCTCTCACTCTCTCACTCTCTCCAACTCTTACATTACCTACCATAAAGTGTCATTTGTTGCTGTTACTCAAGCTGGCATAGTGGTTGTGTGATTTGTGCTTCATTTTTGAACAGAATGACATCAGGAAGATGATGACATGACTTGCAAATGAATTGCATTTAAGTGAGAGAGAGATGTGCAAAGTCACTTTCTCCTCCAGAGCCTCTTTTATTTTTTTTTTTTTTAATGGGGGGAGGCAAGGCAATTGGGGCTAAGTGACTTGCCCAAGGTCACTCAGCTAATAAGTGTGTCAAGTGTCTGAGGCCATATTTGAACTCAGGTCCTCCTGACTCCAGGGCCTGTGTTCTATTCACTGTGCCACCTAACCGCCCCCAAAACCATCTTCTTAAACAAGCCTATTCATTGAATGGGCCTTGCCTCACTTAAAGTGTGTGAACTCAGAAAGACCTTAGCTTTAAAAGGTCATCTCCCACTGCATCCTGGGCCATCTCCAGCCATCCTGATCAATATCTGGCCACTGGACCCAGATGGCTCTGGAGGAGAAAGTGAGGCACAACCATCCCTCACATCCAATTCATTTGCAAGTCATGTCATCATCTTCCTGATGTTAATTTATGGTCCTCTTTAAGAATTTAACCCTGAGGATTGTCCCCTCCCAGTTTGATTTTTTTTAGTTAAAGGAGCCATACTTTGGTTAAAGTAACTTTGGATAAAAATACTTCGGATAAAAATAACTGAAGGGGTGCCTGAAGTCAGGAAGACCCAAGTTTAAATCCTGCCTGAGATATTTACAGTGTGGCACTGGGCAAGCCACTTAACTTCCTACAGTCTCAGTTTTCCCTATCTGAAAAAAATGGGGATAATAATATCACCTTCTTCCCTGGGTTGTTATGAGGATAAAATCAGTATAGATAGATAGATAGATAGATAGATAGATAGATAGATAGATAGATAGATATAGATAGTCATTTATATATATAGTGTATATATAGTCATATATAGTGTATATATATAGTCATATATAGTGTATATATATATGTATATAGTCATTTGCAAAGTGTAAAATGCCATAGAAATGTTAGCTGCACTTCTTTCCTTCCCTCCCTCCTTCCTTTGCTCCTTCCTTCCCTCCTTCTTTCTTTCCCTTTTGCCTTCCCTCTACCTTCCCTTCTTCCTTTCTTCACCTCTTCCTCCCTTCTTCCCTCTTTCCCTCCTTCCCTCTCCCTCTTCTCTAGTTACTGTTCACTTCATTTGCATTCATTCATAGGAATCTTACAAAGCTTCTCTAAATCTGTCCTCTTCATCGTTTTTATGACAAAATTATATTGCATTACATTTATAAACCACAATTTTATCAACCATTCCTGAATGTTGGATACTCCCTTATTTTCTAATTCCTTGATAAAACAAAAATGCTGCTATGAATATTTTGAACATGTATTCTTTCCCTTTTTATCTCACTGGGGTATATGCTTTATTTTGCTATCATTAGGGTTGAAGATTATGCACAATTTGATGACTTTTGGGGTATAGTGCAAAATTAGTTTCCAGAATGTCTAGACCAATTCTCAGCTCCACTATAAATACAGAACTGCATCTGTCCTAACATCCAAAAATACGTCATTTTCCTCTTTTGTCATCTTTGCCATTGTGGTGGGTGTAAGATGTAGCCTTAGAGTTGTTTTAATTTTAATTTTTCTCATTATTAGTGATTGGAGAATTTTTTTTTGGTTACAGTAGTTTGTTTTTCTTCTGAGGAAAGAATGTTCATATCCCTTGACTGTTTATCAGTGTATTGAGGGATGGCTCTTATTCTGACATATTTGAATCAATTTCTTATATAACATAATTATCACACCTTTATCCAAGATGCTTGCTCCAAATATTTTTCCCAGATAATTTTTCATTCTGATTTTAGTTGCATTGATTGTGATTGGAAAAGGAGGATATGTCCATTTTTTCTTCTTTGAACCTCCCCATCCTTTGGTTGGTCAAATCTTCCCTTATGTGTTATTATGAAAGCTATCTCCTTATATCATTGTCTAATCTGTTTATGATAATATCTAGGATATTGGTTCATGTCCTGGGGTTTGTGAACTTTTTAAAAAACAATTTTGAAAAATGTATTTTAATATATAACACTTATCACTATGTCCTACCACTGCCTGAAGGCCAGGCATATGTTACATTTTACTCCTCCCACAGCCACCCTCAGAATTCTCCATTACCCTTAAAAGGATATAGAGTATTTATGTTCTCTACAAATGGCTTTATCACCTATCAATGGTATTCTTCCAAGTATAGAGCAAATTCTTTCTGCAAGCTAGTTCCATTTAGCTACTAACAGATTACTTTTTACAAAGAAATATTTGTTTCTTTTTATTATAATAAATAATGTTTATACAATTTATTCATATTTAAGAGGTTCTACCATTTTTTTTTTGCTTTCTCTGGGTACCAGAATGTGCTCAGACTGTCCATCTTTTTTTCTTATTTTAAAATTTCTTTTAATTTTAGTATTCAACATTGATTTATACAAGATTTTGAGTTCTAAATTTTATCCTCCTCCCTCCACTTTCTCCTCCATAAGATAGCATGCAACCTGATATAAGTTATACATGTACAATCATATTAAACATATTTCCACGTTGGTCATGTTGTAAAGAAGAATTAGAACCAAAGGAAAAACCTATGAGAAAAAGAAAAAAAAGAAAGAGAAAATAGTATGCTTCTATCAGCATTCAGACCTCTATAGTTCTTTCTCTGTATGGATAACATTTTCTCTCATGAGTGTTTTGGAATTATCTGAGATCCTTGTATTGCTGACAAGAGTTAAGTTTATCAAAGTTGGTCATTGCTGTTACTGTGTACAATATTATCCTGGTTCTGCTCCCTTCACTCAGCAACAATTCATGTAAGTCTTTCTAGATTTTTCTGAAGTCTACCTGCTTATCATTTCTTATAGCACAAAAGTATTCCATTGCATTGATATACCACAACTTGTTCAGTCATTCCCCAGTTGAAGGACATCCCCTTAATTTCTAATTCCTGGCCACCACAAAAAGAGCTGCTATAAATATTTCTGTATATGTGGGTCCTTTTCCCATTTTTATGATCTCTTTGGGA
This sequence comes from Gymnobelideus leadbeateri, assembly GCA_011680675.1. Lineage (NCBI taxonomy): Eukaryota > Metazoa > Chordata > Mammalia > Diprotodontia > Petauridae > Gymnobelideus > Gymnobelideus leadbeateri. Next base: position 198,627 of record WOXC01007459.1, on the reverse strand, counting down.
TATAGCTCTAGAAGTAGTTTTGCTGGGTCCAAGGGTATACACAGTTTTATAGCCCTTACAGTTTCAAATTGCTTTCCAGAATGGTTGGATCAGTCCACAACTGCACCAACAATGCATTAGTGTTCCAATTTTCCCACATCTTCTCCATAATTTTCCTGTTTTGACATGTTAGACAATCTAATAGGTGTGATGGGGTACTTCAGAGTTGTTTTAATTTGCGAGAAATATTTATTTTAAAGCTATCATACAATTATATGGATTTTATACAATATATAACTATATAAATGTTATTCCCATAACATGTTGAGCTTAATCCAACCCCCTGAACCACCTCAGTCTCTTAGGAGGGGAAGGAGAACAGTTTCCTAGCTTCATTCAGTTTTATAGAGTGCAGTCCCAAGTTTCAAATCCAAATCTCACTTTGGGCTCAAGTCTCAGATACCCTGGCTTCTACAGACTTCTATGCCAAGTTGACTGGATGCAACATCCTACTTGTAATCATTTCACATAGCTAAAATTGAAAGGGATAACTATAATAGAACAGAAACAGAAACCTTGGCCCATTTCTCTGAGTTTGGGGTATGGGAGTGGGGCAGGGGTAGGATATTGTCCCTTCAGGTTCAGTTCATTGAGTATGCACTGTGATCACCATCTGGACATAGCAAGAAAGCAGGTATTTGAAAGAGTGTGATGACCTCAGTCTAGGCCAGTTTTAAAGACACAACCTGGCCAAATAGCTAATCAAAAACCACTCATGCCTACATTGTAAGGAAATTCAGGAAGCAAAGTATTTCTAAGTTAGGTGATCTGGGCATACACAGACAAGTCTGTTCACACATTTAATTGATTTAATTTATAACCCAATGTATTTTATTTCATGCATTTAAAAACATTCTGAGGTGGCTAGAACAAAAGAACCCATGGTGATATGTATGTATGTATGTACATTATATGTATATATACGCACATATATGATCCCTGACCTAAATAATATGTTTTTTAGAACTTATTGACATATATGGTGTGAGATTGTGGCCTGAACCCAAATTTCATCAGACTGCATTCTAGATTTCCAGTGTTTTCTATCGAATAGTGAGTGGCTAGAATCTTTGGGTTCATTAAACACTATGTTCATTTACCTCTGGTTATTACATTTTTACTCTTTTTCACTGATCAACTTTTATTTTTTAATTAGTACCAAATAGTTTTACTGCTTTATAGCATAATTTGATATCTAGTACTGCTAGGCCTACTTTCTGCCAATTATTTTCCAGTATTTCCCTTGAGATTCCTTACTTTTTCATTCCTCCAGATTTATTTTTTTCTATCTCTGTTAAGCCATTTGGTACTATAATTGTTTTGGCACTGAATAAGTAAAATTGTTTAGGTAGTATCTTTTAAAAAAATATTGTCAGGGTCCAACTATTAGCAAAAGATATCTCTACCATTGCTTAGGTCTGTCTCTTGTATGTGTCACAGATCTCGTATTAATATTAAATAGAATTTCTCTTTCTATTTCTTCCTCCTTGTATTTGTTGATAATATATAGAAAAACTAGTGATTTGTGTGATTTTATTTTATGCCATGCTGCTTTGCTGAAATTATTGTTCAAACTAATTTGATTACTATTCAATATAATAAGGAAAGGTGCATTCTTTTTTTTTTGGAGGGGGGAAGGCAAGGCAATTGGGGTTAAGTGACTTGCTCAAGGTCACACAGCTAGTTAAATGTCAACTGTGTGAGGCCAGATTTGAACTCAGGTCCTCCTGATTCTAGGGCCAGTGCTCTATTCCCTACACCACCTTATTGCCCCAGGCACATTAATTCTTATGCTTAAAATGTAAATTTTTTAAATAAGTGCCTACAATGTGCCAGGCACTGGGCAAAACACTGTGGATCCAAAGAAATGTAAAAGACAGTCCCTATTCTCAAGGGGGTCAACATCTCCTGTGCTTAGCACACTGCCTGGAATATAGTAGGTGCTTAATAAATGTTTATTGAATTCTAATGGAGAAGGCAACATAAAACCAACTCTGTACCAACAGGATATATGCATGATAAGTTGGAAATGATTTACAGATGGATAGCACTGGTATTAAAGGGGTAGGGAATGGCTTTTGGCAGAAGGTAGAGTGTAAGCTGGGAAATTGGGGAAGTTAGGAAGCAGAGATGGAGACAGAAAGTATGCCAGACATGCAGAACAGACATTGAAAGTATCAGGAGTCTAAAGATGGAATGTCTTGTTTGAGGAACAATGAGACCAGAGTCACTTGATCTCAGAGTACAGTGAGGTGGGATAGGAGGGAGTTAAGTATAGGAAGACTGGAGAGGTTGGAGGGGGCTAGGCTGTGAAGAGATTTGAACGTCAAAGGAAGGATTTTACATTTGCTCCTGGAAGTATCCTGGAGTTTACTGTCTAGAAGCTGACTTGGTCAGATTTTTGCTTTAGGAATATCAATCTGACAACTATGTGGAGGAGGGACAGGAATGGATTACTACTTGAAGCAGTGAGGTAAGTAGCTTCTTGCAACACCCATGAGAGAATGTACGAGGGTGTTGGCAGTATTAGATCAGAGGGAGAGTATATTGAGATTTGGTTATTTAAATTTTTTATTCCTTGATCTGTTATTATAAGATCTAAAATATTAAGTTTATAATTTATTCTACATAGAAATATATTTATATATTAGATACATAAGTATAATATCTATATAAATATATAAATTATATTTAATATATAACATAATATATAATGGATATAATACATTTTTGTAAATATTCATCCACTTCTTCAATCTTCATCAACTTTATTGGCATGTAATTGCATATAAGTTTCTAATAATTTCCTTATTCCTTTTTCATTTGTTTTGAATTCTCCTTGTTTATATTTTAGCAATGGTATTATTTAGTTTTCCACTCTTTAAAAAATGACCTTATCTATCTATTTGATCATTTTATTTTTTCCCATGGGAAAAAATGATTTATTAAGCAAAACAATAAAGCAGGTACATTGTAATTCCAGGATTATACAGGCAGCATTTATTTTTTAATTTGAAGATTTTCAACCACATAGGGATCAGAGAATTGCAGTCAGCAGGGATCTAAGAGACTATCTGTCTACTTCAACCTATACTTCAACTAGAATCACCTATACAACATCCCCTGTCTTCCCACTTTTCCCTGTACCTCACCCACTCTTCCTGAATTCATTCTTTATAGTCATTACAACTTTTCCAGGCCTTCAGCTCTGCCCTTAATTCTCTATCAGCCTTTTATCTTAACACTGTAATGAACCAACTCAACATATTCTGTCTTCTACACTTGAATCCCTTGTTCCTGTGTTATATTGCCACTCCTTCCCTTTCACCTCTCAACCTTAGATAATCCCCCTCTCCCCTGCTATGCACCTGCTCTGATCCTAATCATAACCTATGGAATTTTGCTGGAGAAAGTCATAGAAATGTACTGACTGGAGATACTGCAAAATTATACTATCTAATCTTAACTGGGCCATCAATGCTGAAGAAAATCATTTTACTCTTTCCTGATTGGCTCCTTATCATGCTCCCTACTGCAATCTGTTCCAACATCCTCTTCTTTCTTCTTGCCACCAATAGCTATCCTTACCCATTTCCTTCACACAATAGTAGTTCACCAGGAAAACCAAGGCTAACTTTAAGATTCTTCCTTTTCTCTTCATTTTTCTATCTCAAATATTCTCAGCCTTTTTATCAACTTTATTGTCCTTTAATCTGAGAGGAAGAGGGGCTAATTCTCAATACTGAGGCCAACATCTCTGCTTTTGTACTCTTGCATCCACCCTCTCTCACCTTTTTTACAGGAACTTATTTGATAATTTTAAAAGTTCCTATTTCAATATTTTTTGCTTTGAGTTTCACTAATCTCTTTTTTAAATTTCATATTTTCCATTTTAGTGTTTAGTTATAGTTTTTATTGACTTTCTAGTTTTGTTGTTGCTGCACATACAAGTTATTTATCTATTATTTTTCTATTTCATCAATGAAAGTGTTTTCCCCTAAGAACTTCTTTGACAAAATCCCCCAAATTTTGATATGTTGCCTCAAAATTAATACTTCTTTGATATAATCTATATCTATTATTTATTTTTTATTTGATATAATCTTATATCTATTATTTATTTTTGACCCACCAATTCTTTAAATAATTTTCAGTTTAAATTTAATTATTTTTTTAAAGAACCTTGGTTGATTATAATTTTATTGTTTTGTGGTCAGTAAAATATGGGTTTAATAGTTCTGCTCTTCTGCAGTTATTATAACATCCTGCTATATGGTCAGTTTTTATAGTGAAGCCATGCACAGTTGAAAATCATATATATTCTTTTATTTTGCCCCTCAGTAATCAGAAGAAATCTATCATATCTAAAATTCTAAACATTCTAAAATTCTATTTGTGTCCTTACCTTCTTTCTTTTTTATATTTTTATTAGATTTTAGGTCTGAAAGGAACATACTGACGTCTCTGACTATTACAGTTTTACTATCTGTCCCCCCTCTAATTCCATTAACTTTTTTCTTTAAGGATTTAGATGCTATACTATGTGGTGCACACATATTGCATTGTCAATGGTATCTTTATGTATAATACAATATCCTTCCTTATCCCTCTTAATCTTTTCTATTTTTACTTTTGCCTTATTTATGTTCCTGACTGCTACCCCTACTTTTTTTAATTTGTTGCTTTTTTATCAAGACCATTATTTTAATTGTGTACAAATCTTTATATTGCAAGTGTCTTCTTATAAACAAGATACTCTTGAATGTTGCCATGTTCTTTTCTGGCTAAATTAATTCCTTGTTAATATGCATTGTTATGATAGCTAATTTTGTATTTTCCTCTGTTATATCCTTGTATGCTTTTTTTCCATTTGTGCCCTGCCCCATCTTTATATAGAAGGTAGTGAAAGAGAAGGAGTCTGATCAACACTAGGGTTCTCAAATGGAAGTTATATACTTCCATTCAACTTTCCTACCTCTCCTTCATTTGCCCAGATGCCTGATTCATATACTTTTTTCTTTCCTTTTAATCTGCCTGACATTTCCATCCCTCTTCTGAGAAGTCTGTGCTTTCCCTATAGACACCAATTTCCCTGTTCATTTTAACATATTGCTACACCAAACTCTTTTATGTTTCTTCAACCCTCCTTTGTCTGGTTCTTGAGAGGATAAGGTCCATATGATGGCCACTTCTTCCCCCATGTTTACATATTCTTCTCATGTACACCCTGGGTAATTATTGAGACATAAGTTCTACCTACTCCTTAATTTCTTTCATGATATATACCTTTTCCCTTGCATTTTCTTTCTTTTCAAGCCCATCAATACCTAATAAAGTCTCTTTCCATATGTCTGTCTTATTTTGTTCCCCATGAGACTTAAAGACATTAGGAATCTAAAAGGTTGTCTCCTTTTTATATTTGAGATTATATATAATAATTGTATTTTAATCCCTTCCACTTGTTAAAATGTTCTTACCTGTTGAGGTTTCTCTTGACTACTATACTTGCAATAAAAAATATCTTCTCAGGGCAGTGGAGTCAAGATGGCAGAGTAGAAACAGGGGGGCTCCTGCTTCCACCTCCTCCAATTCATGTAAAAGGTGACTCTGAACAAACTTTGGAGCTATCCAACCCACAAAATGACACAGAGAAGCTAACCTCCCACTGAGGACAGCCCGGCAGGAAATGGCTAGCACAGCACTCTGGGAGCTGAGCACAGCCATGTGCAAGCCCAAGCAAGCTGAAGGGACTCCAGATCACCAGCAGCTGTTGGGGTTTGCAGAATTATAAACCCATAGATGCCAAAGAGAAAGTGAGAGGTCAGTACAGGGTGGACTTTGGGACCTGGGAATTCAGGAGTGTGGTCAGCCTTTGCCCCCGAGGCAAGAAGAAGCTGAGGGGCAGGGCAGCGATGCAGCCACCTCTGTATGGCTGTTTCAGAGCTCTTGGCCTGCAAATTGTAGGGGGACCAAGCCACCAGTCTGAGGGGTAATCACTCTTGCTTTAACCTACTTGGATCTGGATTGTGGTCTAGAGTAGAGGTCCTGGGGGTGTGTGACCAGTTTGCCAGAGGGTGGGGAGGCTTCAGAGAAGGCACCCAACTAATAGCTTCAGCAGCTGAGAAAACCCCAGCAATTAAGACATTTCCCCCTCTCTGGCAGCAGAGTTCTACACTGGCAAAAAGCTCAAAAGTCAAGTAATTGAGTGGCAACATGAGCAAATGAGGGAAGCAAGGCGAGCACAGTAATCAGACTTTGGACTCCTTTTGGGGGGACAAAAAGGATCAGGGCATGGAAAAGGAGGAAGACAGCAAAGTAAGAACTCCTGCACCAGAAGCTTCCAAGAAGAGAATGAACTACTTACAGGCCATAGAGGAGCTTAAGAAGGATTTTGAAAACCAAATAAGAAAAGTGGAGGAAAAATTGGGAAGAGAAATGAGAATGATGCAAGAAAATTGTAAAATGAGAGTCAAAATCTGAAAATAACACCTTAAAAAATAGATTAACTCAAATGGCAAAAGAGGCTCAAAAAGGCAATGAGGAGAAGAATGCCTTAAAAAGCTGAATTTGCCAGATGGAAAAAGAATCTCAAAAGCTCACTGAAGAGAATCATTCCTTCAGAATTAGACTGGAGCAAATGGAAGCTAGTGACTTTATGAGAAATCAAGATACTATTAAACAGATCAAAACAAATGAAAAAATAGAGGGCAATGTGAAATATCTCATGGGAAAAACCACTGACCTGGAAAATAGATCCAGGAGAGATAATTTAAAAACTATTGGACTACCTGAAAGCTATGATCAATAAAAGAACCTAGAAATCATCCTCCAAGAAATTCTCAAGGAAAATTGCCCTGATATTTTAGAACCAGAGGGCAAAAGAGAGGTTGAAAGAATCCACCTATCACCTCCTGAAAAAGATCCCAAAAAGAAAACTAGGAATGTTATAGCCAGGTTCTGGAGTTCCCAGATCAAGGAGAAAATGTTACCAGCAGCCAGGAAGAAACACTTTGAATATTGTGGAAACACAATCAGGATCTGGCAGCTTCTACACTGAGGGATCAAAGGGCTTGGAATAGGATATTCCAGAGGTCAAAGGAGCTGGGATTAAAACCAAGAATCACCTATCCAGCAAAACTGAGTATCATGTTTCAGGGGAAAATATGGTTATTCAGTAGAATAAAGGACTTTCAAGCATTGTTGATAAAAAAAAACAGAGTTGAATAGAAAATTTGACATTCAAATACAAGAAGGAAGAGAAGCATGAGAAGGTAAACAGGGAAAAGAAATCATAAGGAACTTATCAAAGTTGAAATACTTACATTCCAACATGGCAAAGCAATAATTGTAACTTATGAAACTTTTCTCAGTATGAGAATAGTTGAAGGGAATAGAAGTGTGTGTGTGTGTGTGTGTGTGTATATACATATATATGTCTATATAGGAGGGTATATGGGCATATGAATACATATGTGAGCACGTGTATATACGTGTATGGGTATACATAGACAGAGGGTACAGGATCAGTTGAATAGGAAGGGATGATACGTTAAAGGTGAAATTAAGATGTAAGAGAGGAATATAATGAGAGAAGATGGGGAGAGATAGAATGGGGTAAATTATCTCATATAGAAGAGGCAAGGGTAAACTGTTATAATGGAGGGGGAGAACAGGAAGGCAAAAGGGAATGAGTCAACCTTATTCTCATTGAATTTGGCTTATCGAAGGAATGGCATACACACTAAATAGGGTATCTCACCCTACAGGGGAGTAGGGGGAAAGGGTATGAGAGGGGGGATGATGGAAGGGAGGACAGACTTCAGGGGGAGGGAGGTTGAAAGCACCCACTTTTGAAAAGGGACAGGTTCAAAATAGAGAATAGAACAGGTGGGGGAGGGATGGGATGGAGAGAAATATAGTTAGAGTCTTCCACAATATATTCACTGTGGAAAGGTTTTGCATAGCTACACACGTACAACCTATATGGAGTTGCTTCCAATCTTCCCAGTAAGAGTGGGTGATGAGGGAAGTAGGGAAAGAATCTAGAATTCAAAGGTTTAAAATCAAATGTTTAAAAATATATTATTATTATTATTATTATTATTATTATTATTATTATTATTTTACATGTAACTGGGAAATAAGATATATAGGTACTGGGGCATAAAGATCCACCATGCTCTACTGGAAAGTCTGAGGGGACATGGGGGAAGATATAGGAGAGAGCAGATTGGAGGAAGAGATATTGAGTGGGATCACTGTTTTGAGGTGCTGGATAGTGGGAAAATGGGAGAAAATTTGTAACTCAAAATCTTGTATAAATGAATGATGTAAACTAGAAAATAAAAAAATAAACTACAAAAATTTTTTTGAAAAACAATTTTTTTAAATGTCTTCTCTCTTCTGGTCTTATTAGGAATATTGGAAAGTTCTTCATTCCATTAAAAGTTTATTTTTTTCCCCTGTAGGATTATAATCAGTCTTTCAGAGTGAGTAATTCTTGGTTGTAAGACTTTATTGTCTTCCTTATGGAATATTGTCTTCCATGATTTTATTACTTTTAAAGTGGTTGCTGCCAATTTTTGGTAGGCCATGGCCAGGCTGATGCATGTTACAAAGAAGGAAAAGGGTTCAGAGAAGCAGTGAGGGTTTTGAGGGGAGAGTTCCTAGCCTAGACTGCAGTGGGGAATGAATTTCAAAGACAAAGTTCCTAGTCTATAGAGCTAACTGGATAACAAGACCCTGGAAGTTGTGGCATGCTAATGAACAATAGTAGCCCCTTGTCATGTAGGGAGCTAGGGTATAAAAGGTTTGTTGTTGCTTTTGTTGTTGTTTGTTGATGTGTAGTCTTTTAATTGGTCCCTAGTATCCCACTGATCCTAAAAAGGAAAAAAAAACAGTGAGGCAGATTTCTAACTTCTGAGACTAGGTAAATTCTCCATTCTCTGATTGTTGAATCTATAGGACAAGGGAAGTTATTGGTACACAACTCAATTGAACCAGAACTGCCAGTGTGTATCTGACCATAGTATCCTTATAAGCCAAGTAAAATCATGATTTTATAACCCTCTAACTTACATTTGGTCAATCATTTACACTATAAATTTTGTGTCCATAGGTAGCACACACACAATCTGCAAGTCACATGTGGCCCACAATACCTCCAAGTGTAAACTCATACCATTTTAAAATGTAATTGAAAAATCCTTGATGCAATAAATAACAATACAATAAAAAATAATATAACATTTTAAAACAAAGTCAATTTGCAGCCTATGATCATGAATCTTATATATGGTTTAGTTGGCCCCATTTCTATTTGAGTTTCACACCACTGATTAATACCATCTTGCTAGCTTAAGTTTGGATAGCTACTACTAATATACAAGACAAGTCATAAGATTCTGACTATGTTTATTTGACATTTGAACTTTTTTTCTTTCTGGATGTTGTACAGTTGTGTTGTTGTTTTGTGTTTTTTTTTTTTTTTATGTTGGAAGCACTGGATTTTGGCTATGATATGCCTGGAAGTTTTCATGTTGAGATTTCTTTCAAACTGGTGGATTCTTTGTGTTTTCACTTTGCCTTCCAGAAATAGAAGCCCCAGCTCTGGAATTGCAGAATTCTGCCTCTTATGCTTTCTACCTGTGTAACCTGGAATAAGTCACCTAACCTCCCCCATGTTGTTGTTCAGTCATTTCAGTCGTCTAACTCTGTGACCCCATTCAGGGTTTTCTTGGCAAAGATACTGGAGTGGTTTGTTATTTCCTCCTCCAGGTCATTTTACAGATGAGGAAACTGAAACAAACAGGGTTAAGTGACTTGCCTGGGGTTGTACAGCTAGTAAGAATCTGAGGACTTGAACTCCAGATGAGTCTTCCCAATTCCAAGCCCACTGCACCACCTAAATGTCCTTGGTACTCAGTTACTTATCTACAAAATGAGGAGGTAGGGCTAAATCAATTGAAGATTGGAAGGGACCTTAAGATTTGTTATTCTAAATCTAGGCGGTTTTCATCTATGACTTCTTAAAATATGGTATCCACATCCTTTTTTTCATATTTTAAGGGAATTTATGATTCTTAAGTTGTCTCTCCTTGAACTGTTTACCAGTACACTTTTTTATAAGAACTTATTCTTCCATTTATGCTTTTTATTTTGTTCTAATATTTCTTGTTTCCTCATAGAGTCATTGTGTTCTATGTTCTAATTTTCATAGGATTCTTTCTTTACCTTGGTAAGATTTTTCATCTTTGACTCTATTAGTTACCTCTTTTTATCTTTTTTTTTTCCCTCCAGAACTCTTCTTTTTGTTTTTAATCTCATGGTTCTTCTCTTTAACATGTGCTAATTTGACCAAAATGTTTTTTCTTTCTAAGGCTCTGCTTCTAAATGTGGAATACCTATCTTGTTCTGAGTTTTCTTTTTGGGTTTCTCTTAACCCATAAGATTCCTCGATAGTGGTTAGAGTTATTTTCTGTTCACATCTATCTCTAGACTCAGTTCCTGATTTGAAACTTTTGCCAGGGTTAGACTGTGCCTATTCCCATGTATTTGGATAGGCTAATCAGTACCTCTTTGGGAATCACTTTGACTTCCTATGCTCTTGCAACTGGCTTTAGACTTTACTGATGATTCTGCTCTTACAGAGCTGGAAAGTATAGGCCTGCCCCTGGTTAGAGCTCTGCTCTTGGCTGTCATGGTCAAGGTATTGCTACAATCTTCTCTCCCTCCTGAGAATTCCATGGTCAAGGACTTTTATTACCCCCAAGGCTGCCCTAGCTAGGGGAACTATTGAAGACTTCTAGCCACCCTGGAGTTGTTTCAGGGGTAGTTGTGGTTTCCACCCATCCTGTAGCTTCCCTCCTTTTCATTTGCCTTCAGGTTGACTTTGCTGACAAGGCTTCCAGTACTTAGAATTTCTAGCTGTCTTTTTGTGCAGTCTTAGGCTGGATAAAGGAGCATACAAAGGTTTTCATTGGATTTCTTAAATATTTTTCAATCTGGTGACCTTTTTAGATTATTACTGTATTATATGTGGGAGATATGGGGTCTTATGTAATCTTTCAAATACCCATCTTAATTAGAATCATACTTTATTTTTAAATTATCAAAAAATTTTTTCTTCTTTCCCACCTTCCTCCATCTGGAAGGAAAAAAAAGGAAGGACGGGAGGAAAGAAGGAAGGGAGGGAAGGAAGGGAAGTAAAGAAAAAGGGAAAGCAAAAAAAACCCTTTCCTTGTATCATATAAGCATAGTCAAGCAAAACAAATTCCCATGTTGGTCATTTCCAAAAATGTGTTTCTTATTTTGCATATTAGTCTATTATCTTTCAGTCACGAGGTAGGCAGTGTTTTTTGCCATCATTGTTCTGGAATCATGGTTGATTATTTAGTTGATTAGAGTTTTTAAATCTTTCAGAATTGTTTGGGTTTTTCTTTGTGTTTTGTTTTGACAATGTTTATATTTTAGTATAAATTGTTCTGATCCTGCTCACTTAACTCTATACAATTTCCCAAATTCAATCCAGCTGATTAATGCTCTGATGCACTTTCCATACATTATTTTGCACTATGGTCATCTCATATTTCTCAATTTAAGCCCATGAGGGCAAGGACTATGTCTTTCTATGTTTTTTTCTTCCCAACAACTGGAGTGTTGCTCAGAATACAGTAGACAATTGTGTTTGGTGAATTGAATTTTCTAGAGCTTTTGAGGTTCTGAGAGCCATAGTAAGGGCTAAAGTCAGTCTTTGACTTCCAGTTGCAAAAGTAGTTTTGGGACTTGTCAGGGGTTCTAATTAGTTTCCCTGATTCCTAATCAAAGTTTTGTTAAGCCTTGCACTATTTCTTATGTGCCTAGAACTGGGGCAATGGCAAGGGGAAGGAAATTAGAGAAGCATAAGACAGTCCACCTACAGCCAAAGAACTTGCAATTTAGTAGGAGCCAAAATAACAAATGTGAAAGAGAGAGACAATTCAGTTTTAAACTGTATGTAACTTCCTATGAGTTCAGCAGAAATTTCAGTGACAAAGACAGATATCCTAAAGTTTCCTAATTTGGTCTGGGTTTACAGTCCCTAGGGTTTGCTTTAATAACCATCTGTAATCATCCTGTGAAGACCAGGAATACCTGAAAACCCATCTCTTGAAAGGGTATATAGCAACTTGTCAAACAATTGTAGCTAGGTTTGGTTTTTCACATTTTGAAAAATGTTGCTTTTTGGGGTGCAAGACTTATACTGGGCCTCCAATCAACGCTGCCAACATTTACCATTTTTTACCATATCTTTATGCTGTCCCTGTATGTACAGAACATATTTTTGCCAAAATTATTCTAGAATTTCTCCCACAGAATGTTTATATGTTTGCATATATGTTTGTATCTAAGTGCATGTGAGAGAGACAGAGAGTGAAAAACTGAATATTGAAAGGATAGTCCTCTACCAACTTTACATGAGATACACCATTTCCAATTAAAACGATTAATTGGTAAAACCACAGGAGATTTACTGGACCATTTGTTCTAGCCACTAGTCTATTCATTGTCCCATAAACACACCGTTAGCTCTCCCGTCTCCTTGTATATGGAGATTGTATTATTTCCTCCCACAAGGATGTTCCCTTAGCTTTTCTCTGCCTATCTTAATTCTAGTTTAGGGGAAAGGTGCTGACACTAGAGAGTCAGGACCTGAGTTTAAATCCTACCAATGTTTACTATCTGTGATGCTAACCAAGTCAAAACTTCCTTGGACCCCATTTTCTTCTATAAAATGAAGATGCTAGACTAAATCATGTTCATATCCTTTCCAGCTATAAACCTATGAGCCTATGAACCTGTATATCCCCCTCAGTTTCTCATATCACCTCAAAGAGAGATGAGCTCATTGGTAAACCATTACCATAGTTGATCTTATTTACACATTTCTTCAGATCATACCAAAAGAAAGAGCAAAAATAACATAGTACACTAATCACACTTTTTCTTTTCAGTAAGGTTACTTGACTGGTAGATTACAGAGATATACTGTAGAAAGTTTATCTAGATTTTTAACAAACCCTTTGACAAATTCTGTCATGCCATTCTTGTACAAAAGTTGGAAGGATAATAGTGTCATAGATTTAAAGGTAGAAGAGACCCTGGAACTCATATAGTTCAACTCTCTCATTTTCAGTTGATGAATCTGAGGCCCAGAATGGTTTAGAAAAAGGTAATCCAGCTTTCTAGAACTGGATGAATGGTTAGTGGTTTTCAAATAGTGGTTTTCACTGGTTCTGTGTCAGCTTTGAGGGTCCCTACCAGAGGGCTTCAGGGCTTTCTGCTTGGTCCTATGCTATTTAATAATTTTCTTTTCAGTAATGGGTAAAAGTTTGGGTTGTACATTTAACAAATCTGCTGCTAACAGGAAGGAGGAATAACTAACACAATGGATGTCAGACAAGCTGAAACATAAGGCTGAATCTAAGAAAATGAAATAAAATAGAAATGAATGTAAAGAATCACACTTGTATCCCCCCAAAATGTCAACTTCCAAAATACAAGATGCGAGGGGGTGTGACTAGATAGCACTTGAAATGAGGAAGTATGGGAAAGTGACAAGAATCCTGAGCTCAGTCAGAGTTTGTGTCCAGATCCTGACACTGACACTCACTATGTGACCTAGTCCAAGTCATTTTATCTCCTTTTGTCTTTGGTTTCCTCTGTCACTCACCTATTCAGTAAATTCCAGTGCTGCCCCCTTGCCTCTAGGATCAAATATAAGCTATAGTGTTGAGCTTTTAAAGCCCTTCACAGCCTGACCTCAACTTTTTTTGTAACTCTATTATACATTACACTCCTTCCCACAATCTACACTCCAGCAGAGCCTTCTTTCTTGCATTTCCACACAAACATTTCATCTCTCACCTTTGTTCCTTAGCACTGGCTATCTTTTCCACTTAGTATCTACTTCAAGCTCAACTCTTAGAAGTCTCTATCTCCTTCAAAACTCTAGTCAAGTCATACCTTCTAGATGAAGCCTCCCCTCATCCAGCTGCTAGTGCCTCCCATTTAACTTGTATTTATTTTGCATATACATACATGTTTATACAGTAATATATGCACATATATATGTATGTTTGTTGATGTTGTTCAGTACGGATCCCATTTGGGGTTTTCTTGGCAGAGATACTGGGGTGGTTTGCCATTTCCTCCTCCAGCTCATTTTACAGATGAGGAAACTGAGGCAAACAAGGTTAAGTAACTTGTTCAGGGTCACACAGCTAATGAGTATCTGAGGTTGATTTATAGTCTGGAAGATGAGTCTTCCTGAGTCTAGGCCTGGCACTCTATCCACTACACCACCTCGCTGCCTGTGTACATATGTATGTACAGTGTTCTAAAAGTTTTAGTGAATTTTTAGCTATTAAAACTTGAAACTACACTAAGACTTTGGGAATACCTATATGTACTCTCTTCCAATGAAATTCTCTTTCCTCAAATACGAAACTATTTAGTCATTTCTGTTTTGTTTTTGTATTTTCAGAACCTAACATAGTTTCTCCTTAGTTGATTCCTCTAAATACCTGCAAAGCCTATTCATGGGATACTTATATACGGTCTCATTTTGAGAATTCTTTTTGTGTATATGTGTGTACATATGCTAATACATATTATATATACATAGCCATATATGTATATATCAAAATATATATATTTATACACACATAAATATATATGTATATACACACACATATGTACATACTGTATACACATTTACAACCCCAACTAACATAAGCTCCTAGAGAGAAATCATGTCTTAACTTTCTTTTACATCCTGATGCCTTGCAAGTATTAACCATTCCATAAATACTTGTTGACTGATCGCCTTTTGTTCCTTCCTGCTAGGTAGGTGACTTCTTTGGACATCTGCTCCTAGGTTGAGTGGTTTCACTTACAGCTACTCAGCAAATGCTTGTTTTGAATGCTATGTCCTCTCCCCTCATGTATCCACCTCTTACCCTATTCTTCGAGGCTGATTTCAAGTACCAGCCCCTGAATGAAGCCAACCCTGACATCATTAGCCACAGGGATCTTTTATTTCTATAAACTTACAACCTTTCAGAGTTGTAAGGAACCTCAGAGGTCATATTGTCCAATCAATACTTTAAAAAGATCACACTCTAGGTGTCATCCAGCCTTTGCTTAAAAACTCAAAGGAGGAACTCATTATTTTGCTAAGCAGTCTCTCCTGCTTTTATCTAACTAATTTCACTTATTGACTATACCTATACCTTAAGGAGTTAATCATACACTGCTGTAGGCCATATCTTGCATTGTTACTTAATGCTATGTAAGGTCTTTGGGGGGCAGTCAGGGACAAAGAATGAACTTGTGATTTTATTCGTATATGGAAATCCTGGGTGAGGAAATTCCTTCTATCACTGCAGTATAGGCATCTTCTCTCTAATTTATACTCTTGGAGAGTTACATAGGGCACTGAGAGATTGTGACTGGCCCCAAATCACACAGTATGTCAGAAATGATGCTTGAACCCAGGCCTTTCTGGCTCCATCATCAGCTCTCTGTCGACTATTCTATACTGCCTCTGAGGATAGGGACCATGTATTATTTACTTCTTTGTAGGGTCCAGTAGTTCCTGCTAACACTAATTTGAATGGATGCTTTTACACACTTACACACACACACACACACACACACACACACACACACACACACACTTTCTAACATCTTTAAAATGCAGGAGATTAAAGAGATTAAATTATCACAGAACTATCTCAAGTTCTACCAAGTCCAAATACCAAATTTTGCCTCTTTAAGTAGGCGGAATATATATTAATATCTGTTACAAACTTATTTCTGAATTTTAGCAAGCAGTTACCTCCCTAAACTATCTCTAGTTAGCCTCTTTCAGTTACTTTAGATCATATTATGATGTTCTTGGTCAATGTTAAGTAACAATCTATGGCCGTAATTGCTCATATGATAGAATTTTAAACATTAGACCTGGAATGTAGAGATTTTCTTATTCATTTCAGAGATGCAGAAATCAAGGCTCACAGAAGTTCATAGGATCACCAATTTGTGGTTGGAAGGAAATTCAGTCACTGGAGTCCAATCCCCATATTATACAGAAAAAAAATCAAAGCCCAGAGAAACTAAAAGACCTGTTTGGGATCACCTAGTAAGATTAAGAGGGGGACTTTGAGCCTAGGTTTTCACACCTACATCTACTACACTACATACTATGTTTCTCAAAAGTTAAATTAATGTCTCTAGTTACCTGGCTTGTGACTTACTCAGGAACATGAAAAACATCTGACAGAAGGATTCTTCTTGTTGTTTGAGGGTTTTTTTTTAAGCTTTCCTGGTTTGCTTTCCTTGAAGATTCTCATGCAAAATTTAAGATAAAATTAATTTGACACCAGGGAATATTTGCCCATAAATAACAAGGTACAAACCATCAAATTCTGGATTATTTTTCAACTATGAGCCCTATCCAGAAAGAAGAGAGGCCAAGGTTTAAAATAACATCACAAAAGATTCACATATTTTCTTTCTTTAGGTTTTATTAAAATACAAGGATTTTTTTAAAGCACACATTCCACTCAGCACCAGTATTTTAACACATTTCTTGCTGACATTCTGCAAAGCAATTGTTTCCACCATGGATAAGCAGAGACACACACATACAAACATGCACGAACACACATACACTTGTGTCCTCACCATGTTTACCAAGTCCCCATAATATCACATACCAAATTAATCTCCTTGCTAGGAAGACTCCAAGTCAGGGATCAGCAAGCCACTGTGACCACATCCAACCTCTAACGGAGCGACTGACTCTTTTGTTAGGGGTCATCATTTGCACACTGGCAGCCCTTCCATAGCTTGGTCTCCCACTTTAGACGCCCAAAGGCTTGGGCTGGTTATTATGAGGACTGTGGTTACATGACACACAACTGAACAACACTGGCCAATATTCCCTACCCAATACCTTTCATTGCTTTGGTTATGAAGTACTGAATGCATATGTCTTCAATGCTGCTGCGCCCAACCCCCAATCACATTGAAACAATGTCATCCAGTGATGTAGCTTGCCCAAGACTTGCGAAACTTCTCTCTGTGGGTTTTTTTCATTAATTTGCTTGTGTTTTATTTGTTCACATTTTAAAATTACTGTTATGATTAGTGGAGCCAAACAGTGACTCCATTAAACCTGTGTACAGATTCCAACTAAATAATCACTAAATAATAAACTCCCCCAAACCCTTGGTACTGCCACCCAGAGTTAGCACTACTCCATGAAGGAACTTATTTCAATCGCTGTAAGAAATGATTTTCTGTTAGTTCAGTCTTTTATTTTTCCAGAATAGAATAGCATCTCTCTACTCAGAGACCATCTCTCAGAGACAATGACTGATAACTAGGATGTCAGAAAACCACTGGTTCTTAACCCAGTCTGCCCCATTTAGGCTTAGCAGTACTGTTTTGGGGAGTGATTTGAGAAAGACTTTTTTCTCCACCTCTACTGAATTAGGATCTGGGGTCTTCACCATACCACTCTTCCCTCTCCGAGCTCCTTTATCCAATATCCTTCCCCTGAAGGGTTCTGCAATTTTAAGGGAACTCCCATCACAGAGAGGGAAATACATATGGAAATAGTGGGACTATGAAATGTGAGTAAAATGGCTTTGATTTTCCTTAAGGCAAGAAGTAAGGCACAACCAAAAACAATTATTTCAGCTGGTTCTTTCGGTCTCATTTTTAGGCTTCTCACTGTCAACCACTACTACTGAGAAAGAACATGGTCCTATCCTAAGGAACTCTAACATTTGACTTTTTCATCATCCCCTCAACTGTAGAAGAGAGCTTAATTTTGCAAATAAACACAAAATTCTGAATGAACTCAATTCTGAGATCCATCAATCAGAGATCAAGCTTGCCTCAGCTCTAGAGAGGGAAGTCTGCCTTAGGTCCACAGGAGGTAAGATCCTCATGCTTTCGTATCATCCCACAAGTGGGACGGGTCTCCATATGGATGGTCTATAGAAGGTAGGTACAGAAGGAACCTAACCAAATCCTAGAAGTTTTTCCAAGATGAAAGAGATCAATTTTAACACCCTCCCTCTGGTACCTATAGACTATCGAAAAATCACTAAGTCTATTTCCTCACTTCCATCTATAAGCCCAGACTGGGAGCAGAAATCTGGAAGGGACAGAATTAGGGTCTTTTCTACATTATCAGGGCTGGGAATGATTGGGTAGAGTAGCATTTTGCTTTACTAGATGATTAGTGTGTTTAAAAAGCTGCGGTGCCCAAAATCAAAAGCATGTGAAGACACAGTACTAGTAATTCAAAACAGGTAAAAAGATAGCCATGTAAGTTAAATTATCATCACTTCAAATATGCAAAGCTGGATGACCATTACTAATCTGTTTGCCTCTTGTGAGGTCAGGAGCCATTTTAATATTGTATTAACTATATCTGCCAGTACTTGATAGACTTTTTATTCATGCCCATTTGAGAAAGTCCTGGTCAATCTTCTAAGTAATAAAGTAAGTTTTGAACAGTTCCAAGTCATAAACCTTTGAAACTTTGAATAAAATATGAATCCATAGCGACTAACAAAATCTTAAGTAGCTAGAAAACTATTTCAGTGATATACAAGCTAATCCAGTTAACATATTTAAACTGAGAGCCCCATATAAACATGGCCTGTCAAAGGAATATGATCAGATGAGAGGATAAATGCCAAATCACAGTTGTGGCAGTATGTATAAGTATATATACATACATATGTGAAAGATTAGCACCAAAAAGATGATGTTTCATCTCCCAGAGGATTATTAGGATGTTTGAAAATAAACTGTGGCAAGAATCAGAAGTATGTTCTGTAAACATGGGGAATAATAATACAGACATAAGCAACCTCTTGGGTCATGCTTGTTAAGAGGTATGAAATGGGTTATATGTAGCTACATTTCTTTACCCTTGTGTAATGGTAGTTTCCATGCTCTTCCTTGGGGAATCTGCTCTATGTGGATGTATCTCCACATTAAAAATAATTTTTCCCCTGATATTTGGCCTAACTTTCATTTACTAACTTCCATTGCTGTTTCCCTATTGTTCATCCTCTGCAACAAGTCTCACCTATTATATTCCACACTTCCTTCTACATACTTGTAGCAAAACTAGAACACAGAAGTATTTTTCTTCCTCTCTTATCTGGACAATGAGCATCACCTTCTTGGAATCTCACCTTCCCTCCCCTGACCTTCTCTGACATACTATACCAGTTCTGCATATAGGGGAAAAAAACAAGAAGACACTTCCAAGGAAAACATCACTCATACGATGCCACTGATTTTTATAAGATCTCTTTAAGGGCACCGTATAAATCCTAACCCCATTTTGAAAAACAGAGAAACTGGGCAAATGAACCAATGATTTTTAACGCAAAAAAAGTCCAAGTGAGAAAAATTCAGGAATTTGTAAACATTTTATATTAATTTAAAAATATTATTTACTACTAGTTCATTAAATAACCAGAGTCATGCAATTCTATTTACCTATTCTGGTAATGTGTATAAAACACCAAAAAGAGCTAGCAGGTTTAGATAACTTGGTAGGAGAAAAGGTCTGAACTATTCTTCAGTACTGTTTTTCTTTTTCCAATTTTGAAACTCTTTTATTTTTGTGATATTGAAATTCAGTACTTTGAATTTCTAGCTTTCCTCATGGGATAATGAGTTTGTCTTTTGCAATCCGTTCCTATTCTTGCTTATTTTCAGATGCAGTCACCTGAGTTTAGTGTTGTTTCCATGTTGGTCTTCTGTAAAATTACTAATAAGTGTGTCCATAAATATTGATGCATACTAAAATTTGAATTTCTCAAAGTTACAAAAAAATTCTGTTCACATTTTATTACCTAGCCTTTAAATATTCTCTAAAGTCTGACCTTCAAGAAAATGATAGTTCTGTTCTCAAAATGTTTTATATAACCTGGCAGTTTTATAAAAATCCATCTAGGGTACCTAACGGTGTGGTACAGAAGACTACACTATATATAACAAAGTCTTTTGGGTAGCTCTAAGGACTAGCCCTTGGTGGAGGGGGCCCAAGACAGATCCAATTTCAAATTCTGTGTAAATGTGGGAATTTGGTTATAACAAAGCCCATAACTGTCATTGTGGATTGCACTGTAAAAAGGCTCTGATATTTCTGGAGAGGACTCATTCCCAACTAGCTGTCTCTTACCTTCTCAAGCACTTAGTCCAGTGCCTGGCACATTGTAGGCCCTCAATAACTGCTTGTTGACTTGTCACTCATATTTCTAGGGAAACCATATCTGTGTATTTGAATCATTTTTGCTAGTTCACCTACTTTTGAGGGACAATAAGGCAATATAGTAGTAGAGCAACCAGAGAATCATTCCCCACAAGGCAGCTGAGAAGATTCACGAGATATGAGTAAACTGTTTTTAGCTCAACATATAGAGCATCATTACAGAGACCAACAAGTATTCCATGCCAAGGAATGAATGGAGCTTTGTAGCGTTTCAACAATTGGCACTGTTGTAACCACAGAGTAACCTATGGCACTAGTTCATGCTTAGTGAGGTATCATGGTTCATTTATTCCCCCACTCCAAATACACAAACTACAGACAAATAAATTATTTTATATAAAAAATGCAAAGCCACCTTTCATACCTCTCTCTCTCTCTCTCTCTCTCTCTCTCTCTCTCTCTCTCTCTCTCTCTCTCTCTTTCTCTCTTTCTCTCTCATTATAGGATAAATAAATTGTTTCCCACTCATGGGGGCTCTGATGGGTTTCAGCAGAACTATTTTCTCTGACCTGGAGAAATAATCATAAGTAGGTATGTGTTTCTATTCCTAACTAATTAGTTACCCTCTCTGTAGCTTCAAAGTAAAACTCTTTGTACTCTCCCGATCTTTGAGCCTTCTCTTTCCCTATTTATCATTTTCAGAGGCATTATAGAGCTTTTAAGTTTAAAGGGCCTTTAAAGATCATCTAATCCAACCCCCTCAGTTTACAGAAAGGAAACTGAGGACCAAAACTATTACATGACTTGCCTAAGACCCCACAACTGGTAAATGTTAAGTCAGAATTTTAACTCAGGAAATAAAACTCCAACTCCAGTGTACTTTCTACAACTACTTCACCTCTTGACCATAGAATAACCCTAACCCTCCAAACTGAGGGAATGTCCTCAGAAGTTACCCCTAAGTATCCTGAGAATTCTTGGATGTTTCAGCCAGCATCTTACCATGCACACTGAGAAAAAGAACCAGAGAACAACAACCATGCAAGCCACCATTGCCTCTTTTTTGTTCCCTCGAGACTCTCTACAAACAAATATTTAGGCATTTACCAACAGTCTTCTAATCATGGTAAATAAAGTTAAGATAATAACCCCTATTCTAATAGAGTCTTTTGTCCCTGGGATTTCTCTAGTGCGGGTTGAATTTTCCCCCCATTTTCTCCAAAGCAAGCACCAGTTGTTTAATTCCATCTCAAGGCAGGATGGAGACACTTTGACACAGGTTCTTCCTGTTTATCTTAGGCTCTTTTTCAAAAAGTAAAAAAGGTAACAAGGGGTCACTGGTTAGACAGGCGTTATTATTGTTGTTATTATTGTTTGGTAAGGAAGTGGTGATGATCTGTTAGGGATAGTTTTATTCTTCTTCTGAGATGGCTATTAAAACTGCTGTCCTGCAATAGGGGAATGAATGAGATCCAGTTGAAACTGTGGATCCATTACATCCTTCTCTTCCTCCCCCTTCCTTTTTTGTTATTTTTAATAGGGCACTATTCAACTCACAAATTCCTCCAGCTAACCTGGATTTCATCTTTTGCTGAAGTTCTTCTCTAGCCAAAGTCGGACTTCCTGAAGGTTATAGAAAAAGGGGCCCTTCCCTCCTAAGTAAGCAATTTTTTGTCTCTGCACAACACACAAACGCTCAAAGGATACCCCATAGGCTATGTTGGCATTGTTATCCATGCAGTCAGCCACCACCTGGCACTGGGGCGGCAAGGAGAAACGCTCCAGGAGCTGATGGGCTGCTGCACAGCGGTCTTCCTGGTTCCGGTGTTTCTTCACCTCGAAAGACACATTGGAGTTACCAGGCACCGCCCAACCATCTGATGGATGAGCTTCATCAATGTAGACCAACAAGAAGTCAGCCACTGTTGAGAACTCTTCCACCAGCTTGCTAAAGGCCGGTAGCTGGCTTGTGAACGGTGGTCAAGTGGCTGAACCAAAGTTGACAACCAGAGGACGCTCGGGATTGGCAAAATCCAGGAGATGGCACTCAGCTCCATATCCCCCATCAAATCTCTTCCACTTGGAATTGTTCTGTTGACCGTTCCCAACTTCAGCTCTGGTAATGTGGACCACACTGGAATTGGGGGCATCTCCACCCAATTTCACCTGATATCAAAGAAAAAAAAGGATGGGGAGAACCCACATTAAATATCATATCAATCTGTCCTCCAAATTAAGTCTAAGTAAACACAATCAACACAAAAAACAAACAAAAACCTACATTACATTTCTTCAAAATAAGGTACTATGATTTCAGTAAACTTAGTTTAGAAAATAATGATTTGGCAATTTAAAAATTACCTTTTGGCCTACATAAGGACTAAAATTTTATGCGGGGGAAGAGGTGCTAGATCAATCATTTCAT
Source organism: Gymnobelideus leadbeateri (assembly GCA_011680675.1). NCBI lineage: Eukaryota > Metazoa > Chordata > Mammalia > Diprotodontia > Petauridae > Gymnobelideus > Gymnobelideus leadbeateri. Next base: position 175,870 of record WOXC01007459.1, on the reverse strand, counting down.
TATAGGGAGCTCTAGCTGAAGAACAAAAAAATAACTCCCTAAATCAATGCAAATCAACAATTGTTCTGTAACATATAAAGTCTTAGAAAGTTGCCTGGGGCCCTTAGAGATTGAGTGATTTGCCCTGAAGTGCCACAGTCAATTTATGTCAGAGGGAGGACTTTAACTCAAGCTGTTTTTAATCCAAAGACTTTCAAAACTTTGATGCTTCTATAAATGCATCATAGATAACTTCATTCAGTCTCAAGTAATTTCTATCTGCTGCACTGGGGTTAGTATTCTTTACAACCATTACTTCCTTAGCTGCTAGTGCTTCATGCATGTTACATAACTGGAATATTGGCTCCATTTCAAAACCATGACATAGAAAGGCTAAAATGAATTGCCCAAGTTCAAGCAGAATGCCAGCTGGCAAACTGAGACTCTAGGAAAGAATGTCCAAATGTTAAATACTCAGTTCAAAGTTCCAGAAAACATGGCACCCAGCAATGACCTAGGGCCCAAACTGATTCATTCAGTATCTCAACTAACAAAAGAAGTAGCCTAAGTGACTAGCTCTCTTTTGAGGCTTCATGAACTCTTAAGATAAAATCACATTTACCTTCCTGGCCTAATTGTCTCCAGCTAATTTTAAACAATTTGTGCAAATGTTGAATTACTTTTTGGGGAAAAAAGTTTGTTTTAAATAATTGCTTAATAATTAAGAGAGTAATAACAAATCTCATTTCAAATACATACTTTATTCTGTCTGAGGACAAGCTATTGGTCACACAAGATTGAGACAACAGCAATTGAATCACAGGTTTTTCTCCAGCACTGTCTCTTTACACTTTACATATTATGGCTTCAACATACCAGTGGCTTAAAAGGAGGCTACACATGAGTTTTACTTGACCTCCACTTCCATTACTGAGGGAAAGAAGAGAATGGGTCGGGGAAAAACATAAAAAGGATAAACATTCCCAATGAAATGTTACCTACTTTTAATAAATTCGTATTTTACATAGATCAGAAAGGTGATACTAACCTAAAACCACTATTTCCAAAAGAAACTTGAGGGGCATGGCATCATATCTACCAAGATGAAAATATTTGAACAGTTTCCTTTTTTTTCCTTTTAATATCTGACACAAAGACTTGAGCGACTCTGGAGGATGTCTTATAAATAATTCCAAGCTAAACCTTACTGACTATAAGAACTGCAGAAGAAATACCCACAACAGCACTAATAGATATCTTCAAAATCAATGTTAGCTGCAAATAAAACCCTGTCTGGCAGATGAGTGGAGGAAAAAATGCGATTTATACCATTTCTACAACATTGGAGAACGCCAGTCCTTGGGCATGAAGTTCCCAATGGCTTTCTTCTCCTCGTTCTTATTTTTAGTAGCTTCATCCGCTTTCTTACCTCCATTTCCTTCTTTTCTAACCACAAGGTTTTCGGTAACTTCTCAATTACTTCCTAGAAGTTACTCTCTGGCTTACACAAAGGATATGGAAGGGAGTTCTTTAAAGAAGAACAAGAAGACCCATTCAACAAAGACATTTTAGTCACAATGCTTTAGAATACAGAAAGGAATATTGTGGGCACTTGGATATGTAGGCTGATAATAAACCGAGAGAATATAAAAGAAGCAATTACTTCAGCTTTGGATAAGTAAAATTGGATCTTTCCTTGGAATGGTTTAATCAAAGCCAATAACATCAGGGACAAGTTATCAGAGTACAATTGATTTTTATATAGTGCCCTTCATACTACAAAACACTTATAATGGGGCTCACTTGAATGTGGTTTCATTTATGCTAGGGAGGTAATGCTGGTGTTAACTGAAGTCATTTGGAGAGGAATTTTTTAAAAACTCTATAATCTAAACTGGTATAAAATCCTCTAGGCATGCTGTTCAAGAATCTTTTCAGCAAATTTCAATGCGTAACTCACTTTTACTGCAGAAAGGGCAAGACTAAGTAATATTCTACTTTGGAACAGAAACAGGTAGGTTCATAGTGGATACTACTATCTCTACTTTACATAATTGGAAATTAAGGAATTCTCACTTAGATTGTTTTTCCCATTAAGTAGCTAAGTAAAAAAGTAAATTCACCTAATTAAATTAAATAATGAAATCATGTATTTTAACTTTTCTAGTTAAAGTGGTTCATTTGTAAGGTGAGCTGGAAATACATAATTTAATAAGCTATTTTGGACTAGGTAATTTTAGTACTGGAGGAAATTTATTTATCAAGTTACCATGACTTTATTGATGGGGTACTCCAGTGAAGGAAGATCACAACCTCTCTATGCAGAGACTAGAGAAAGATGTTTTTCATCACTTTTGGTGTCCTACCTTTTCTTTGATAAACGGACTGTAAACTGCTCTAAGTTGTTCCTTGATTGACAGTCTGCAGGTGGACCCAACCTCCAAGTCTTTCCACCTTGCTAAGGTTTGCACTATGTTGGCAGGACCTTTGAAAGCCCACATCACCCTGACACCATGATGAGGCACTGAAGAGGAAGTTAGTGGAAGACAGGTGCCAAGGGTAGATGATTGAGAATAAACTTTAAGTTTAGAAGAGATTTTAATGATTTGCATGGGGTCTAGAAGCCTTGCTTCACTCACCTATATGTATAACCTGGTTAAAGAGGAACACTGCAAACCTAAGGCTCTTTCCCATTATTACCTACGTTCTAATTCTATTTTAGTCATTTAGAAGGAAAGAAGCATTTATTAAGCATCTTCTGCGTTCCACATAGCTTACAAATAATTCTCATTTGGTCCCCACGACTACCCTTTGACGCAGGTGCTAATAATGTAATTGAGGAAACTTGAGGCATTATGCTAAGTGCTGGGAGATAAGAACATAATCCCTGCCTTCAAGGAGCTCATATTTTAAGGCTTTTAGACAATGTGTATATCTCCCCCTGTGATTTTTTTGTGGGTATGAAATCCCTGAAAGTTTAATGCATCAGAACAGACTCAACCCAATTTTTCTCGAGAGTGACAGGAATCTAAAATAAGAGCAAACCTTTTCCTGGACTCCAGCATTATATACTTAGCCATGAGTGCAGTGTGAAATCCCAGCAATTACTAGGCTTTAAGTAACATCTGAAGCGCATGAACAAGTTGTGTGGTCTTTTTAAGAGGGACCTCTGACTCTATGACTGTAACCTAAGCATACCTGAAGAACATTTCATTAGTCACAAAGTATTCAATTGTGCAATCAGTCCTATTTCATTTCCAATGAGAGTTTAGCTAGGGATCATTTCCCCGGGAAAGTTTTGCTTCCTTTCTTTCTGTTGGTGACAAAGTAGATCTCAGGGGCAGAATTATTTCTAAATGTGGAAGGCGTGCTAGTTGCCTGGTATAATTAAAAGAATGAAAATAAGGATTGACAAGAAAGACAATGCATCATTTAAATTTCTTGTCCAGTTGTACAAGATTAATACTGTTCTTCCTAATAGCAATAGATGGTCAGTGAAAAGAAATCTCTTTCTAATCATGACACTTCCCCTGGGGTTAATGTAATTACCTCATTGTAGTGGGCAGACAAACACTCTTTCTGAGGTCACCTAGCCATCTAGTGACCAAGTGAGAAATGGGAACCTCTCAAACCCTCCCTTTGAGAATCTTGCTATAAACAATCTGCCTCTCTGCCAGGCTAGCTCAGCTGGTTGGAGCACAGTGCTAATGAGGCCAAAGTCAGGCATTTGATACCTTTGTGGGCCAATTAGCTTTGCTCTGCTCTGTAGCCACATCAGCTTGCAGTATTGGAAAGTGTACTGGCTTTGGAATCACAAGCCATGGGTTCAGATTCTTTCCCTGCTACTCACTTAGGTAATTCACACCTCTGGGCCTCCCTGCCTTCAAATTAAATGTATAACAATCAGGTGTTAATATGTAAAATGACTAGGCAACCCTAGTCTAAATGAGATTATATTCTGGTAATCACTAAGGTCTGAGAATGAATATCATTTAGTTTACTAAAGGTACAAGCCCAGGTATGATATGAAAATCAAATAACAAGTGAAGAAGCACCGAATAAACGTGAACTCTATCACCATCATCATGGTGACACTATCAGAGAAAGTAAAGCACACTGCCCTACAGGGACAACATTCTAGGAGAAAAGAAAAGTAGGGGGAAGAACACAGAAAGAAGGAGAAGGAAAATGACCCAATCCAGGAGGGGAAAAACATCTCCTATCCCTTTGATATTAACATATGAACATATAAAAGGCTCTTCAAACACAATCTGAAATTAAAGGGGATAGACCCCCCCCTCCCCCACCAGTGCACATCGGCATTCTCTGTGTCTTAGGTTCTTAGAGCGTTGCTGGTGACTTGGTATGTTAGTCAAAAACTGTGTTTATTTTTGTCTCTTATCTCAGACAAGGCAGTGCCTAAAACCATAAGAATCCCTATTAGAATATATCTGGGAAGTGGTCATCCAATCTTAGTTTGAAGATCTTCAGGGAGAAGGAACCTGCTCTTCCCTGAAGAAGCCCAAACAGACGGCCAGGTATTCAGAAAACAGCACAGGACAAGTCCCCAGGGTTTTGTGACAGAATTTGGTTTCCTCTATGACATATGCCATGAATGGAGGGGGGGGGGGGGTCTTCTCCATACTCCATGTGAAAGTCATATACTTCCACAGAACTGAAAGAGAAGAAGCATTGTACAGTACACAAGACTCCAGACTTAAGAATCAGGAAAGCCTGGGTGCACATCTTTTAATCTCTGTATGCCTCAGTTTCATCATTTGTAAAATGAAAGAAGTTGAACTCCATAAGCTTTAAGAGCCCTTCCAGTTCTAAATCTATAATCCTATGATTGGATTCATTAGTTCCAGTGATGGGATATGTGTCTTTTTTCCCCAGGGCAGATTCTTCTTTGATAAGACCAAAGTGACATGAGCTCAAAAACATGATAAATCCAGTACTATTTAAGTCTGCAAGAAAGCTATCCGACAAAAACAAGTCATCCCTTGGTACTTCCTAAATTTACTTTAATTTCCCACAGTGGCACAGAAAATCTCCTGGCCACAAGTTACCTATCATCTTCATTTCTCCTTCTTAGAGGGTTTGTATTTGTTTTTTTTGTTTGTTTTTTGGGGGGTTTTTTTGTCCTTAATGAGACATATTTGCCAATGAGGCATTCAAAAGGCATTTTTTACTCTTGCGGAAGAGTAATTAGGTCAGTGCCTCATTCCATGCCAACATTGGCCACTCCATAAACGAACCCTGCCCAGTATTTAATGCCCAAACACAAGAAGCATCATTTTCACTAATTGGTCTTGAAGTTCCAATGTTCCCAAAGGATCTCTTTATTTGAAGAGGCTCAGAATAGTATGTATGCAGAATCCAATATTGCCATCACCAACTTCTATCTCAACTGCATTATTTTGATTGTTTTTTTTTAAAGACACCACCATCAATAACAACAAAAGAATGAAGATAAATTGTGGGAAGTTACTTGAATTTCAGGAATACATAATACCTTTAAACTGGGTACTCACAATGGTATAACCATAAGTACATGTATGTAGATATATCTGCTCAATACATATTTAGATCTTATTCCCTTAATGATGAGATTGTGTTCTAGAGATATGTGTTTAGTGCAGGGGGAAAAATTAGTGCTGCTTTAGCATGTGTACTGCAAAATGAAGAGGGAGAAAAAAAAGAAAAGAAAGACCTATTCATAAACTACAAGCTGGAAATAGAGCATATACTGCTAACCTTGTTCTCTCTTTTCCACAGCCTGGGAAAAGCTACATGGACAAAATGTCACCTAATCTTATGATAAAAAGCAAAGAAATAAAAAGGGAGGGGCTAGAGGGGCAGAATCTCACATACACCTCTTGTGATCCAAGGCACTGAAAATGGCTTTATTATCCATTAGGAAGTTTGGAATTCTTTGGCAAAATCACCAGGCTACATCAATGCCCTTACAAATGTGGCCAAATAATTATTATGCTGTGTGATTTAACTATTTAAATTCAGATAAGCTGAAATCTTTAACAGGGTTGAATAACAAGTATCCAGTATACAGATCCCTCTCAGACTCACTGCTGTTCAATTATTTCTTTTTTTAATTAATACTTCAAAATGCAAGCTCTAAGCCTCTATCATTTCCTAATGCTTTGTCCAATTTATAAACAAGCTCTAGTTGAAGAGTTCTTTATATCCTAATGGGACTGTTTCTTCCACAAGCAAACTATTTTTCAGAATATTGCAGAAACTAGTCGGAAGGCCTGGGGTGAGTGAAGAAGCAGAGTTTTGTTAAGAAAACATTTTTAAAACCAAAATTATATGTTGAAATAAATATATTTTCTGTGACATTTCTGCACTAATAGTGCAAAAGCTAATTTTTGTGTCATCATCTGTGTTGTCTGTTGACTTTTGCACTTCATTTAGGTGAGGACAAGGTGGTTAAACTGGTTAGCTTAGGACTGGGTGCCTCTCTGTGCATCAGCACAAGGATACATTGTTCAAGTTAGGTTCATGCACTGACTGAAGAAGTTTAATTTTTTAATGCTTCATTTTGCTACATATGCATATATATGTATATATATACATATATATATATATCCCTTCTTTTTAATCAAGATTATGTATTATAGATGTCCAGCCTGAACTAAAATATCTTTACAGTCATCTTGCCTAAATTTACTCTGAATTCTATTCAATCTGTCCAGTTAGAAGTGACATTTTCCCTCCATTTTGGGAAAAAGAAAACAAAGGCTATAATTCACATATTTGTATTCCAAGCATCTAAACATCTTCTCAGGCAGCTGACACTCAAATAACATGGATCTGTCACACATACACACCTTATCATCTGAAAAGGTTTCCTCGGGGTGCAGGTAGGGGGAGCTTTTCAAGGTTGTACCCCAGAAAAAAATGCAAGTCATTATCATGAAATATAGGGATGACATCCCAAGCAGAACCTCTCCAAGTACCCCTAGGAATGACTATGCCAAAAAGCTGCGACCGATGATAACAGCAGATGAGAGAGGTCAACTCTACCCATTCCAGAAGCTCTGAACACTCTACCCTCCACCACCACTGCCAACATGCCTGACACCTTCTGAGAAAGCCAGTGTTTACCAGACCAGTCTTACCTAACATTTTGTTTTACTGTTTGCATTCATTAAATGCCCCAGTGGCAAGCACTTTGCTTTGTCTCTTCATGTGGTAGGTTTTATGTAAAGCACGATGGGCAAAAACTGTAGTTAGCATCATCAGAGGATAATCAAAAAACAAACAAAGAAGCATTAGAGAGAATACATAAACCATATGCAAAGGAGGAAATGAATTACTCATCTTTCCCAATTCCAGGAATAAATAACAAAATATTGCAACACAATGGAAAACTTAAGTGAGGGGGCATTTTTTTCTTTTTCAATTTAGGATTTCAAAGTTCTAAACTCTTGCCACTAGTTGCTGCTGGGGGGCAATAACCCTCTCATATGCTTCACATCCTGATGATTTTTCACTTGGGAGATGACATGCAAAGAAAACAAATTCTACAAACAGGTGAGCTTTCTTTTTTTTTTAATCTTAGCCAAATGTCAACTATCTTTCCCCCCCAGAAAATGGTTTTAACTACTGAAGCCAGACTACTGCCTCCCCCCCTTAATATTTCTGCCCACTCTAAAATACAGTGGGAAAGAGACATGATCCTTCTGAATTCAGTGGAGTTGAAATGATTCACTCATTTGCATTTTTCTTCTCCCAGAGACTAAGTTCATACTTGGGCTTTGGGAGAGGAACTAGTTCCAGTTCCTCTGGCATTCTGCTGTTGCATGGACTTCCCCAATTTACAGCAAATTCTTTTCCTGAAAACCACACGTGGTTTCACGTGTAACCAGAATAAGTGCTTTGCGACTGGAAGTTATTTTCTCCACCTCCTTCTCTGTAGCACAACAAACCTCAGGGGATGTCTTGACATAATATTCCCTTCATCTTTCTTTCGTTTCCTATCCCCATATTCTAAGGCACTGCCTAACAACTTATCTCCCTGACTACAAACTCAGCTTCCATGTTGCTCCCATGCCCCCTGTTCCAGTCTCTAGAGCAGTGGGATTCCATAACACTGTTTGGGGAAACCAAGATCTTGCTTTCTGACACCCCAATTTTGCAAAAGGACTTCTTTCCTCTTGAGCCTAATGGACCTTCAGGAGTCAGCTGGACAAATGGATAAAACAGAAGAAATAACCTCAAGGTTCTTTACTGCCTGCTAAGTTCTGAGTTCAAGGATTCTGCTGACACCTAAAATCAGTGCAACAGCTGGTTTTCCAGCTTTTGAAACAAGTATCATCTCCAGCAGCCCAGAAAAAAAAAAACCCTCCTTGAACTCAATCTCAGCAGGTAAGTGAAAAAGGACCTAGTTTACTGTTTCTATAAGGGATACATGTTTGGGGGGGGGGGGGTTTGAATCATAAGGGATTATTTAAATCTTACTTGCTTCACAAAAAACATTACTTTTTAAGCTTCTGAACAGCCTCAAAAGGGAAAATTAAATTTTCTGTCAGCCAATTCTGACTTTTTTGATGTAAATCAAAACGAAATAACCAGGTTACACGCCTCACTCTTCAAAGGGCCCTAATCTGGCTCAATAGATGCATGCATCTGCAAATGGGTCTGTTTAACTTAACAGTTAACAGTGCTAACACTGCTAACCTAAACAGGGCTGCCATTAAGCCAAAACCTGCTAGCCTTAACAAGCTACTTCTTTTGAAGATGTTCCCAACTGATATTTTCAAAGTTCTTTTTCTGTCTTCCACCCTCTAAAATACCAAGATTTCTTCTACTTTTAATGCTGCTGCTTATCTACCTCTTTCCACAGCCCAAAACCAAAACCACCCAACATAAACCAGTATATGGTTAAACTAGTTAACAGGTAGAAATTTACTTCAACTGAGCAGTCCCATGCAGGTTAAACGGAGAGGTAGAATGAGCTAGCGCACTCCCTTTTTCTCCGCGCCATGTACCCAAAGTGAAGACCACAATCCTCATAGCCACCCCCAACCAGGTCCAAAAGTTCTATCCCAATGCATCTGACCAAGGGGAAAGCAGCATGGCTGGTCCCAACTTACCTGTTTATAAGCATCCAGGAGAAAGCTTTTCCAGACACAGCGTAGCCCTTCTGAGGTCAGCATGCGCCGCCACTCGCCACGAGTGGACTTGGACCGGCTCAGCAGCAGCACCACGTGCTTCAGGAGGATGACCGAGTCATAGAGAGCCAGGAAAAGGCAGTTGGAGAAAAAAACTGGCAGGATTTGCAGTGTAATCAACAAGTCTATGCTGAGTAGACCCATCTTCTCCGCCTCCTTAGTCACTTTGCTTGAGTTCTCTGGTTTCCCTTTTGCACCCTCATTTAAGGAAAAGGGGAGGGGGGTTTAAGGGGAGGAGATGGTAGTAAAAGGGGGTGGGGGGAAGAAAAGAAAAGAAACTAAGATTGCAAATAAACCTAAACTGTCACCTCTTTTAAATCATCAGAGATGGCAAAATCAAGTCAGCTTCTCAAATCCAGCAGTTAGAGCATGCCCATCAACTCATTCAACTCTAAACTGCTACTCCCCCCCCCCCCACCAGAACTTAAGATGTTAAAAAAAGTCCCTGATGCAGTAGTCTTTTTGAGTCCGTTAAAGACACTGCTGCACTTTCAGTTCCCAGCCACTATAAAATTGAAGTACACATTCCTAAATTAATTTCAGCTTTTTCATTGTCTTAATTATTCAGGTTATCCCGTTTCTTTTCTTAACTTACAAGGGCTTCCAGGTTGGTTGGTTTGTTTGTTTTTAAAATAGTGCTTAGAATATAAGGGGGCTGTTTTCTTTGTACACAACTTTCTGTTTCTCTTTCTCTCCCTCACTCCCTTTCCCGAGTGTGTCCTTCTATTTTTTTCCTCTCCCTCACTCTATCTTTTCCTCCCTTGCTATCTGTCTGTGGTGCAAAGTGCTTCTCTCTAGAGCCCAGTTTGTTTCCCTGAAGCCTTTTATACATTCCCTGGCTAATTGCTGCAATAGAGAAATGAAAGCCTAATCTTGGTAAAGATCTTGACGTCATTGAGAAAGAGGGCTTTACTTTGGCCAGGACTGCAATGAATAGAGAAGCAAAACTCGAAAACTTTTTTTTTTTGAGAAGGGGGGGGGAAGAGAAGAGAGGGTAGAATTTTGCTTTGTTATTTAAAGAGAGAGAGAGAGAGACTAGAAAAAAATGTTCAATACCTTTGACGGCTTTCAGGAAATGCTTTCAAACTTAGGGGAAAGTATTTGAATGTGGCATGCTGAGGGACACAGCCATGAACCCCCATTGTTGGGAGGGGGTTGTATTTGTTTTCTTTCCCCAAAGGATTGGGGGGGGGGCAACGTTAGGATTTCTTTTTTCCTTTCTTTTTTTTCCTGTAAACGTCAGAAGTTTTCTAGAGGACTACTAACAATCCAAATTACCCTTCTCATTCATTTAGCTTGTTACCTAGGATTTTTAAAAAATAATCATTGGTGTAACTTTCTTGACATTTATAGAAAATTAAAGGTGGGAAAAGGAAGTGTTTTAAATCTATAGAATATCTGGTAACCTTAGATTATATATGCCAAACAAACAAAAATTTCCCTTTGGGTTTCAATGCTGAAGCCCCAAAGCAAAAAGGGGGGTGGAGGAAGAGAAAGAACTCTTCGGGGACAGACAGCTTCTTTTTAACCATGTTTTGCCTACATGCAGATACAAGTCAAATTTTCCATTGAAAAACTGAATTGACATTTTAATGCCACAAGGACATCTGAATTCATTTTTTTTAAATAAGGAATTTTTAAAGATCTGAATTTTTGCTACCTCCTTTAGGTATTATGTGAATGCTTTATCCCCTTAGGAAATCTTGCTTCAATTCTTTGTATTTTTTTTTTTCCAAATTGAGTCTTTAGAATTCTAGGTGCAAAGTTAGTGTTGGTCTGAGGTACCAACCATATCAACAGGTTTTACAGTCAGAATTTCCTATGCAGTCTCCTGGCTAGGTAAGACAGAAGCAGCCCTTTGGCCCAGCTCTATCACCCCACCCTTTTCATAGTGTTCCTTCTCATTGACCTAACAGCCCACCTCTAGGAAGTATGTTTTCTTGGAAGAGGGAGTGGCAAGTAGAGCCACTGGGGGAGGGGGCAGAGAGAGAAACCTTCGTTGAAAGGGTATTCCCTGATTTTTCTCCATGTACAGAGTTTTCATTGATTTAAATGTGAACTAAGAGGAGCATCCAGATTTTATGGCAGATAAGGCTTCTGCATGTGCACCTTTTTCATCTCCACACGCACAGGAAGGATACCATAGCCTAAATTTATCAGAAGTACCCCGTTGTTTGGGCTAATGAAGGAATCAGACAATATTTTTACCTGAATCTAATATTCATTGGTAGTAAGCGTATACTATTTCAGTGCTTGAAAAGATTGATTTTTGTCTCTCTTCTTCCTCTCCCCTCCCCCACATTTTCAGCCTCCCCTACCAAAAAAAAAAAATCCTGAAGAGAAAAGTGGATAAAGGAGACTGCAAATGGTATTTTGCATAGCACAGAAGAGAAGGGGGAGAGAGAAGAACCGAGGCAGAGAGAGGCTGCTAAGCACTTGCCTGCAGTGACAGTGGAAGGCAGGAGCCAAGTTGAGGACCGAACCCAGGATATAACTCCTCCATTCACTAGCCTAGCCACTAAATCTTGTCTCTTCTCAGACACCAGCCCCATTTTATGATTGGACTTAAATATTCCTCCTCCTGCGGTAGACTCCAACTCACAAAACACAGCAGAAAGGCAGTTTCTCCCTTTCATTTGAGCTTGAGAAGGGAGGTGTGTTTAGAAATGGTAAACTGAAGGGAGTGATTGGTAGGAAATCAGGAAAGGCTTTCTTTTTAAATTCAGGGTTCAAATGACAAATCCAGATGAGGAATTTTGTCTGGATTCCCATTTGCAAGAATCTCTGTTTTGTTTTTGTGCTCACCCCCTAGCATCCCCCAACACACACACACACACACACACACACACACACACACACACACACACACACACACACACACACCCCTCCACTTCCCCCTGCCCTCAGGTCAGAAGAGTAATTCGGGAAATTTCTGTGGTGTCAAGAAAAATATGGGAGAACAAACTTCCCAGTCAGGAATTTTCTTAGAATTCTTCTACCTTTTCTGAATGAATGAATAACCCTAAGGCTAAGGAACTACATTTGCTTTACCTAAGGGTTAGGCAGGTCCTTCCAGCAGAGTTCTTCCTCCAAGGTTGTGAATTGTACAGCATCCAGTTCAGAAGTTCCATTTCCTTTTTATTAATAGCACTTTGATCTTCAAAGAACTTTATACCCACTAAGTAACTAATGCATGACACAGACCCATAAGGTAGATGACTTCAATTAATCCCATTACACAGATAAGTGAAAGTGAATCATTGAGGACCTAAAATTTGAGCTAGTAGAACTAGCATCATGTAATTTTCCCAGTTCAGAATCCTCCCTTTTTTTTCCCATTTAACCAATTATCTCATAGATCCCTAGGATCTACTGAGACCTAGAGTCTTGGCTTAAAGCTGGTGTCCTTGATACTTTTACCCTCTGACGTTCATGGGTCATTTTTTATTTTACTTCATTTCTGTTCATATTGGCCCGACTAAGCTTCCTGCTTCAGGTTTCCAATGATCATTAAAGAGACTTATAAATTTTCTTGGGATCAAAGTAGTCTTAGCAAAGAACATTTTGATGAGTTAAATACAAACAAATGTGAAGCATATGGATTGCATTTCCCTTCACAGTCTTGTACTCAGGGTTTTTAATTCCAGGGGAAGGGACCTTGAGCAAAATGCTTTAGGCTTTTTACTAAATACAGAACAATGCAGGGGGGAGGAGGTGGGGAAGGATTCTAGACAATTTTTTTTCTGGGTATGACACTGCTGAACATAGTCATTGCTTCCCTCTGGTTAGGAAAATAGCAGGTGTGCCAGTGATATGTCTCCTTTATGAGGTCTTAGGATGCATTGCTAAAGGAAAGTCAGATGGTTTTCCTCCTCAGAAGAATCTCTGGAAATTCCCATGATGCTACTACTGCTGGCCCTTCTTTCCTCCCTCAACCTTAACTAAAAGCACATAAAGTCCAGTCTAGTCACCAGCTCAATGAGTAAATGTTTGTTCTCTTGGCTCCTGGAGTGTCACTAACCTGGAGCTGACTCTTTTTCTAGGGGATAATTGACTTCCTTTCATTGGTCCTTTCCAGTTTGACCCAGGATGAGGAAAGAAAAGAAGTATCAATAATGTCTCCAATAGCTACCATTATTTAAAACACATGAAGCAGGAGTTCAAAGGCTTAAAGAAAGTTCCCATGTACACTATAATATTACTGGCAACAAGGAACTGGAAATAAAATATGCGTCTATCAATTGGAGAGCAGCTAAACAAATTATGGTATGAGTAGGTAATGGAATAGTTTTGCACCATGAAAAATGATGAATGTGAAGAATTGAGAGAAGCCTGAGAAGACTTGGATGAACTGATGCAGATTAAAGGAAGCTGAATCAATGAAACTATACACTAAATGACTTTATATGAACAAAAAGAACAAAATAATCAAATATTGCAGGAGTATGATGATTGATGTTGATCCTGGAGAAAGTTTGAGATCATGTATCTCTACCTAAACTGCAGAAGTAGAAAATAATGTAGATGTAGAATGTTGCACATGCTGTCAGACACAGTCAATCGGTTAGTACATTTTAATGAATTGATTTTTTTTCTCTTTTCCAGTTTTAATCTTTATATCAAGGAATAACTTACTGGGCAGGAGAGGGGGTACTTGGAAATTAATATGATGTAAAAACAAGTGTCAAAAATTAGAATAAGAATTTAAAAACAAAATACATAAGGCACTTAGAGTTTTATATGGGTTCAGCCACATCACAAATAAGATATGGTCCTTGCCTTCTAGAATCATGTGACAAAACAGAAACCAAACAGATGAACTTGGACACACAAACCTTTAGAAAAAAAAAACTGGGATAAGGAAGGCAATCTTTGTGTAAGATAAGAAGCTTAAATCCCAGCTGACTTTTTTGGGGCCCTTGTAGACTCTGGCAGGAACTGTGATGCTGAGATCTCACCCTCTTCAGCTACTCTGACTTATTTTTTAAGTCATTTACTCAAGTGGAAGAGGGGAAAAAAAAGGAAGAATGGGAAAAGGGTAGGAAGAGTTCTCTCTTTTTAAAGATGAGGAAACTAAAGCTTAGTATAGGAAAGTACTTGTCTGAACTCATTACAGGTAATAATTGGAAGATGAAGGATTTGAATCTAGATCCTCTGACTTTAAATCCAGAAAGGGGGAAAACAAAGTAGATGAGGAGGAGCAAGAGGTTACTCAATGGAGTGCTTGCTGAAGCTTCCATAAGACTGCCAACTAATACCAATTGTTATACTGCTTTTTATGAGGAAGACAGCTGTCCTCAAGGAACTGAACTGTATCTATCACCTCATTTCATATAGGCTACTAAACAACCGTTAAAAGCCAAGAGCCTTCATTCACTATTGACCTAGCCTGAAATTAAGCTGATGGCCATGTCCGCACCCCTAAGCCACCTAATCCTTTTTTGAGGCCCTGGGATTTTATTGTTTAATTTTCATCTACATATGAAACATAAGCATGTAAGGGGGATAAGGGAGTAGGGTCTAGAGCACAAAAATAGGGAGCTATGGAAAGTGTGCACAGAGTGAATCATTTCTAGATAAATTCATTGTTCAAAGAGGAAATGAAATAAATTGCCTTCTGAAGGTGAGTGAAAGCTGAGTTTTCAACATACTCTCTCCTCTTTTATTGCCCACCTAATCAAATCCACAGACAAAAAGAAAGAAACAGAAGCCAAAAATAGCCTTTACTTTGAAATGCTTCCTTCCTCTAATCTGTTCAATCTAGCTCAAGGAGAACACTATACCATGTTACATTTGAACATGAAATGGGTCATTCTTCTTAAGTGTCTTTTTACACTACCTTGTAAGAAATGAATTACATTTTAAGTTATGAACATGGGGTTCATGGACTTTCAAAAATTATTTTGATTATTTCAATATATAGTTGGTTTCCTTTGAAATCCTCTGTATTTCATTTTATGCGTTCAAAAACATCATTCCGAGAAGGAGTTCATAGGCTTCGCATGACTGACAAAGGGGTCCACAATATGAAAAAAAGGCTAAGAGCCCCTGCACTAAGCATAAGAGGCACTGGGGATGGCAAGAGAATGTGGTACTCTATGCCAATGAAGAAGTAAAGGAGAGGTTCATCACAGTAAAGGCTAAAGGGCTGAACTCCAGAGAATTGCTAAACATCCATGAAAATGAAGCTAACCAGCTTTTCTCCACTTATACTAAGGATTGAACCCCCAAAAAATTCAGGTTAGTATTTTTTACGAATTTTTTTAGGTTAATCTCCTGGGTAAGGTACCAAGAAAAGTTATAAAAACTTCACTAGAGGGACAGCTAGGTGGTGTGGTGAATAGAGCACCAGCCCTGTAGTCAGGAGAACCTGAGTTCAAATCCAGCCTCAGACACTTGACAGTTACTAGCTGTGTGACCTTGGGCAAGTCACTTAACCCCAATTGCCCTGTCTTCCCCCCTCTAAAAGACTAAAAACAAAAAACTTCACCAGAGAGCCTACATTTAAGGCTAAAAGATGCCTAGGAAGATGACTTCTCAGGATCCCATGATTCTGTTGAGTTTTAATATGAATAATAAAGAGTCAGTATCAAAGTCAGAAAGACCTGTGTTCGAGTTTCAACTCTAATATATACTGGCTATATTATCCTAGACAAGTCACCTAAATCCTTCCAGGAAAAGTGACCTGTGTTCCTAGAGGGAGTTCATTATATCAATGTAATTTGATTCTCATCCCTATTCCAGAATATATATCTTTGCTGACATAATATATACATGTTGATTACCACACTGAAATAGTAACAGCAAGCAAATGTCATACTTATAAATCATGTTTCTGTTTACACCTTAATTACCTGGATCAATTGTTTACCAATACTATGTATGAATATATTGGCTTAATTTGGACTCCTAGTATGAGAAGCAGTATTTGTGAATTCCAACATATTTGTGAATTTGTTTCATTAGCTAATGACTTTCTAAAGAATTATGATCAAGGGGCGGCTAGGTATTGCAGTGGGTAGAGTGCCAGCCCTGGAGTCAGAAGGACCTGAGTTAGGATCCGGCCTCAGACACTTAACACATAGAAACGAAAAAAACCTAGCCGTGTGACCTTGGGCAAGTTACTTAACCCCAATTGCCCTCCAAAAAAAAGCAAAAAAAAAAAAAAAAAAGAAAGAATTATGATCAACACACACACAGCCAAACAAGTATTTTAGAATTTTAGTGTAAACAAAAGAATCAAGTATAAAAATGAGAAAATGTTTCACTTCACAATAATTCACTGTCCTATTTTAAAGATTATATATATATATATATATGTGTGTGTGTGTGTGTGTGTGTGTGTGTGTGTGTGTATGTATGTATGTATGTATGTATGTATATAAAACTAGTAGTTTTTTCCAACATCAGGGTGAAGGACTAAAGTGTAAATACACACAAATTTCAAAAACAACAGGATGAATATCTATTGATCTTCTACAAAAGTTAAATAGGAATAATAATAATAGTTAATAATAACTAACATTTATAGAATTTTTATTATGTGCCAGGCACTGTTAAGTGCTTTATGGTCATCATCTTACTTGATCTTTACAAAAACCCTGGGAAGTGGGTGCTATTATTTTATCCCCATTTTCCAGATGAAGAAACTAAGGCAAATAAGATTAAGTGATTTGCTTAGGGTCAAATACCTAGTCTTAGAGGCCAGATTTGAACTCCAGTCTTCCTGACTCTAGATCTAAGCTCTATCCTCTATGCCACCTAGCTGCCCCTAAACAGTATTAGGAAACTTTGCAATTTCATATTTACATCCATGAAAAGAAGTCATGGACTAGTTAACTAAAACAAACAAAAAAAAAAAAACACAGAATATCAGAACTGTAAGGGCCTCAAAAATGACTTATAGGTGAGGAAACAAAATACCTGAATAGTTCAGAGATTTTCCTAAGATTACAGAAATAGTTAATGACAAAAAAAGAATAAGAACCTGGGTTCTCTGTCTCCTATTCAGCATTGAAAGTCTCAGAGTTTTCTATTTTGGCTACACTGTTAATTCTGTGAATAACTAGGAATTATCTCTTTGTGCCTCCATTTATCTAGGTATATGATAGAGGTTCAAATGTCTGTACCTGTACATGTTGATGGTTAACTAGTTAATATTTCTTTCATTCACTCCAGCCTTTGCTGTGGAATTCACTCTTTAAACACAAAGCATTAGCTCGATTGATGAGTTTACTCAGACTTAACTCAGTCAATAGATATTTTTAAATCAAATCTTCTTTGGAAAAAAACATTCCTGGCAAACAAAATAATTGTTTTTGCTATTAATTAACTGATTTACTCCACCCAATTTGATTGAAACTTTGGTTCTCTGAAGGGAAACAGAAAGGATTACTTGTAATTGGGGTTAATTATTAGGGATAGGCAAACTTTGCATAAAGAATTATCAACCTAAACCTTTGCCCAAATTTAACCCTGAACTTAACCTTAAATGGGACTTATAAGAATGTGGCTTTCTTTCCTTTTCATTATCCATATCCACTCCCTGATTCCAAATAAAATTGAAAGGAAAACTGTTTAAATATTCCTCTTTCCCCTTGAGGAAAAAATGTTGTACTAATAGTTGTTTGTACTAAAGAAGCAGCAGAAGGTTAACTAACTACTGCGTTAGAAAATTCCTTGACATTTGAAAGAGTGAAGTGCTTCGTTAACTTAAAATTCTATGCTTGCTGGGAGAGGTATTACTAGACATGTGTAAAAATGATTAGATAAAGAGAAGAAGAAAAATGATCAGCCATCCTACAAAAGCGTGCTTCCTTTCAGGGCCATTTTTGAAAAATCAGATAAAATGTATATCTGTGCATCTGTTTCTGTGTATGGATTATTCATTGTGAGAAAAGAAGGCAGCATATATTACATACATATATACAATAGGAAAAGGGGTATGCTCAGACTAAAGGGGAATTAAAAGATAGCAGGATTGAAGTTAGTAGTATTAATAAGGAAAGGGATTTTTTAAAGGGAGACAAGGTTCTTAGCACAACTTCAAGTAATATGTAATAAGTACTAAATAATGTCATAATTTGGCCAGATACTTAGCATTCTCGTAAGATACTGAAAGGCAAAAGAGACTATATGTGAAAAGAGACATGAAGGAGAGGAATGTCAGAAACAGTAGATGTGAGGCTATGTTCAGAGGACAACAGCAATAATAGTTCACATTTATTCAAGGTATTCAGAAAGTCTTAGTGCAGTAGAATACCTTAAAATTGTTACACTAAGAATTCTGGGACTCACTACATAGAATTTTAAAGTTTACAAAGGACTTTCATCATAATACTTTTATACACATGCATACAATTATTACAATATTATCAGTTTACAGTTGAGGACATGAAAATTCAGACACATTAAAATTTGTCCAGAGATATAGAGCTAAGAAATGGTAATGTTCAGAACCAAATTAATAGCTTTGTAGAGTTGGAAAAGAGTCCAGAGACTATATCAACTTTATAGGAATCCTGCCTATAACATTCTCATAAAGTGGTCATCCGGTCTTTGTTTGAACCCCTATAATGAAAAGTATCCTAATACCTTCTGAAGGAGTTTATTCATTCTTAGAAAACCCTGATTGTTAGGAAGTTGGGTTTTTTTTTCCCTCACTATCATGAGTCAATGTTCTCTGCACCTTCCATCCATTGATCTTTGTTCTTCCTTCTGTATTCAAACAGATGAAGTCACATTCTTTTTCTATGTGTGTAATGCCTGCCACTTAATAGGCCTAAGGGAATTTTTAAATCTTCCCTGCCCCTTAATATGCCAAATGTAATCACAAGGAGCCTGTGGTGAGAGGAGTTTGCTGAACAGTGGAGCAGAGCTGGGCGGAAGCTGGGAGTCAGAGCAGTTAGAACAGAGGGAAGAGAAAGGATGCGGGCAAGGAGACTGCTAAGCTTGTGAGTGTTTGTTTGTGGGAAGGCTTTGGGATGGTGTTGCTCTCTGCAGTGTTATTATATATAGATTTCTTTGTTGCTATGATGAATTCAGTTTTCTGGTGTTGGGATTTGACTTTCTAGTGTCTGAATAAATGTTTAGCTTCTGTCTTCTATATGGAGAATCTATTATATTTTGTGATTCAGAACTATGCTGGCATATTCACAGTCACTGTTGATGCTGTGAATATTGCCTTGGCTATATAATATGTCAATGGTCAAGAATAGCTTACCACCTCCTACTCCACTGCTAATTCTTGTCTCCAAGCTATCTGACCCTAATTCTTTGACTCATCTTTTACCTCTTTTTAGATTTCACTCAACTCTGGAATTTGTATTTCAATCTTTCTACTCAGCTCTGGCCTTTTTTATCAAGAATGCTTGGAAAAGGGGCGGCTAGGTGGCACAGTGAATAGAGCATCAGCCCTGGAGTCAAGAGGACCCGAGTTCAAATGTGCCTCAGACACTTAACTACCCATGTGGCCTTGGGCAAGTCACGTAACCCCAATTGCCCTATCCTCCCCTTTTTTGTATTGGCAAGTGAGCAAGTATTTAGCACTTAGTAACTAATCAAACCTCTGTGAAAGAAACAGAAGGTATGAATGCCTGTTCCTGATGTAAGAGGAAGGGGTTGGCTGAAACAGGAAGTAGCTAATGCTATGTATATAAGAAAAGTCCCAGAGAGGCACAGTCAGAATTTTTTTCTGGAGCCAGAGCAGCTACAGAAGAGAGAATCAAGAACTGAACCAAAATTTCCTGAGAACTTATGGTGGTGGAGCTTCTTCTGAATAGGAGCCCAGGAGTCCAGGAACCCCCTTCCCCCTGGCTGGATGAGGTGATTCTGATTTTTTAAACAAGCTGCAGAAAACTGAGGAAGCATGACCTGGATGCAGGGACTTTGTCTGTTTGTAGCTTGTTTGAGCCTTGAATTCCCAGGACAGAAATTGTGAAGGATTTAAGATGGACTGGACGCTGTGAACTTCAGTGTGGAGTTGGACAAGGAACTGGGAGCTGTCTGCCATTGAACCCAGGTGACAGTTTGGTGAATCCAGGTAGAATCTGGGATGATAGAAGGGGATTCAGGGAACCAGCCCCAAGTCAAGATGAAAAGACCTCTCTGAGGGTACTGAGTAATGATGAAATTTAGTGTACTAGCGACCTAGGGGTGGAAGGTTTGTGTATTTTCTAATGTTTAGCAATTAATGGTACTTAGTAATTGATTGCTAAATAAGTGAGTGATTGATTTAGTGTGCCCCTTGAGTAGAAGATTTTGACTATTGTACTTTGAGATCATTGTTCGTTGTTCTAAATATTGTGACCACTTTGGTGAAAACTATGTGTCCATTTTAATGATAAGCTGTTGTGAATACTATATTGTGGTTTTCTGTGATAAGTTGTAATATTGTTAATGCTATACCTTGATTTTCTGTGAATGTTTTACTTTTGTTATGGAATAAATAGAGTGTTCACTACACTGTGCAATCAGAACCTTAAAAGCTGTTCATAGTAGTATTCTTCTGGAAAGCTACTCATGCATGGCATTACACCCCCCTCCAAAAAGAAAAAAAAAGAATGCTTAAATGTCCTCTACTTCATTAAAAATCAATTTCCCCCCTATGGGATTTATACTCAGTTTATCTGGACAATTTAATCTAGGGCATAAACCAAGATCTTTTGGAATATCATATTCCAAACTTTTCCTTTAATAGTGGTAGCTGGTAGATCTCATATGATCATGACTGTGGCTCCTTGGTATTTGAATTACTTTTTTTCAGCATTTTTCCTTTGACCAGGAAATTCTGGATTTTAGACATTATATTCCTGGGTATTTTGATTTTAGGCTTTCTTTCAGGAGGAAGTATCAAATTGGTTCTATGTCTACTTACCTGTTGGTCCTGAGATATCTGGGCAGTTTTGTTTTGTTTTTTGTTTGTAATTCCTTGAAATATTATATCTAGGTTCTTTCTTAGTCATAGTTTCCAGGTAGATTAATGATTCTTAATTCTTTTCTCCTTAATCTGCTTTTTAGATCAGTTGTTTTTGCTATGAGATAATTTAATTTTCTACTCCAACTTCCAATCTTTCAACTTTATTTAAACATTTCCCATCTCATCGAGTCAACTTCTACTTGGTCTTCTAATTTTCAGTTTGTTTCTTTGATACGGTTGAGTGCCTCTTTTTCCAAGCTGTTCTCTTTTAAGAAACTTTCTTCTTTAATTCTCTTTCTTTTCCCATTTTCCCCTCTAGTGCTTTCATTTAATTTTCAGTATCATTTTAAACTCTTTTTTTAATCTTGTCTTATCTCCTTCAGGAATTCTATTTATGTCCAAGCTGCATTTTCCTTTGAGGCTTTCCTTGTAAGTGTTTTGTAGGCATTCTCTTCAAATTGGTGTCAAGGTTCACTATCATCATGATACCTCATTATGGTGGGATTCTTTTTATTTGTTTGGTTGTTCATTCTTACAGCCTACTTCTCTACTTTGGACTTCATGTTCATGAACATTTCTGGCTTTCTTAGGTCCCACTGCTGCTTTCTTGGGGGTGTCGAGTGTTGCATTATTTCATGATCTCACAGACAGCTCAGGGAACTTGCAAGCCCTCTGTGCTCCCAAAGTGATTCGATCCAGAACAAAGTCTGATCACTGTCATCCTGTTCTGAACTTTGCAAGTTCCTGTCCTCATTTTGGGTCTAAGTAATACTTCTGTTGGTTTGCTCCTGACTAGAAGTTCCAGTAGACTGCTGCTACATTTAGTCAGTGTTAGTGAGTTGGAAAGCTCTGAAGGTTAATTGATAGAACTGCAGGCTTCCCTTTGGTCTGGGATTCCTTCCCTCATTATTCTGCTGGGCTGAAAATTACAAAAGAGGCCATGCTCAGAAGCTACTACTTGCTTTTAAACATGTTCTCCTCTCAGTACACAGACTAGGACCCATGACCACTTTTAACCATAGAGCATTACCCCTAGGTGCACTCCTTAAAACTCCTCAGTTTGCCCTGGATGTCCGACCCAGAACTGGGTAGTGAATGGCAGAGTTCCAATTGACATCTGTTCCTATATCCTGTACAAGAGCTCTTCTTGCATTTGCACACAGCCTTGGTCCTTTTTTAGTTACTACACTCCGGAATGCTTCACATGGTGCCCCTAGCTAGAAACCTTTTCCCAGTGTCCACAGACCTCTATCTCCCTATGATGAGCTGGCCTAGAAAAATGACTCACCATTTCTGAGAGTCAAGATGGCACAATAAACACTAAGTCACTCTCATTCTCTCTTAGTGACCTTGAAAAACCCAGAAAATACCAACCCAGGAAAAATCCTGGAAGAGTAGAGCCAGCAGAAAGATGGAGTGCACCAATGTTTTAACTCTGTAGGCTAGGGGGATGTAATGGTAATAGAATGTGAAGATCTTCCCTGCCCCTTAATAAGCTTAAGTTGAACTTGAGGACCTTTCCTGATTTGAAAACATACTCTGCCCCCTAATAGGCTGCATGTGATCACCTGGGGCTTGTGGTGGGAGGCCTGTTTTTCAGGAAGGCACAATTTTTGTTACTTTATAGTCAAGTGGGCATGAGGGTTATGATGTTCTCTGACCATGGAGAAGGCTATATATACCTTTGAGGCAAGGTTTTGCTTTGGGGCTCACTTATGGGAGGAGTTGTGTGATTTGGCCAGATGAGACTGGGTAGCTGTTGAGGCCCCTGGATTTCAAAACCAGATGTTGGTGCTTCTCTCTCTGGTAACTAACTAGGTGTGAATGTAATAGTCAGACAGCTAGAAGCCCTATCTGCTGAATTGTGTTATTTTCTCTTGTAACTTCTGTTTGTATTCTCTGAAGTTCAAGGTTCTGACTTTTTCCCCTGAAGTAGGTAAATGATATATGTTTGACTGATTAAAGTAAGATTGTTAACCCTTTTTGAGTTGCTTTCCTTTAGAAAAGCAGATCAAAGAACTTGTGCTAGCAGCCATCCTGGGTATGCTAGGGTGCTTGCTGCTACAGGGGATTAACATGAAAGGTCCCTCTTGCTGTGACTGAAAGGGAACCAGTACTGGACATGAGGCATCCAGGCAAGCCTCACCTGAGAAAATCAGCAGGAGATTCTGAGCCCCATGGTGGTGGAGCTGACAAGAGCCAACACCAGAACCCCCCACATGCTTTCATACAACCAGGAGAATCAGTAGACACCAGCACAGAGAATCATTAGTTGCTCCATGGTCAAGTGTCAAACAGCAGTTGAGCCTACCTACACTCTAGGGCAGCCTTCAGGGAGGAGGAGATCTCCAGGGGCCAGACACTCCTCCCCCAGACCTCACCCAGCAAGTTTCAGTGTAACCCCAGGGGAAACACAGAAAGACCTCACCAGACCTCAGCACACACCAGCCAGAGCCAGCTTGGCACTAGGCAAACTACAGCATTATATGGCTTCCAGCTACCATAACCAGAGGCCACCCCACACAAAACCAGTAACCAGACCCCTAACCCCCAGCACAAGAAGAGTGGACAAGAGCCCCTGTGCTCCAGAAGTAGAGATCCACTTTAAAAGCCAAGAAACAGGCAAATACAATGATCAAAAACAACTTAGAAAAGCAAAGACCATAGAATTTAACTATGGGGACAGGGAAGATCAAAATAGAAATTCAGAAAAGGACAGCATTGCCATTATACCCACATCTGAAAACTCAAAGGGGAATTTGAACTGGTCTCAAGCTCAAAAAGCCTTTTTGGAAGAGCTCCAAAAGGATTTTAAAGGTCAAATTGGAGTTGGACAATTCCTTTAAAAATATAATTGACTCCTTAAAAATTGGCCAAATGGAAAAGGAGGCACAAAAGCTAACTGAAGAAACCAATTCATTAAAAATTAGAATTGGGCAAATAGAAGCTAATGACTCTGAGGCATCAAGAATCAGTCAAACAAAATTAAAAGAATGAAAAAATAGAAGAAAATGTAAAATACCTCATAGATAAACAATTGACCTGGAAAATAGATCCAGGAGAACTCATTTAAGAATCATTGGTCTACCAGAAAGCCATGATGAAAAAAAGAGCCTGGACAGTATCTTCCAACAAATCATCAAGGAAAACTGCCCCAAGGTCTTAGAACCAGAGGGTAAAATAGTCATTGAAAGAATCCACCAATCACCTCTTGAAAGAGATCACTAATGAAAATGTCAAGGAATATTGGAGCCAAATCCCAGTATTATCAGGTGTTATGGGAATGGGAATCTTAAGATCTTCCCTGCCCCTTGGCTAGGCTTAAGTGACTCTGAGAACCTTTCCTGCTTTGAAAATAAACTCTGCCATCTAATAGGCTGAATGTGGTCACATGGAGCCTGTGGCAGGAGGCTTGTTTTTCAGGAAAGCCCACACCTTGGTCCTTTGTGATTTGGCAGTGGGTCAAGACGGTTGTGACATTCTCTGAGCCAGGAGAAGGCTGTATATACCCTGATGTGAGATTTTGTTTTGGGGCTTACTTTGAGAAGAGTTCTGTGATTTGACCAGATGAGACTCTGGGCAGTTGTTGAGCCCCCCGGCTTTGAAAATGCAGATGTTGGTGCTTCTCTCTCTGGTAACTAACTAGGTATGGATATGATGGTCAGACAACTGGAAGCCTGTCTGCTGCTCTGTTTCTCAGTCTGCTTGTAATTTGTTTGTATTCTCTAAAGTTCGGGGTACTGACCTTTTTCCCTTGAACTAGGTAAATGACATATGTTTGATTAAAGCAAGATTGTTAACCCATTTTGATTTGCTTTCCTTTAGAAAAGCAGATCTAAGAACCTGTGTTGGCAGCCAGCCTGGGAATGCTAGGGTGCTTACTGCTACATCAGGTCAAGGAGAAAATACTACAAGCAGCCAGAAAGAAACAATTTTAATATCATGGAACTACAGTCAAGGTCACACAGGACTATGCAGCTTCTATGTTAAAATATCAGAGGGCTTGGAATACAATATTCCATAAGGCAAAGGATCTTAGACTACAACCCAGCAAAACTGAGCATAATCTTTCAGGAAAGGAGATGGACATTCAAAGAAATAGTGGCCTTCCAGACCTTCCTGATGAAAAGACCAGAGTTCAATTAAAAATTTGATCTTCAAAAATAAGACTCAAGAGAGGCATAAAAAGGTAAACAGGAAAGAAAAAAAACATGTTATTCAATAAGGGCAAACTGTTTACATGCCTACATTGGAAGATGATACATGTAAATCTTGAGAATTACATCTTTATTACAATATATAAAGGGATATCCATAGACAGAGGGTATGAGTATAAATTAACTTATATGATGATAAAAAACCTAATTAAGGGGTGAAAAGGGATTGTAATGAGAAAAGAAGAAAGAAGCCAGAAAAGGGTGAATTACATCACATGAAGAGGCACAAAAACATACTATAGTAGAGGGAAAGAAGGGAGGGAGATGAGCATTGTTTGAACTTTCCTCTCATTGAATTTTGTTTTCAAGGAGGGAATAAAAAGTATAGAAATCTAACTTGCCCTATGGACAATAAGAGGTGAAAGAAAAGGGAGGGGTGATTAAAAAGGAGGGAAGAAGTAGTAAGGGGAAAGGGAAAGAAAAGGGAGGGGGGTGCTAATAGAAAGGGGAGATTGAGGGAGGCAGTGGTCCAAAACAAAACTCTTTTGAGGAGGGGAAGGAAGAAGGGAGAAATAAAAGTATAAATGGGGGGGGGGCAGTAATCATAACTGTGAATGTGAATGGGATGAACTCTCCCTTAAAATGGAAGCAGATAGCAGAATGGATTAAAAATCATAGTCCTACAATATGTTGTTTACAAGAAACACATTTGAGACGGGGATCCACACAGGGTAAAGGTAAAAGGCTGGAGAAAAATATATTATGCTTCAGCAAAAGTAAAAAAAAAAAAGGAGGGATAGCAATCCTGATCAAAGCAAAATCAAAAACAAATCCAAATAAAAGAGATAAGGAAGGAAACGGTATCCTGCTAAAAGGAACAATAGACAAGGAAGTAATATCATTACTAAACAAATATGCACCAACTGGTATAGCATCCTAATTCATAGAGGAGAAGTTAAGAGAGTTACAGGAAGAAATAGACAACAAAACTAAACTAATGGGCTACCTCAATCTCCCTCCCTCTGTACTTGATAAACCTAACCTCAAAATAAACAAGAAAGAAGTTAAGGAGGTGAACAGAATTTTAGAAAAGGGAGATATGATAGACCTTTGGAGAAAACTGAACAGGGATAGAAAGTAATATACCTTTTTCTTAGCACTATATGACACATACACAAAAATGACCATGTACTAGGATATCAAAACCTCACAATCCAATGCAGAAAGGTGGAAATATTAAATGCATCCTTTTCAGATCATGATTCAATAAAAATTATATGTAATAAAGGGCCACAGAAAGATAGACTAAAAAGTACTGGGAAGCTAAATAATCTAATCCTAAAGAATGAGTGGGTTAAGCAACAAATCATAGGAACAATCAACAACTTCATTCAAGGGAATTGACAATAATGAGACAACATACCCAAACTTATGGGATGTGGTAAAAGTGGTTCTTAGGGGAAGTTTTATATCTCTGAATGCTTACATAAATAAAATAGAGAAGAGGAGAGCAATGTATCTGAAAAAAAAACTAGGAAAAGAACAAATTAAAAATCCTCAATTAAATACCAAATTAGCAAAACTGAAAACAAAAGAAGAGATTAATAAAATTGAAATTAAGAAAACTATTGAACTAAAAAACTAAAAACTGGTTTTATGAAAAAAAAAACAATAAAACAGCTAAATCTGGGGCGGCTAGGTGGCGCAGAGAATAGAGCGCCGGCCCTGGAGTCAGAAGGCCCTGGAGTCAGAAGGACCTGAGTTCGGAGCCGGCCTCCAACACCTAATCCGCACAAACAAAAACCTAGCCGTGTGACCTTGGGCAAGTTACTTAACCCCAATTGCCCTAAAGGGGCGGCTAGGTGGCGCAGTGAGTAAGAGCGCCGGCCTCGAGTTTGGATGACCCGAGATCAGATCCGGCCTCAGAAAATGAGCACCCACGCATAAATAATGACTAGCCGTGTAACCTTGAGCAAGTTACTTAACCCCAATTGCTTTAAAAAAAAAAAATTAAAAAAAAACCAGCTAAATCTTTGGTTAATTTGATTTTTAAAAAAGAAGGTCTGGGATGAAACAAGGATGTCCATTATCACCACTCTGAAAATTCAATAAGGTACTAGAAATGCTAACTTTGGAACAGCTGGGTGGTGCAGTGAATAGAGCACTGGCCCTGAAGTCAGGGGACCTGGGTTCAAATTTGGCCTCAGACACTTAACACAAAACTAGCCATGTGACCTTGGGCAAGTCACTTAACCCCAACTGCCCTGCCTCGCCCCTCCAAAAAAGCAAAAACATAAAATAAAATAAAATAAAATAAAATAAAATAAAATACCTTAAAAAAAGAAATGCTAATTTTAGCAATAAGAGAAGAAAAAGGAATTGAAGGAATTGGAAAAGGAAAAGAAGAAACTAAGTTATTACTCTTTGCAGAAGATATGATATACACAGAGAATCCTACAGAATCAAGTAAAAAAAAACTACTTGAAATACTAAACAATTTAGCAAAGTTACAAGATATAAAATAAACTAACATAAATCCTCACCATTTCTATACATTACTAACAATGGCAAATATCAAGAGATAGAAAGAGAAACTCCATTTAAAGATACTGAAGACATTATAAAAATATTTGGGAGTCTACCTGCCAAAACAAACCCAGGAACTATATGAACACAATTACAAAGCACTTTTCACACAAATAAAGTCAGATCTCAATAATTGGGAAAACATCAGTTGTTCATGGGGAGGCTGAGCTAATATAATAAAAATGATAATTCTACCTAAATTAATTTACTTATTCAGTACCATGCCAATCAAACTACCAAAAATTATTTTATAGAGCTAGAAAAAATAATAACAAAATTCATCTGAAAGAACAAAAGGTCTAGAATATCAAGAGAACTAATGAAAAGAAATGCTTAGGGAAGGTGGCCTAGCCATACCAGATCTTAAATTGTATTATAAAGCAGCAATCATAAAAACTACTTGGTAATGGCTAAGAAGTAGAGGGGTAGATCAATGGAATAGGTTAGGTACACAAGACACAGTAGTCAATGACTACAGTAATCTACTGGTTGATAAACCCAAAGACCCCAGATTCTGGGATAAAAACTCACTATCTGACAAAAACTTCTGCAAAAATTGGAAAACAGTATTGCAGAAACTAGGCATAGACCAACATCTGACACCACACACCAAAATAAAGTCCAGCCTTTTATATATATAAAGGCTGATACTATAAGCAAATTAGAGGGACAAGGAAAAGTTTATCTGTCAGATTTGAGAATGGAGAAATTTATGACCAAACAAGAGATGGAGAACATTACAAAATGCAAAATGGATAATTTTGATTATATTAAGTTGAAAAGTTTTTGCACAAACAAAGGCAATGCAACCAAGATTAGGAGGAAAGCAGAAAACTGGGAAAGAATTTTTATAACCATTGGCTCTGAAAAAGGCTTCTTTTCTTTTCTTTTTTTTTCTCTTTCTTTTTTTTTTAATTTTTTATTTTCAAATTTCCTTTACTTCCCTCCCCCCTCCCCTCATGACAGCATATAGTACAGTATAGGGTCTGCAAATGCATTCATATTAAACATTATTCCAATTAAAAAGGCATATTGTATTAGGTGGGATGAAAGATGGTAAGGAAGAAGTAAAACCAAACAATGAGAAGAACAAGATCATTTAGTTTGCTTCCATCAAGATTCAGGCTCAGTTCTTTCTAGTTATATCTCTGGATGGCGCATTTCTCACTTTCTTGAGTCATTCGGGATTAACTTATATCACTGCATTGCTGAAAAGAGTCCAGTCTGTCATAGCTGGTCATCACAGATATGGTATGTCTGTGATTGTATACAAATTTCTTCTGATTATACTCTTCTCGCTCAGCATCAGTTTGTATAAGACTCTCCAGGTAATTATGAAATCCGTCACCTCCTCATTTCTTATAGCACAATAAAATTCCATTACATTCATATACCACAACTTGTTTAGCCATTCCCCAATTGATGGGCACCCCTTTAGTTTCCAATTCTTTGCAACCACAAAAGGGCTGCTAAAAATATTTTTGTACATATGGGTCTTCCTCCCACTTCTATGATCTCTTTGGGATATAACCCTAGAAGTGGTATGGCTGGGTCAAAGGGTATGAAATTATTTATAATCCTTTGGGCATAATTCCAGATTGTTCTCCAGAATGGTTGGATAAGTTCACAACTCCACTGGCAATGTATTAGCGTTCCAATTTGCCCACATCCTCTCCAGCATTTGTCACTTTCTTGTTTTGTCATCTTAGCCAATCTGACTGGAGAGATGTGGTATCTCAGAGTTGTTTTGATTTGCATTTCTCTAATTAATAGTGATTTAGAGCCTTTCTTCATATGCTTATAGATATCTTTAATTTCTTTCTCTGAAAACTTCCTCTTCATATCCTTTGACCATTTCTCAATTGGGGAATGACTTGTATTCATATAGATTTGGCTCAATTCTCTATAAATTTTAGAAATGAGTCCTTTATCAGAGACACAAGTTGTAAAAATTTTTTCCCAATTTCCCACCTCCCTCTTGATCTTGGTTACATTGGCTTTGTTTGTGCAGAAGCTTTTCAATTTAATGTAATCAAAATTATCCATTTTGCATTTTATAATGCTCTCTAATTCTTGTTTGGTCCTAAAATCTTCCCCTCTCCACAGATCTGTCAGGTAAACTATTCCTTGCTTTCCCAAATTGCTTACAGTATCATTCTTTACACCTATATCATGCACCCATTTAGACTTGATTTTGGTATATGGTGTTAGATAGTGATCTATGCCCAGTTTCTGCCATACTGTATTCCACTTTTCCCAGCAGTTTTTGTCAAATAGTGCATTCTTATCCCAAAAACTGGGGTCTTTGGGCTTATCGAACAATAGATTGCTATATTCATTAACTGCTGGGTCTCCTGCACCTAATCTATTCCATTGATCCACTACTCTACACCTCTGCCAGTACCAAGCAGTTTTGATGACTGCTGCTGTATAATACAGATTAAGATCTGGCATAGCTAATCCACCTTCCCTAGCGTTTCTTTTCATTAATTCCCTTGATATTCTAGACCGTTTGTTTTTCCAAATAAATTTTGTTATTATTTTGTCTAACTCTACAAAGTATTTTTTTGGTAAATTGATTGGTATGGCACTAAATATATAGTTTAGTTTGGGTAAAATTGTCATTTTTATTATATTAGCTCGACCCAGCCATGAGCAGTTGATATTTTTCCAACTATTTAGATCTGCTTTTATTTGTGTGAGAAGTGTTTTGTAGTTGTGCTCATATAGATTCTGGGTTTGTTTTGGCAAGTAGATTCCCAAATATTTTATGTCTACAGTGACTTTAAATGGGATTTCTCTTTCTATCTCTTGCTGTTGAGTTTCATTAGAGATGTACAGGAATGCTGAGGATTTATGTGGGTTTATTTTATATCCTGCAACTTTGCCAAATTTATTTATTGTCTCAAGTACTTTTTTACTTGATTCTCTAGGATTCTCTAAGTATATCATCATATCATCTGCAAAGAGTGACAGCTTGGTCACTTCTTTGCCTAATTTGATTCCTTTGATTTCTTTTTCTTCTCTAATTGCTACTGCTAACGTTTCTAGTACCAGATTGAATAAGAGGGGTGATAGTGGACACCCTTGTTTCACTCCTGATCTTATTGGAAAGGCTTCTAGTTTATCCCCATTGCATATAATACTTGCTGATGGTTTTAAATAGATGCTAGCAACTATTTTAAGGAAGGCTCCATTTATTCCTATACTTTCTAGTGTTTTTAATAGGAATGGATGTTGTACTTTGTCAAAAGCCTTTTCTGCATCTATTGAGATGATCATGTGGTTTTGCTAGTTTTATTGTTGATATGCTCAATTATACTGATGGTTTTCCTAATATTAAACCATCCTTGCATTCCTGGAATGAATCCTACCTGATCAGAGTGTATTATTTTTGTGATAAGTTGTTGGAGTCTTTTGGCTAATATTTTATTTAAAATTTTTGCGTCTAAATTCATGAGGGAGATTGGTCTATAATTTTCTTTCTCTGTTTTATCTCTTCCTGATTTAGGAATCAGTACCATATTTGTGTCATAGAAAGAGTTTGGTAGGACTCCTTCTTCACTAATTTCCCCAAATAGTTTGTAGAGTATTGGAATCAATTGTTCTTTAAATGTTTGATAGAATTCACTAGTAAACCCATCTGGCCCTGGAGATTTTTTCCTAGGGAGTTCATTGATGGCTTGTTTGATTTCTTTTTCTGAGATGGGGTTATTTAGGTAATTCACTTCCTCTTCAGTTAATCTGGGCAACTTGTGATTTTGTAAATATTCATCCATTTCACTAAGATTGTCATATTTATGTGCATATAATTGGGAAAAATAATTCCTCATTATTTTTTGATTTCCTCTTCATTGGAGGTAGATTCACCCTTTTTATTTTTGATACTCATAATTTGGTTTTCTTCTTTCTTTTTTTTTATCATATTGACTAAGGGTCTATCAATTTTGTTGATTTTTTCATAAAACCAGCTCTTAGTTTTATTTATTAATTCAATGGTTTTCTTAATTTCAATTTTATTAATCTCACCTTTGGTTTTCAATATTTCTAATTTAGTACTAAATTGGGGATTTTCAATTTGTTCTTTTTCTAGCTTTTTCAATTGCATGTCCAATTCATTGACCTCCCTTCTCTCTGCTTTAATTAAGTATGCACTCAGGGATATAAAACTTCCCCTGAGAACTGCCTTTAGTGCATCCCACAAATTTTGGTATGTTGTTTCATTATTATCATTCTCTTGAATGAAATTATTGATTGTTTCTATAATTTCTTCTTTGACCCACCAATTTTTTAGGATTAAATTGTTTAGTTTCCAATTAGTTTTTAGTCTATCTTTCCATGGCCCTTTATTGCATATAATTTTTATTGCATCATGATCTGAGAATGATGCGCTTACTATTTCTGCCTTTCTGCACTGGATTGTGAGGTTTTTATGCCCTAGTACATGGTCTATTTTTGAGTATGTACCATGCACTGCTGAGAAGAAAGTAAATTCCTTTTTATCCCCATTCAGTTTTCTCCAGAGATCCATCATATCTAGTCTCTCTAAGATTCTATTCATCTCCTTAACTTCTTTCTTGTTTATTTTGAGGTTAGATTTATTGAGTTCAGAGAGGGGGAGATTAAGGTCCCCCACTAGTATAGTTTTGCTATCTATTTCTCCCTCTAATTCCTTTAACTTCTCCTCTAGGAATTTGGATGCTATACCATTTGGTGCATATATATTAAGTAGTGATATTGCTTCATTCTCAATGGTGCTTTTTAGTAGGATATAGTTTCCTTCCTTATCTCTTTTAATTAGATCTATTTTTGCTTTTGCTTTATCTGAGATAAGTATTGCTACCCCTGCTTTTTTTACTTTAGCTGAGGCATAATAAATTTTACTCCAACCTTTTACCTTTACCCTGTGGGTATCCCTTTGTTTCAAATGTGTTTCTTGAAGACAGCATATTGTAGGATTATGGTTTTTAATCCATTCTGCTATCCGCCTCTGTTTTATGGGAGAGTTCATCCCATTCACATTCACAGTAATGATGACTATCTGTCTCTTCCCTTCCATCCTATTCCCTCCCCTGTTTATGTTTTTGTTTATTCCTTCTCCCTTCCCCTCCTTGAAGTTTTCCCTTTTGACCGCCCCCTCCCTCAGTGTTCCCACCCAGTGACCCCCCTTCTTAACCTACCCTCTGCCCTTACTACTATTTCCCTCCCTTATAATCCCTCCCTTTAGTCTCCTCCTTTTCACCACCCCCCCCTTACCCTCCCACTATCTATAGGACACAATAAATTTTTATACTTATCAGAGTAAATTACTCCCCGTTTGATTCCAAACCAATGAGAGTAAATTTCAAACAGTGCTCCTCTCCCTCCCTCCAATTCCTCTATTTAATGAATTTATGTGTCTATTCACGTTAGATTCTTAAACTTCACTGATTAATTTGATCCTTCTTTGAACCAGAACCAGTGAGAATAGTGTTTAAATGATGTTCCTCTCCCTCTTACTTTCCCTTCTTCTATAGTGTGTTTTGATGCCTCTTCAGATGGCATATTTTACCTTTTCCTAGCTCATCCTTTCCTTTTTCCCATTACAGTCCCTTTGATACCCTTAATAGTCTTTTATTTTTTAGACTCCATGTTAGTGCATTCATACCCACACCCTCTAAGTATAACCCTTTTGCAGGTCATGATAATCATAGAGATTTCAAATATTGACAGTTATCAGCTCCACATATAGGGATGTGAACATTTTGCTCTTGTTGCATCCCAGGTAATGAGCTTGTGTTTGTGGGTGTGGGTGTGTGCACTTCTGCATGTGTGAGTCTATGTTACCCTTGTTTACCTTTTTATGTCCTTCTGGGGTCTTGTAATTGGAGATCAAATTTTCCATTGAGCTCTGGCTTTTTCATTAGGAAAGTCTGGAAGTCCCTTACTTCATTAAATGTCCATCTCCTTGCCTGAAAGATTATGCTCAGTTTTGCCGGGTAGTTAATCCTTGGTTGTAGTCCTAGCTCTCTTGCCCTACGAAATATCAAATTCCAGTCCCTCCGCTCTTTTAATGTAGAGGCTTCTTTTCTAAAATATATAGAGAACTGAGTCAAATTTATAAGAATACAAGTCATTCCCCAACTGAAAAATAGTCAAAGGATATGAACAGGCAGTTTTCAAAAGAAAAAATTAAAGCTATCTATAGTCAAATGAAAAAATGTTCTAAATCACTATTGATTAGTAAAATGCAAATCAAAACAACTCTGATTACCACATCACACCTATCAGATTGGCTAACATGGCAAAACAGGAAAATGATAAATGTTGGAGATGTGGGAAAATTCAAACACTAATTCATTGTTGGTGGAGTTGTGAACTAATCCAACCATTCTGGAGAGCAATTTGATACTATGCCCAGAGGGCTATAGAAATGTGCATACCTTTTGGCTTAGCATTACGACGTCTTGGGTTGTGTCCCAAAAACATCATAAATATGAGAAAAGGACCCACATGTACAAAAATATTTATAGCAGCTCTTTTTTTTGGTGGCCAAAAACTGGAAATTGAAGGGATGCCCATCAATTTGGCAATGGCTAAGCAAATTGTCATATTAATATAATGGAATACTATTGTAATATAAGAAATGATGAACTGGCAAAACCTTCAGGAAAACCTGGATAGACTTGAATGAACTGATCCTGAATAAAGTGAGCAGAACCAAGAGAACATTGTACACAGTAACAGCCAGAGTGTGCAATGACTGACTTTGACAGACTGAGCCCTTCTCAGCAATACAAGGATCTAAAACAATTCCAAAAGAATCATGATAGAAAATGTCATCCACATTCAGAGAAAGAAATATTGAATATGAATACGGAGTTAAGCAGACTATTTTCTTTTTATTGTGTTTTTCTTTCTTATGGTTCCTTCCATTCACTCTAATTCTTTTATACAATATGATTAATGTGAAAATAGGTTTAATAGGAATGTATATGTAGAGCCTATATCAGATTGCATGCCATCTTGGAGCAGGGGGACAAAATTTAAAACTTATGGAAGTGAATGTTGAAAAGTAGAAATAAGCTTTATATATAAGAAATATGACTCAGCATGATATTTTTTTCCTTTACTTTTCCAATCAAGACTCAATCGTGTGCTTTTTCTAGACTTTTTTAGGAGTTCTATTGGAGGAACTCGACTGTACTTCTTCCAGCTACTCTTACATCTTGACTCTCTATCACCTCTACCCCAACTTAAATTTCTTTCAAATTGTGTTCCTACAGCATAATATCCAAGAGTTTCACCACTGTAATTGTCCACCTTTTCACAATGAGTACTTTGTTGATGTCCTTCTTAAAATGCCACACCTAGAATTGTACTCCAAATTTGGTGTGACCAGGGCAGAATATGGTTGAATTAACATTTTTTCTGTCCTGGACATAAACATCTTAACGCAGCCTAAATTTGTATTCACTTTTTTCCACTGATCTATCCCATTGCTGCTCCATATTTAATTTGTAATCCACTAAAACACAGAGATCTTTCTTATACAAACTGTCATCCAGCCTCATCTATCCCATAAGATACTTTTGAAATTGATTTTTACATTTACATCGATAAAATTTTATTTTATTAAATTCAACTGATTATTAAAGACTCAGATATTTTATGGCCTCTGATTTCATCATCCAATTTATTAACTAATCCTACCAGTTTTGTGTCTTAAAAGGTGTACTATAGTAGTAGTAATACCAACCAAGTCCCTGGCCAGTAAGCTAAGCTAGTTAACATTTTTTCCCCCAGAAGACTGGAAATCTGTTGAAACAAGTAGAGGGTAGTAGTCAGACTCTGGCACAGTATAGCAGTAGCATCATCCACAGGCCCTAACACAGAGTGGTAGTCTTTAGCCCTGGCACTGTGGTAGGCCTCAGCATTGGCAGGAAGTGGAGAAAGTAATGATGCAATCATTGGCAACAGAGTGGTCAGCTACCTAGGTGAACCAGTCTAGTGGATTCTGGCATATGTACAGTAACAAAGCACTCTTTCAGGTAGATGCAGCCCTTCTTATGTCCACAAGGAAATGTACCTGGTCAAGACGATTTGCTAGATCAGTGTCAGTGTGTCCTGCTTTCCTCATGGAATTAGTCCCTTAATTATCAGAATCACTTTGGATCCTTACTCACTTGGTGTTACCTGGCTTACCAGACAAGTTTTTCCTTTCCCTGAGACCTCTGAATTTTTTCCCCCTTTGATTAGTTCATGGGATTAATGTGTGAGCTATTGATAGGTCTTCTTGATAACCTAGGGAATAAAAAGACCAGTCTATAAGGAGCCAGTGTCCCATGTTGCATGTCCCATTGAGATGCAAGTCACCATATCCATTTGACCCAATACACATTACTAATCAGACACACTTCCATAAGGAGATGAGAGGATCTATATCTAACTGAACTAATGGTGTAGCTTTGCTGAGTATCCCTTCCATGCTATTGTAAAGCAAATGTTGACTGGTCTATGAGTGTCTCATTTCATCTCAATCCTGAGCATTAACCACCATTCTGACCAGAGTTAGGCCTGGCTACAATACATACCGCTTATTCTTTATCCAAAATAACTGATAAAAATGTTGCACAGAGCATAGTCAAGAACAGTTCTTTAATTATTCACTCCATTAGTAATCTCTTTCCAAGTGGACATTGAGCCATTAATGACTACTCATTCAGGTACTTCTGTCTACATTGTCAACTTGGAGAACATGAGAAGACTCTCAGATTCCTAGGAGAAATCTAGGTAAGCCCTATTCCCCTGATCAGACAAGTAACCCTGTCAAAAACAGAAATTAGACTAGCCTGGAATAATTTGTTCTTGATAAAGCTATTATGACTTTTTAAGAATCATCATTGTCATTCAGTCATTCCAGTTATGTCCAACTCTTCATGACCCTCTTAGGGGTTTCTTGGCAGAGATACTGGAACAGTTTGCCATTTCCTTATCCAACTCATTTTATTGATGAGGAAATTGAGGCAAATTGGTTAAGTTATTTGCCCAGGGTCACACAGCTAGTAAGTATCTGAGGCCAGATTTGTTCTCTGGAAGATGAGTCTTCCTGACTCCAGGCTGGGCATTCTATCACTGTCCCACCTAGTTGCCTTTTATGAGATTAGGATTTCTCTTTCTTAAGATCAACAAACCATACCTTTACTAATATGTCCTAGAATTTTACCAGAAATCAAAGTTAAACTCATTGACCTATATATACTTGATAAATTTTATTCTCTTCCAAACTTAAAAATCAGGACATTATTTTCCATTCTTAATCCTGCAGCATCTTTCTTATTCTCCACAATTTTTCAGAGATCAGTGACAATGGTTTGGCAGGGTCATCTGGTAGCTCTTCCTATGTTCTAGGATGTAGTAGTCCTTCCAGGACTTGTAATTTAAATTCACTAAGGGCTTGCTCCTTATCACATTACCTATCTTGGGTTCCAACTTCCTAGTAGACCTTCTTGTTTTGTTCTTTTAAGGCCAAGATCATTGTACTTGGCTGAAAAAACTAAGAAAAATAAATAGTTGAGTTCTTTCTCAAGGAACATATAAGCTAATAGCAGGTAAAATCCAAATAACAATTGAAAATAGGAGCACTATTTTACAGTAATCAGAATTAGTACAAAAGACAGATCCAGGCAAATTGATCTGAGAAATGTAATGAGAGATTTCTCTCAGTTGGGAGAGAGAATAACAAAGGATTCACAGAGACAGTGAAATCTGTTTGGAACCTTGAAGAAAGGGAGACACTTCAACAGATGGAGATAAGGGAGGAATTCATCCCAGTTATGGAAATGGTATGAGTAGGAGCACAAAGAAATATGAAAAGGGAGGCAGAGAATAGGAATCATAGGAAATGGGAAATTGTCTAAGTTTGCTGGAATGCTGAGTATGTGACAGAAAATAGCAGAGATAAGATTGAAAAGGTATGTTAAAATTAGATTGTGGAAGATCTTGAATGCCAGGATCGGGAATTTATTTTACAAGTGCTTGGGAACCCACTAAAGGTTTTTAAAGTAGAAGGAGGACATGAAAAGAGTGATAGATTAGTAAGACTACCTAGGCAGTGGTATGAAGGTTGTATTAGAAAATGTATTAGCTAGTTAGGAAAAATGCAAGTCTATAACAGTTTAAACAAGTAGTAATGAGCTTTGAAATGGAGAGGCTTTGCTGTAGTCAAGCTTATGTATTAATAGAGAATATTGTTATTCAGTCATTTTTATTCATATCTGACTCTCCATGACCCCATTTGGGGTTTTCTTGGCAAAGATACTGAAAGGGTTTACCATTTCCTTCTCCAGCTCATTTTCCAGATGAAGAAACTGAGGCAAACAGGATTAAATGACTTCCCAGGGTCACACCACTAGTAAGTGTCTGAGGCCAGATTTGAACTCTGAAAGAGGTGTCTTCCTGACTCCAGGCTGGGCAATCTATTCATTGCACCATTAAACTGCCCTGTCAGAGAATGACATGCACTCACATAATAAGGATAAAAAAGAAAGAGTAATTTAGGTCTGCAATCAGAAGACCTCAGTTCAAATGCCCACTTTACTGTTTGCTAACTATGTAACTTTAGGCAAATGATTTCATCTCTCTGAATGCCCCAGTTTTCTCATTTATAAAATGAATGGGCTATCAGGTCTATGAAAGTTCTTGGTGCCTCTTTAGTTGTTTGTGGGCTACAATCAGTCCTTTAAATCTTTTAAAATTTTCTTTGTGGGGAAGCACAGTGTAAGTGATTTATTTTTTAAAAATGCAATGAATGCATTGGAGTTAGATGATATCTATAACTCCATGGGGTGAGGGGTGTATAAAATGTAAGTGGAAAAGGGGAGAATAATGTCAGAGATAGTGCCAAGAAAGGATCTATTAGAACTAACAATTAATTACAAGGCAATAGGGGGATATCAGTAAGGGAGAGAGAAGAGCCCAAGATGACTTTGAAACTTCCGTTCTATGACTTGATGTTCCCAAATCTTCAATTTTATAGGTCACAACATCAGAGTTACTCACTGTTCAAAACCTGAACATAGCCTAGCATTTAGTCCACCCCATAGCTCTAATCTGCCTTTATAGTTTTACTTCATATGACTCCTCTTCCCAAAGTCCAAATTCTAAACAAACTAGACTAACAGCTGTGTCCTGGTCTTTTTTATTGTAACCTTTCTTGCCTCTTTGCATTCAAATGGGGCATCCTCCATGCCTGAAACTCTATGTCTGTGCATGTTGAACTCTTGCTCTTTTAAAGGATATTGAGGGGCCCTTTCCCTTTGATGCCTTTGCTCATCTCCTTAAGTTCCAAACTGAAAATAACACCACCCTCCTTAATTATTTTGTTTTTGATGGCATTTTCTCTGGATCTCTCCTTTGATCTTGTACCACTTTAGCTTGAACTATACCCGTTTATGTTTGTTACACTGACCTTTTCCCATTAGTTTTGGAAGTTCCAAGAAGAAGGAATTCTATTGTTTTTCATCTTTTAATCTGTAGTACCTAGTAGAGTGCCTCATATATAAGAGGCATAGTGCTAGGTAGAGGGACTCAGCCTGTGAATTCATTATTGTAGAGAACCCCCTCTACCAACACAAGTTAGCACCTAAATAATAGTCTTAAAGAGTTGGCAAAAACAACACTAAGAGGTTAAATAAGTAGCTTGTATTTGTCAGAGGCAGGACATGAACCAAAGTTTTGCTGACTCTGAGACCAGCTGTCTATTCACTACACCATGAGCCCCCACCAAGACATACTAAGTGCTTAATAAATGATTGTTGGATTTAAAATGGAGTCCTAAAGAGATGCTGATAGTAGAGATATAAATTTGGAGGCTTACTTCCATAGATACGGTCATTGAAACTCTGGGAATTATTGAAGAGACAGTCACTTGGGGACTTAAGCACAGAGGATGAGATACAGCAAACAGAAAGGCAGTTAAAGGCATAGTAGAAGAATGACAAGAATTTAGCCCAGATAGCCAAGGAAAGAGAAAGCCTTAAGAAGGAGTGGGTAAATAGGGTCAAATAATACAGTGTCAGGTAGCATAAGAACAGAAAAAAATGCCAATGGATTTGGGAGATCATATATGACCCTAATGTATAGAGGGTTTGTGTTGAGTAAATTCATGGTAGAAGGTCTCAACATTTACAATAAAGTCCAAGACACAATTGTGTTGTGTATGAGGGTACAAGGCAGGAGGGCATGAGGAGAGAATTGGAGGCTTGAGAGGAGGAAGAAGTTTGGACCATGTATTGTCAGGGATGTGACAGAAAATAGATAAAAGAGAAAGGCCTGGTATGGGGCAGCAGAGGACCGGCTGGTGTAAGATGGCACAAACTTGTAAGGGACCCAACCATTTTGGTTTTATTTTTTCTACTAGTATTTAGATGATCAGACATCAGACACCTAGCTACCTCAAAGAATACATTTTCAACAAAGATAACAGTGTGAAAGGTAAAAGAGCAGTAGATTGTGGTGAGAAAGAAAATTGCAGAGGTTTCAGTTTGGGTAGTCAAACAGGCTTAAGAGATGGTAAAGCTGGGGGCGGGTAGGTGGCTCAATGAGTAGAGGACCTGTGGATATGGCCTCAGACACTTAACACACACAAACAAAAACCTAGCTGTGTGACCTTGGGCAAGTTACTTAACCCCAATTGCCCTCCAAAAAAAAAAAAAAAGCAAAAAAAAGAGATGGTAAAGCTTTAGGTTTTTACCATGTTGGTAGGTGGCTGAATTCTAAAGAACACAGAGATTATAGCTGAAAGACATGTAAAGGGTAAGGGATTTATCTCAAGTGTCTGACTATTGCTGAAGGAGTTAGAATCTCTGGAATGAAAGGAATAGTAATGCCATATTCCAAGTGGAAGAGGTGGAATTCATTGGATAAAGAAACAAGAATAAAACATTTTCATATTAGAATGCACATATCTGTAACAGATTAACAAAAATCTTTATTAAGAAGTTTTCTATGTCACCTTCGTTACCTTAGAAGATAAATCATCTCTTAATAGATAGCCTCCTCCTGGTAGCCACAAAGTCATTATACACAATGAAAGAGCTCATTTAGAGCTTCATCATGACATATCCTATCAATAATAGCTAGGAATGGGGAGCCAAGTAATTCATTTTCCCTTTCTTTTTTCTTCCTCATAGAGAGCTGATACATAAATGTCAACATCATTGACCATCTCCATTTAGGAACTTGCTTGAAGGAAAAAATATTGGCTCTATGAAGAAATTTTCTTATATTATTCTCTTGTAGTAGGTGACAGAAATCCTCAGTAACAGCAGCAAGAATATTCTGAGTGTAGAGTCATGATTAGAAAATAGGCCCTTCAAAGTTCTAATTCTACACCACTGAATTTACTGTGTGAGCCTGAACTGGTTATTTCAGCTAAGCTATCTGAAGACTGCAGTAATTCCTTACTTCTTCCATTACAAAGCACTCACCGTGTGACCCTGAGCAAACCACTCACCTCCATGGGCCTCAGTTTCTTCATCAATAACATGAGCAGTTGCACAAGATAAAAAGATCCAAGGCAGGTGAGCTGTGGGAGTGTCAATGAACAGCTATTCAAAATAGATTTGAGGAATGAACCAAACTTTTTCACACTCCAAGGTTACCTGCCAACAACAGAGAAAAGAAAGGATAAAGCAGAACTTAGAAACTAGGGTTTGTTTGGTTGATCCATTCTATTGCTGTTATAGAGCTATTTGTTTTGAAAGGTGAGACTGAGGCAGATGAAAGCTCTCATCAAAATTCAGTATAAGGATTTATTATTTGTAGGCAGCTTTTACTATGTCTATACGTCCCCCTGGGTTGTGGTCATTGTAGGGGAAGTCTTATGTGCTAGGCTATGTGGTGAAATGCCTGAGATCTTGAGGACCCATCAGTGAGATTTCAATTTAAGAAACAATTTAAGTTGTCCCTTTAACACTGGACAGTTTCTTTCTTCAGAGGAGTTGCAGAGTGCTGAAAATAAACAGGCTTCATAACATAGAGCTTCTGAAGCCCTAATTATAATCCTTTTATTCCTACCTTCAGGCCACATCCAAACATAACTCTGCCTATAAGTAGTTTTTGCCATATCAAAACCAAAACAAAACAAAAACCCACTCAAATAATAAATTACAAAAAATGAAAATGATCTGATTCTCCTAATTTATATAGACAAATGCCAGGACAATCTACTTTCCACATTTAGATGCTAAAGAGTTAAACACTGAGTGATAACACAACTTTATTTGGGATATCTGTTAACCATCTTCCTCTTTCCCAAATGATCATGCTATGAGACTAGGCTAGTCTAAAGGAGACTAGACTGGAGGAGACTAGTCCCTGTGTTGCTGTGTGAGTCAACATTTATGCAGTTATGTGTAGCCCTGCCCCTACACTGTATAGGAAGAAATTGCTGTGTACCTTTTTTTCTCTTTCTATATGTATCTTATCTCCCTTAAAAAGACTGTAAGCTGTTGGAGAGCAGACACCATCTCTTAAATTTGTTTTGTACCCTGGAAACTAACTTAATGCTTTGCATATGTATATTACTCAATAAATATTTTATTGGTACATAATGTTTACTTCTTTGACAAAGTGCTAATCATTCATCTATCGCATTATTCTGAAGAGAGGGGAAATAAAAATTTCTCCCCACTATTTCTGTGCTGAAATCATATCTTTTGTCTGAGCACCTCAGTCCTTCAGTGATAGGTGTCGTAAAAATGCATAGACAGATAATAAAACTGTAACATTTTTCATAAATTATTGAACTAAAGTCATTTCCTTTTCTCCATCCATTTTTAATGGTATGCAGTACACATGCTGACTCAGAGTGAGATTGCTTTTTAAAATATGAGGTGGTCTCAGTTTACTCATTTGCATATATCCCAGAATGCAATAAACTGCAACGTATGCTAGGAAATTACCAACTAGGTCATAAGAATATGAAGACTAGGAGAGAAATTTAAAGAAGGAGAATGAAGATTTGTATAAAAAAGATATGCAGATCTGTTATCTTAGATTTCCTGAAGAAAATAAGCTTCGTTACCATATATTTGTATTATTTATGGTAAATTGCATGATTTTCCTATTCTATCAATGAAATCTTCCAATAAGCAAAGTTTCATTAAGATACACATTAACTTTTCTTTCTGTAACCTCCACAAATATTTACCATATGCTTCAACCACCTGACAATTCACACAGGTAATCATTTCTCCCCAAACAGTTATTTTGCCTCTTTTCAACTACTGATTATTCCATAACCCTTTAATAAAGTGGTAAATGGGTAGAGGTAATGAATCAGAAGTAGGGAAAAAAGGATGAATGGCAAAAAACACGAGATGAGATTAAGTATATGTATTTGTTATGAGTATGCAGAAAATATACCAGTCTCTGTCCCTTTTTGTAAATGGATAGTACGTTCATTTGATTCTCTGCTTTTTTTCTTAGAAAAAGGTGCTAAGTTCTCCTTGTCATTATCATAGTATAGTAGAACTATATTTGTATGTACATCAAATTTTGTAAGTAGTTTTTGTCATATTGAAAAACATTCAAATAATAAATCACAATAAATGAAAATGATTTGCTTTCCCTAAAGTATATAAAAAATGCCAGGGCAATCTGCTTTCCATGTTCAGACATCAAAGAGCTAAACATTGAGTGATATCCAACTTTATGAGACACATAAAAGTGAAATAAAAATGAGTGAGAAGATAAACATTTAAGGAGATAAACATCACCAAACAGGAATGATTACAAAGTTTATAACAATCTGCATTTTTCTTTGTTTCCTGTTTTCTTGATTCTCCCCATATAACTGTTTACCTAACTGTAAAGCCTTTAATAATGTATATTAAGGTTTTCCACAACATTAGAACAAAGGATTCATAAAAGGCTCAAGCTACATTTATAGAAAAAAGTATACAGTATTTGCAACTACCTTTAATCTGCTTCATTCATGGGTTTTCTCTTCATAAAATCAAGGAATAGGGACTGGACCAGTGATTTCATCCACAGGAAGAAGGCCCAGATAGAGGAAATCCACTCTAC
This sequence comes from Gymnobelideus leadbeateri, assembly GCA_011680675.1. Taxonomy (NCBI): domain Eukaryota; kingdom Metazoa; phylum Chordata; class Mammalia; order Diprotodontia; family Petauridae; genus Gymnobelideus; species Gymnobelideus leadbeateri. The sequence continues at coordinate 131,963 of WOXC01007459.1, read as the reverse complement.
CAAAGCAAATTGGCACTTTCTTTGCAATTGATAATCTTAGACCAGTAGGACCAAACTCAACTAGAAACAGATCCTTATTTTTCCACATTTATTTCAAAAACCACAAATGAATACTTATCTATGCTTTATTATATTTTAATTTATTAAACATTTTCCAATTACATTTTAATTTGGTTCAGCCTTCACTGGGGATTTTTGCACTGCTCATTTAATACTTCGGGCCTAGAGCACTGGAAATTTCAAATGAGTTGCCTGTGGTCACACTGTCAGCCTATGTCAATGGCAAGACTTGAACTCAGTTCATCTTGCTGTCTTTGAGTGGGGCACTCTATCCACTAAATTATATTTACCTTTTCTTTTCATAAAAGCAGAAAATGAAGCCAGATTTCTCCATATTCATCAGAGAAAACCAGCTGCTGATTGTATATTTTACGATAGAATATATACGATAGAATATTGAGAAAGGATAACTCGGAAGAACTGTTTCCCATTTTATGTCCTTTGACACCATGTATAAAAAAAGGGGGGAAAGGTATAATAGGAAAAGAACAAGTTATTATAATTTGGAGCCTGACAACTTTGCCACTGGTCTGATAGAGCTATTATATTGTTACATATACTATCATCCTGTAAAGTGGTTATAGTAATTTTTTAACAAATAACTTCCTCAAAAGATATCTTTCAGTGATGTGCTCTACCATGTATTATTTGTTGAAGTTGATAGGTTATGTATAGAGTATGTATGGATAGAGTATATGTATGGATAGAGTGCTGGGCCTAGATTCAAATCCTGAATTCAAATCTAGCCTCAGATATTGACTAGCTGTGTGACCCCGGAGAAATCATTTAAACTGTCTTATTTCCTCAATTGCAAAATGGAGATAATAATCATGTCTACCTTACAGAGTTGTTGTGAGGAGATTAAATGAGATAATATTTGTAAAATACTTAGCCCAGTGTCTGGCACATAGTAGGTGCTATATAAATGCTTATTCCCTTCCCTCTACTTCCATTTAGAGAGAGAAGAACAGGGGGAGAGAGAGGCAGGGAGAGGGGAGGTAAAGGGGGTAAAGGGAGAGAGAAGGAGAGAGATTGAGATTTAGGGTTAATGTCAGGAAAATTACTTCCTAACAACCAAAACTGTACAAAACTGGAATGCCTGGGAGGGTAGTCGGTTCCCCCTCATTGGAGGTCTTTGAATACATGCTAGATGACTACTTGTTATTGTGAAGATTCCTTTTGAAGTATGGGTGAAAATTGTGAGAATCTATATTTCAAGTTCTAGATAACTAGATAACTAACTAGGTAACTAACAAGATGGAGGACTATACAATTTCTTGAGTCCTTACAACCTCTCTGGCACCCTATCTATAGGGCTGTAACAAAACACAGACCCATATACTGATCTCCCTTCCTCTTTCCAGTGCAGGGGAGATCTAAGTTCCAAACTGCAGAAATTTGAAGACCTCCTAGTCAGTCACTATAACAGCATTCTGTGCTGCAAAGTTACAGAGGGAAAGGGGCAGGACACATGCTTGAAGTAGAACTCAATCCCATATTCCAAACCCTCATACCTCTCCTCTCAGAGCTTCAGAAATCAGAATTCCAAATGCCAGAAATCACGTGAGGCTACAATAGCATCAGTATGGCAGCACTCTGTACTATCAAGCCAGAGAACAGACAAACAGAAAGAATAAAAGAAAACATAGTATATAAGAGAGGTCTTATGCACCCCCCAAATTTTGAGGAAGAGAGACATAGTCAGGTGAACTATGGATTTCACAACATGAGAAGAGACTGAGATGCTTTGAGATCCAGCCTCCAGGGAAACCGCCCTTAGAGAGGAAGGAATCCAAAAATGAGAAATAAGGGAAAATAAGAAAAATAGACTGAAATTTTCAAATGAAAATAAAATTCAGATAACATAAGATGTTTCTGGCCCCACCAGAAAACGCAAGAGTCTGTGATTCTGTGTTAATAAAATGGACCTGACATTAATAAGGAAAAGAGGTAAATTATGGGACAGCTAGGTGGTACAACAGATAAAGCATTGGACCTGGAGTCACAAAGACCTGAGTTCAAATCTATCCTCAGACATTTACTATCTATATAACCCTGTGCAAGTCAGTTAACCTCTGTATTTCCCAGTTTCCTCAATTCTAAAATGGGAATAATAACACACCTGCTTCCCAGAGTGGTTGTGAGGATCAAATAAGATAATAAATGAATAAGAATAATAAAGCACTTGGCCAAGTATCTAGTACATAGTAAACACTATATGAATGTCAGTTCTTCTTACTATTAATATGCTCACTGAAGATCATAGAGGTAAAAAGAAAAGCCCAACTTTAAGTAGAAGTTAATATTTAAGCACAGAAAAGCAAAACATGGAGGAAAATTGAATTTAAGTCAGTTCAACAAGCAAGGTTCTACTAACATGTAAAGTACTGTGCTGAGTGGTAAGTGATTTAAAGACAAAAAAGGCAATCAGCCTACAAAGAGCTTTAATTCCACTGTAGCGATACAATACGAGCACAGAAAAATAAATTCATGGTTGTTTGAGGAGGAAGATTACTTTTCACTATTTGTTTCAATGAAAATATTGATAAATTCATTTTGTAAACAAAAAGTTGAAAAAATTTGATCAGTATTTTTAAAATATCTATGAATTGTTTTTTTTCTACAAGACTAGTATTTCTGTACCTTTTCCACAGCTGTTCTGATTGGAAATAAATTTTTCTAAGGGAATAACTATCTTATCTTTGTTATCTATTCCTTTAAGAGATTCATTTTGTTTGGGCCTTGTCATAGGCAAGGTTGAACAATTACCTGAGGCAGGCTTGGCAAATTATTAAGCAACCAAGTGTATTAACTAATTGCTATTAATAAGTCCATAATTAAGCCATTAAGCTAACTGTTCAGATGTAGCAATCTCTTATCTATTATCTTCTCTTTCATGCCTCTCTCTCTCTCACACACACACACACACACACACACACACACACACACACACAAAACTTTTAAATGTAGAGGTTACTAGGCTACCAGACAAATGCCTAGTTATTTTTGTACAAAACCGAATAATTGGTTATATGCTAGCACAATACTAGAATCCTAAATCTGAAAGGGCCCTGGAAAAATCAACTACTCCAGCCTTTAGTTAAGGTGATCAAATCAACAAATATTTACAGGGTACAAAGAGTTCTGATTTTTGTTGTCTGTTTCTTTTCACAGAAGACAGAATACCATCTACTACAGTTACAGAAGTAGCTAGCATTAAAAATTGACTTAGACACTGGCAGTTTTTTTTTTTAATTTTAAACAAATGCTTTATTAACTTCTGTTTTACATCATTCATTTCTGCCAGATTTTGAGTTACAATTTTCCCCCAACCCACCTCCCCAAAATAGCAGTCCTACAAGATATCCCCTCATCCAATCTGCTCTTTCCCATACCTTTTGCCATACCCCCTTTGACTTTTCCATTAAAGCAATAGACACTGGCAGTTTTTAAGCCAATTCAGGTACTCTGAAAAAAATAATTTGACTACCCCATAATGGTAGGACTACTGGTACCAGAGCTGATGAGATACTGATAGCTCATTCCCCTTCAGAAATAAAGTAAATTAAAGCCATGCAGGTCTAATGTTATTGAACCTACTTGATGGGCATACAACTTAGGGTGAAATAAGAGATCTATTCGTGGTAAAAAAAATTTTCAAATGTCTGTGATATTTTCAATCTAGCATATTAAAAAATCCTTCATTTGCTTATTTCATTCTGTCATTTCAGAGCTAGAGAAATCAGTTGTTGGGAATGGGAATGAACAAAGGAAAAGATCATGAAACAGATATTTATTGGGGAACTACATTAGCAAAATTAATAGTTTGGAGGTGAAAACAAGTCAGAAATATTTATATTTAATTTAGTTTTAAGTGAATTATGACAAGGACAATTTTGTGGCCAGGTTCCACGCTAAAGGGTAGACTTCCACACTATAAAAACAAATCTCTTAAATAGATTTCTATCCTATTGCTACAAATCTCAACAGCATTGACATTATACCTCTTAAAATGAAGACATTATAGCTATAAAGTCATTGGAGAGAGAGCTAGGTTCAGAATCATGAAGTCCTCAGTTGAAGGAGGCTATGTCAGTTGCTTCACAATTCATTTAACTTCTCAATGCTACAGATAGAACTCTTGAAGACTTAACATTGCAGAGAAGGTAGGGTCTTGCTTTGGCAAAAGGAATTTCTTCCTCTGGAAGTTCTCTACACCAAAAAAAATCATAATTTAAGTCCTTATCCCTCTCTTTTACCTCATTCTTATCCTAGAATACTTCTTTGTGTATGTATACATATATGTGTGTGTACATTTTTTTTTGTTGAGTCACGTCCAATTCTTTGTGACCCCATTAGGAGTTTTATTGACAAAGACACTAGAGTGGTTTGCCATACCCTTCTCTAGCTCATTTTATATATGAGGAAATGGAGGCAAACAAGATTAAGTAACTTAATATATAACTAGTAAGTGTCTGAGACCAGATTTGAACTTCAGTGCTCTATCCACTGTGCCATCTAACTGCCCATAGATATATATAGATAGGTAGATATACTTATATATATGTATTAAAATATTACACATATCTAAATAGTGTATTTGTATGTGTATACAAATTTATATATGCAATATACATGGCATACATAAACAATACACACATACAAAATACATAATATACATATAAATATAAATTGCATATGCTATACACACATAATGTATATACAATACATAATAGTTACAAATACACAAGATACACACACACACACACACACACACACACACACACACACACACATATAATCACCAAACAGGGGCATTAGCAGTGATTTCCTTATTTGGGAGATAGTTCCTCATACCAATGAAATTATAAGTCCAGTTCCCAGGCCTATATCTATGTGCCCTTTACCTAGATTTTACAAATACATAGGGACATGTATGCAATCAAACCAATTCCACTGACATGAATATCTGATTCTTAGAGCAACACCAATATTGTTGCAGCAAACACAATCCCTTTCCTTACTCTAAGTGACTGATAGTTGCAGGTATCTTCATAACTTGAGAGGGAGGAGAGGAGGAGGAAGAGTTATTTACTTCAGTGGTCAAGTGAGGAGTTTTCTCCCTGTATGCTCCCAACTTAGGCTGCTGGGTTTTTCCTATAACAAAGATAATTCCCTGATATCAGATTTGGAGTTAACTATTTCTGTTTCAGTGAAAAAATTATAAATTCTTCTCCTGCCCCATTACTAACTATTTCTGAATATAACCACTAACAGCAAAGAAAATACAGACTACTGAATTTTGGCCAGGGAAAATAAATAAAATTCATTTTCATCTTCTTGGTTGACAATGCACTCAAGAAAAACACAAGGGATGATGCTCACTTCCCCATCAAAACTCAAAGCTTGTTACAAAGAATGCTTCCACTATGTTTGCAAAGGTGGTAATATTTGAGAGATTGGATGCTTTTCACATACTCTTTGTCATCAGGTAAATTACAAAACCACATTGTTTTATTTGTCTTTGAAAAAAATCTGGTTAACAAATTAACATCTTTACAAGGTTTTTTCTAGTGCTTCTGGTTTCTAATTTAGCATTTTCTTTGGTTTTCAGAATTTCTGTTTTTTGTTCACTGAGGGGATTAATTTGTCAATTTACTATTTTTAAAAAATTTCATAGTAACTTCATAAATACTTTTTTTTCACTCCGTGCTAAAGAAAGTGTTTATAAACTTTTCCCTATGGAGTACTTTGGCTACATCTTGAAAGTATTGGAATATTGTCTCATTTTTATAATTTTCTTTGGTAAAATTATCATTTTATGATTTATTCTTTGACCTACTTATTATTCAGAATTATATATTGTCTTACTGATCATAATTTTATTGTATTGTGATCATTAATATGTTTAAGTCATTGCTTCTCTGCCTTTATTTGTGAATTCTTGTGAATTCTTCATGTACTTAAACATGATGAATCTTTGTAATGGTCCCATGTAAAATATTGAGAAATGTATGATTTCTTTCAGTAACTTCCAGATGTCTATCATATCTAAGTTTTCTTTTCTTTTTCCTTTAAATTAATTTATTTTTCATTTTTAACATTCACTTCCACAATATTATGAGTTCCAAATTTTCTCCCCATCTCTCCCCTCTTCCACTCCAAGATGACATGCATTCTGATTACCCCTTCCTCCAATCTGCCCTCCCTTCTATCACTCTCCCCAATCTCTTAGCCTCTTCCCTTCTATTTTCTTGTAGAAAGATAGATTTCTATACGCCATTGCCTATATATCCTATTTCCCAGTTGCATGTAAAAACAGTTTTTAACATTCATTTTTAAAATTTGAGTTCCACATTCTCTCCCTTCCTCCCTCTCCACCTACCCTCATTGAGAAGGCAAGCAATTTGATATAGGCCATACATGTGTAGTCATAAGTTTTCTATAATTCTATTAATATAATTTATTTCATTCTTGTTTATCTTTCTGTTAAGGTTATCTAAATCTGAAGGGAGCAAATTGAAGTAACCAATATTCTCTATATTTCTTTGCTTAATCAAGTTATTCTTTATTCAAATAGCTGTAAAGGGGGAGGAAGAAGGAAGCTGAGCCCAAATTATGCTAACAAGTTCCATATACTGGTTCTTTCCAGAACAAACCATTAAGAAGATAATTTGTACATTTCCAGGAATCATCCAATTCCAATGCTCTTATTCTACATCCTCATAAACAGAACACTGTGGTTAATTTTTGAGAACTCATTGTACAAAAACATAATGTGTACAACTGCTAAGTTGGCATGTGCAGGGACTTATGCATACTCCTCTACAATCTTCAGCATAGTCAAGCTCTAAAATTACAAATTGTGAGGGCCTAGAATTTTGTTTCTACATCAACAATCATTGCTTTATGATTTCTTCTTATACTTAAAATGGCTTTTCCTTTAGGTATTTAGATGTAATTACAATAAATTCATATATATTTAATGTTGGTATTATTTCATCATCTGTGGTTCTTTTAGAATAATGAAGTTTCACTGTTTTTCTCTTTTTCCTGCTCACTGTTGTCTTGTCAAAGATCATGATTGCCATCCTTGCTGTTTTGGGACTCAGCTGAGATATAATAGAATCTACAATAACCTCTCATTTTAACTCAGCATGAGTCTTTATGTTTTAAATGTATTTCTAGTAAACAACATGTTGTGAGGTTTTGGTTACTGATTCATTCTGTCACTGTCCTCTGTTTTATGGCAAAGTTAATCCCATTCCCATTCACAGTTTGCTTTTTCTACATAGTATCCTATTATGTTGTTTTCTTTCCTTGCACAGTGACCTTTTTCTTGCTTTTTATTTCCAAGAAAAAAATAAGGTAGAGAAGGGGGGAAAATGAAATTAACAGATATCTAGAGTTGTAATAGCTTGAGCATAATCCTGTTCATCTAGCCTAACATTGTTGTCTGTCTGTCTCTCTTTCTCTCTCTCTCTCTCTCTCCCTCCCTCCACCCCAGCCCTGCCTGCATATTTGTGTGACTCTTTGTGCCTAGTTATCAGAAATAATAAGTTCCTCTTTCATCCACATTCTTTCCCTGGAGTATTCCTCTTCTACTCCTTTTCTTTTCTCTCTTGGAAAAACACTAGACAAATACTAAGCTTTATCTTCTTTTGTTCTTTTGTCCTTACTTTGACCACTGAAAATGGTAGAATTCTGAAGGGTCAATAATCTTGTCTCTACTTCAATCTTCATTTAACCCTTACAAATTGCTCAAACGTTTATTTTCACCTTTCGAGGTTTCTCTTATCTCCTACAATTAAATTTCAAAGATTCTACTCAAATCAGTGTGAAACAACAGAAAAAACCCTAAAATTTAGAGTGAAAGGACCTGAGTTTGAATCCTTACCTCTTTTACACTAGGAAAGTCATTAAAATTTTCTGGGTTTCCATTTTCTCATATGTAAAATGAGTTGGTTGTTCTAGATGACCTTGATAAAATTTAAGTGAACTATATATATGGCATCCCCCTCACCTACAAGACAAAAAAGCAAAGTGGTTATCTGGCATAGTTTCTAAAGTCTCATATAACTCTAAATCATCTTCTGATCCCAATTCAAAGAAGTGATGAGACATTACACAGGGAAGAAGAAATTATAACAATGGATGAAAGAGAGAAGCCTCCTTTTTTTTTCTCTGCCAAAGGTAGTAATCTTCAGACTAGTAAGGATGAAACAAAAATAGTTGAAAGAACTGAATCTGAGATTAGTGTGGAGGTCATAAGAGAGCCACCAGCTGTTCTAGAGACTTCAAGCTATTAAGCATAGGCACCAGGTTTCAGAAATTGTAAATGTGACTGCCAAGTCAATATTCATCTCTAGGGGAAAACAAAAAAACATAGAATAGATACAACTGCAGCTAAAGATGTTGTGTATGTTTTCTCTGTTTTCAAAAAGAGAAGGATGGTAAGATTCTTCAAACTGCAGGCTAATGAGCTTAACTCATTCCTAACAGATATTATAAAGTATTATTAAAGAGATGGTTTGTGAGCACATAGGAAAGAAGGAATCACTAAAAACCCATATGATTTCTTCAAGAACAGGTCAAGAATAAGAAGTGACTAACCTCATTTCCTTTTTATCAGCTTACTAGACTAGTTGGTTAGGTGAATATCACTGATATAGTATTCCTCAAGTTTGGCAAGAAACTTTTACAAGCTCTCTGATGGAAGTCCTGGGAAGAAGTCTCTAAGGGCAGATCCAAAGATCTGTTCTTGGTCCAACACTTTTACCAATGACTTGGATAAGGTATAAATGTTATTTATACTTATCAAGTTTGCAGATGACTCTGAGCTGGGTGAGCTAGTTAATACATCAAATGACATAATTGAGATATAAAAATATCTCAATATGCCAAAAGGTTAGGCCAAGTCAAATTAAATGAAATTTCATAGGAAGATATGTAAGGTTTTAAACTTAGTAGAAATCCTCCCCAAAAATAATACACAAGTACAGGATGGAGAAGATATTAGGTATAATTCATGTGAAAAAGAACCTAGTGCAGACTCAAGATAAATTAATATTGTGACATGGCAGCCAATGTAAACAGAGACTGTATTAATAACTGAACAATTCAAATTTCATCAAATATTTATGTATTACTTACCATGGTCAAGACAAAGAAGCATTGTGTTCATTGTAAAGGTAAAAATTGCCCCACTCTGATCTGATCTGACTTGATCAATGAATCAATTAAGAAGCCTTTATCAAGCTCTTACAGCCCTTAGGCACTTTGCTAAGTTCTGAGGACAAACAAACATCAAGCAATTTCTAATTTCTGGGAATTTATAAACAAATAGACATGCACAACACAGAGAGTAAACACAAGGTAACCTGAGAAGAAAAGACATTATCAACGTTGGTGACTGGGAAAGAACTCCTATAGAATGTAGCATTTGAACTGAGAGTCTTACCATATGTGGAATGTCAAGGGGAAGGATAACCAGAAAACTATGAGAAAGTAAGTAGAAGAGAGGAGGATTTGAATTTGTAATTCTTCCTGAAGAAAAGAAATCAGAGTTTAATGGTGTCAAATTCAAATAGGAATGGATCCCAGTAAGCCAACTATTAGAAAATCATATATTTAGCATCACCTATGTTGTATTGTATTTTTATTTGTTTTGACAAACATTTCCTAATATTTTAAAGGGTTTAGAAAGCACTCAGGGTTGTTTATGGCCCCCGAGAATTTGACATCTCTTATGTAGATAATTTGCCAGAATTTGAACTAGCAAAATGTATCGGTAAGCACCCCAGCATCCCCAGAGTGGCTACCAACACTTTTGTAAAGGAAAGCAACTCAAAATGGGTTAACAAGCTTACTTTAATCAAACAAACATATATTACCTAGTTCAGGGGGAAAAGGTCAGCACCCTGAACTTCAGAGTATACAGACAGATCAAACAGACAGGCTTCCAAACTGTCCAACCATTATCAATACCAAAATCACAGTTACTAGAGAGGGAAGCTTCAACATCTGGGTTTTCAAAGCCAGGGGGCTCTCAACAGCTGCCCAGAGTCTCATCTGGTCAAATCACACAACACTTCTCAAAGTGAGCCCCAGAGTAAAGCCTCTCATCAGGGTTTATATAGCCTTCTCCTGGCTCAAGAGATTGTAACCACCCTCTTGACCCACTGACCAATCACACAGCATCAAGGTGTGGTCATTCCTGAAAACCAAGCCTCCCACCACAGGCTCCATGTTACCACATTCAGCCTATTGGGGAGCAGAATATACTTTCAAATTAAAGAAGGTTCTCAGAGTCTCTTAAGCCAATCAAAGGGCCTAGGGGCAGGGAAGATCTTCAAATCTGCATTTCCATTATACAAAATAAGTCAAAAGTTGCCTTTTGGTGAGGAGAAATTTGGTAAAATTTAGGAAAATATGGGGGGTAGCTAGGTGGCACAGCTAATAGAGCACCAGCCCTGCAGTCAGGAGGACCTGAGTTCAAATGCAAGTCTCAGACCCTTAACATTTACTAGCTATGTGACCTTGGGCAAGTCACTTAAGCCCAATTGCCCTGCCTTCCCCCTCCAAAAAGAACAAAAAACAAAAAAACAAAATATTTAGGAAAATATGAGGAAAAAGTTTAATGAAAATAATCTCTAGGCCTAGATACTAACCCAGATTTTACTTCTATTGTGAAAAAAAGAACAAAACCAAGGATAATTAAGGACATAAACTATCTAAGGAGAATTAATGAAGATTAAGAAGAACTGGGAAGTCCAATCAGGAGAGAATAGAAACTCAAGAAGAAAAAGAAGGTAGTTGACAAGACAAAGTTATCAAGAAAAGCTAAGTGGAACATTTAAAGTATAAGACAAATTCATAAAATGTAGTACAGAGTGAGAATGAAATAGAGATGAGGTTGGCTCAGGGTTTAAGCAGAAGTGGGGAATAGCTGTGGGGATAAAGAAACACAAGGGGAGTGAGGTTTTCAGATAATTAAGAAGTAATAATTATCTATAGACTTTTTATGAGGTACTTAGGTTTAAGATGTAAACATTCACAAGTACTTAAAAAAATCTAAGAATCTCAACTAGTAGGGAGGACAAGGAAAATTATTCAGTGACTTGCATTAAGTATGCAATGTTTATTTTTCTGCCACAACCAAATATCTTTTAACAGCGTTCTAAGTATAGTGTGATCTCCTTCCTGGAAGAAAAGGTAAAGGAACTTTGAAGAACACGTCTTCTCCAGGCTATTAGGGGCATTTAAATGAAAGAATAACCTTGTTGTTCATCCTTCATTCTCAAAGAGGACCAATGACATTAGGAAGAATGTCTTGACTTGCAAGTGAAGTGGATTTAAGTGAGGCAGGGTTATGCAAAGTCATCAGGCTTATTCTCTCCTCCAGAGTCATCAGAATCCAATGGCAAGACCAAGGTCAAGGTGAATGGTGATGGCCCACAGAATCTGAACTGAGAGCCCATGAGGTGTTTAGCTTCTTGTCCAAGATTTGACAACAGCTGACAATACTTTTAAAATTTCTTATGACAGCATCATTGGGCAGACATGAATTGCCAGAAGCATAGAGTTGTCATCCATTTTGTATGTCTCAAGAGGTTATCTGTTATATTTTGGCTACCTGCCCTCAGAGAACAATAGACCGCGCTGTTGCTATTATCAGGTCAACAAATAGCTGTTTCAGTGCCCATGAGAAGGGAATCACTACCTACTTTTCTCTTCTTTCTCTGACTTTTACTGAATGATATCTTTCCTAATAAATTCTATGGCTGTATTTTTGTTAGTCTTGATGGGCAAATAACATTTTTAGTCTCCAGAGCATCCAGCTCCCTCCTTTTCACGAAATCTCAAATATTTTTTTGGCTCTAATTGAAAAATAGTACTTTTCTATCCATTTTTCCTCTAAGTAATATTGTTCCAATCCATCATTCTGAGAAGGGTCAAATTTCTTTTCTTTCAAATAAAATCAATCAAAAAGTGGGTTTTTGTTTGTTTTAAAGCCTCAGTCTCTCTCTTTTTACCCAGGTTGGAAGTAGAGGTGCTATTCAAGGGCCCTATCCCACTATGATCAGTGCGGGAGATTTGGCCTGCTCCATTTTCAGCCTGATCTGCTCTTTGTTCTTTTTGAAATCATGACTTTGGCAAAGACATAGAATGTATACTAATCAAATTAGCAGATGACCCAAAGCTAGGAGGGATGCTAATATACTGGATGAGAAAGTTAGAATTAAAAAGGACATTAAAAGCTAGAACATTGTGCTGAATCTAATATGATAAAATTCAAGAGGGATTAATATAAAGTCTTGCCCTTTGGTGCAAAAAAAAGATAACTTCAACACCACAGATTGGGAGAGGTGTTGTTACTAAGTAGCTCTGAAAAAGATTGGTGGTTTCTATAGACTGGAGGTGCAATAGAAGTTAGTGAGATTTTTAGCCAAATAGCTAGAGCAATCTGAGGCTGCATTAAGAGGAATACAGATTCCAGGATAAGAGAGGTAGTCCCACTGTATTCTATCTTCCTCAGATTTCATCTGAAGAGTCCTGGGTGCCACAGTTCAAGAAGTACATTGATGAACAAGAATTTTCAGAAGACAACCACCAGATAGTGATGGGCCTTGAGTACATTCTATATAAAGATTAGAAGAAGGGACTGGGAATGTTTAGCCTAGAAAAGATTGGGGGTAGCAGGGAGAATTATAGCTGACTTTTTTTCTCCATTATGCCATAGTAGGCTTCTCAACCTGAAAGATCACCAACCATCCAACACCTTCTTCTGATTGATCAGTTTCTCCAAGAACCTTCATTTTAAGGAAAGTGGCCAGATCAGACATGTTAATTCTTTCATTGCTCTTTAGTTTCTGCTCCAGACTCTCTAGACTTCTTTCAGTACCACCCCCTCTTCCACCATCACCCTACCAACTTTTCAGTTTTCTTCTAAATGATATTGTCCCCTATTAGAGTATAAGTTCCTCAGGGCAAGAATTATCTCTTTTTGTTTGTACTAGTATTCCTAGCATTTAGCACTGTTTCTGCCATACAGTGATTGCTTCATAAATGTTCCCACTCTTGTTCATGGTGGCACACATCTGTAATTCTATCTGTTAAAGAAGCTGAGGATGAGAGGTCTCTTAAGCTCAGGAGTTTTGTATTGCAATGGTATAAGCTAAACACTATATTAGTAAAAATATGATGAACCCCCGAAAGTGAAAGGGAGTGGAGGGCACCAGTTTGCCTAAGGGGTTACAAAACTAGCCTAGGTTGGAAATGGAGCAGGTCAAATCTCCCAAGCTGATCAGAGTAAGACAGGGCCAATGAGTAGTGTCTATGCTTCCAGTCTGGACAAAATACAAAGACCTCATTTAAAAAAAAATGCTTTCTGATTTTGTTTTTAACAAGGAATTAGAAACACAGTAAACTTCCATCAATTTGGGGAAATAGCTAAACTAACTATCTTACATTAATGTAACAGAACATTATTGCGCTGAAGAAGCAACAAATATAATGAATACGAGAAGCACCAAAAGAATTTTATGAACTAATACTAAATAAAGCAGGGCCAGGAAAACAAACTTTACTACAACAACAGAACTGGAAGGAACTACGATGACAAAAATAATTGAAACTCAACGCTATGAAATTATGACAAGTTTTGATGCCAAAGAAGAAATATGAAAAGACCTCTCTCTCCATCAGCCTCTTCATTACAGAGGTCAAGGTGTACCTTGATACTGCCATACAGGATGTACTTTTAGACTTTCAAAGTGTTGATTGGCTTAGCTGAATTTGTTCTCTTCCTTCTCTCTCTTTTTTTAAAGTCCTCTGTTATAAAGAATAATTTTCAGGAAAGGGTAGATATGTATATATGTATATATATATATATATATATATATATATATATATATATATATATACATGTATATATATATATATGTATGCATATGTAAAAACAAAAAAAATCAATAAAAATCGAGTTTAAAAGAAGAGTAAGTGCCCAAAGTCAGCAGAAGGAAGATATAAAGCATATTCTGGACACTGTAACTTCAAGATTGTGTTCTTCTATATTCTATGACAGGCCTTCATGTCCCATTTCAAGTGAGATCTAATTTAAACTCTCAGTGAAAGTAAAAGAAATAACTTTCTTATATGCTGGGAACATTAAAAAAAAAACTCAACTACTTGGCAGCTACTTTTCTATCTCTTGTTCTTCCTCATCACTCTGGGTGGAAAGGAAAGATGATAATTAAAAAGAGATAATGGAATAAGTAAGGACACAGGTTACAATCAATAATATAATGGGCAGTCATGGGGAAGAACGGTATTGCCTACTAGTTGGAGTGGCCTATCTGATAGGCTGATACCTGGATTGTGAAGAACTGGTATCTTGGGTCTAGAACTAAAGGTTTCAGTGACATTTTGGAAGCTAGTGGATAGAGCTAACTCTTTCCTCCTCAGTACTTCCCTTACCTTTATTTGGTTCAAGATCCAGCTAGAAATGGCTGTTCTCAAATGAGTTTGGACAAAGAAAGAAAGAGAAGGAGGAAGGTAGAGAGAAAGGGGGAAAAATGGGGAGGAGAAGAAGAGAGGGAGGGAGGAACGGAAGAGAGAGGGATTTTTCCACATCTCAGGAAGGAACAATGCATCTTCCTAGAAGAAAAGAGTCCTAAGGAAATTTTGGGAAAAGAAAGGTAAGATGATTAGAATTTGGGAAACCAGGTCCCTCCATTTAAGATGATTTAGCAGGAATGGGTCAACCAATGGGACAATGAAACTGAATTTTCAGAAATTCAGCTAAGCCCACAAATCATCAAGCCTACTGAATCTGCTAAAAAGGGGGGGGGGAGGTTTAATATAAAGAAGATTATTTTTGACCTTTCTTTTTTTTCTTGAGTTAAAGAAGCGACTAGATGATACATTAACTTGAATAACCCTCTTCACTGACAGGTTAACCTTGAGAGCATTGTACTTGTCAGCTAACTTTTTAAGTGTGTGACAGAATTACAGAATGTTAGAAGTGCATCTTGGAGCACTTCTAATTCAACATGCTCATTTTACACTTCTGTGTCATTTCATAATACTACTCTCCTGAATTTTCAAAGTTTTCTGCAGTTACAGGGATTAATTAACCTACCTTCTCCTTTTCTGATGTGGTAGTAGAATGTGTGTTTGGATGTGCATGCATTCACATTTGCCTTACAAATTGTTTTCAGGAGGAGATAATGTCATGTGTAATGCAATAAGTACCACCTTCACCTGGGACTATGGAAGTGAAGAGCAAAGTCTCAAAATCAGATAGCCTGATTGCTCTTGAGAGATAGACTAACAAATGAGTGTAGTTCATTATAATGTACTAAGCACATTAGTGTGAAGTCATGTTGGTTATGGCAGCTGGATGTGGAATCTGCCCAGATTCTCAAATTTGGAGCCACCCTCTACTCTTCACTCTCCCCACAATATTCAATTAATTCATTGCCAGCTCTTGTCATTTCTGCCTCCACATCATCTCTAACATCACTGCCTTCTTTCCACTTACATTGCCACCACCCTAATGTAGGTCTTCACCTTTCATCCAGACTCTTGTCCCAAAGCACAGACCTCATCATGTCATTGAATTCCAGTTCTCTTTTCACTGAACTCCAATAATTCTATTGCCTTCTAGGGTCAATCAATCGCTAAGCAGTGAGTTATTCAGCACCACATGCTAGGCACTGTACTAAAGGTTTTATAGCAAAGGCAATCTCCTCTATTTAGCATTTAAAATCTTTCATAATCTGGTTCCAAGCTACTAATGAGTGTGTGAAAGGGAATACTGTATGATAAGGCTGGAAACATTCTTATCATATAATCATTGCCTTTCATGAACTCTACAATTCATTCAAACTTGCCTAATTGATATTCTTCATGTACAGCATTCCATTTTTCTATCTCCATGCTTTTGCAGAGGTTAATCCCATGACCATGAAGAGCCACGTCTATGCCTCCTCCTTTTAGCTATCTGGATTCTTTCAAAGCTCAGTTCAAACATCACCTCTGGGAGAGGATTTTGAGAAGATGGCAGAGTAGGTCAGGAAATTTCAAGCCTTCAAGATTTTCCTCCACAAAAGAGATAAAAGAAAACCTCTGGGTGAACATAAGAGTCTTGAAAACAAATAATATTAGGGGCAGCAGAGGTGTTCTCCTGGGACAATCAGAGAAGATCAGAAGAAAAATCCCAGGACTAGATTTCCTCCCTGTGAAGAGTAAACTCCTCCAGGCTAGGGTCTGCTTTAGCAACAGATAGCAAGCTGCTTAAACAAGTGGCAAACCCTGGAGTCATCTGGGTTTGTTAGGCTGCCTAGGAGCCAGCCACAGGAACTTTTACCCCAGGAACAATAAGGAGAGCTGAGCATTGGACCTGGGGAAGATCGAGGGATCCTCTGCTGAAAAAGAAACACCAGACCCAGCTGGGCAAGAAGGAACCAGCACATACCCAGTGAGCTCAGAGGCAGTGAGATGAGACATCACAGGGCACTTACAGAAAGTTAGAGGTCTTGGTTTGAGTTCAAAGTAAGAGGGGAGAAATGAAAAAGGATCAGAGGCCAGAGGTGCCATTCCCCCACACCCCAGGACTAGAGGTGATTATAAAAACTAAATCATTTCAAAAATAAAATGAACAGGGAAAGGAGAAAGAATCCAACCATAGAGAGCTACTATGGGAATAGAGAAGACTGGGGTTCATCTTCAACAGAGGACACTGAAGCAAAGAAATGCTCTTCTACCCCCAAAGAGCAATGTCAAATGGTCACCTGTCCCAAAATAATTCATTGAAGAACCTAAAAAAGACGTTAAGAATCAAATGAAAGAGATTGAGGAAAAATTAAAAAAGAAAAATAAGAATAATACAAGAAAAACAAGAAGAGTATGACGAGAAAGTGAACCAATTAGAAAAGGAAACCCAGAATCTTCAGAAAGAAAATGAGTCCTTGAAAATCAGAATTGAGCAAGGGGAAGCCAGTGAAGTTATAAGAAACGAAGAATTATTTTTTAAAAGTAAAGAATGGAAAAACAGAAGAGAATGTGAAAAATTCCATAAGAAAAACAATGGATTAGTAGCTCAGTGAATAGAGCATTGGCCCTGGAGTCAGAAGAACCTGAGTTCATATCCGGCCTCTGACACTTAATACACACACACACACACACACACACACACACACACACACACACACACATACACCAGCCATGTGACCTTGGGCAAGTCACTTAACCGCAATTGCCCTATCTTCCCTCCTCCAAAAAGAAAAAAAAGAAAAACAATGGATCTAGAGAATAGATCAAGAAGAGAAAACAAAAGAATAACTGGACCACCTGAAAGTTCTGATTAAAAAAGGAATCTTGATAAAATAATACAATAAATGATTAAAGAACATTATTCTGAAGCATTAGAACAAGAGGGGAAAGTAAAAAAAAATTTTTTTGCTTTTTTTTTGGAGGGCAATTGGGGTTAAGTAACTTGCCCAAGGTCACATGGCTAGGTTTTTGTTTGTGTGTGCATTAAAAGTCTGAGGCCGGATCCGAACTCAGGTCCTTCTGACTCCAGGGCCAGCGCTCTACTCACTGTGCCACCTAGCTACCCCAAAAGTAAAATTTTTAAAAATCCATCAACCACCACCTGAAAGAGATCCTTTGAGGAAAACTCACAGGAAATATTTTAGTCAAATTTCAAAATCCCCAGATCAAGGACAAAATATTACGAGCAACAACAACAAAATTTACATATGACAGTACCACACAAGAATCTAGTGTTAGAATTGTGTTAGAATCACACAAGATCTAGTGTTGGCGACACTAAAAGATCACAGGTTTGGGAACATTATATATCAAAGAGCAAAAGAACTGGACCTCCACCCGATAATATCATGCCCAGCAAAGGTAAGCATAATTCTTAATGAGAAAAAGCACATTTGGCCAACTGTCAGACTTTCAGGACTCTGTTAAAAAAAAGAAAAAGGAAAAAAAAACCTGAACTCAGTAGAAGATTTGAGATACAAGGGCCAAGAAAAATATCTGCTACATACCCATGACCAATTACAAGGGATTACATAAGGATAGAATGTTTACATTTTATGTATGGAAAATATAAAACCTATGTCTAAGATGGTTACTAGTAATTAGGTAGTTCATAAGAAAGATTGGGGTAGACTTGAGTATGATATGACTTCAAAAAGTAAAACTGCTCAAGAACAGCTAAAAGATTAATTATCTTACATAAATGAGGTTCAAGAGGACGATCAGAGGAATTACGGAAGGAGAGACGATTAGTTCTGGAAACCTACTTTCACTGGGCATATAGACATATACATCTAGAAGAGTATAAAAGTCTTCCAAATTTAGAAAGAAATAAAAATCTAAGGGGATACTGAGGGGGGAGAGGATAAAGGAAAGATGTTTAGAGGGGAGGGTGAGGGAATAGTTTAAAAGGGAGATATAGAAGGGTGTTTAGTTTTAGGGGAATGGGAGGATAAGGGAGGGATTTCTGGAATGGGATAGGTTAATAGGAGGATAAGGTAGCAGGTAGAAGTAAGTAGAGGAGTTAGGAGAGATAGGAAACAAGAGATATGCACAAACATAAAAAGAAAGATTAGGAGTAGAATCTCTCAGGGAAAGTATATGAATGGATGGATGGATGTGTCTATATGTATACATGGATGTATATATCAATTCCTATATATACATATATCCATGCTCAATGTAGCCTTGAAGTGGTAGGTAGGGGGGAGGAAGAGGGATAAAAGAATAAAGTAAAAAAACATGAAAATAAAAGTAAAAAAAAAACAAATATCACCTCTGGCATGACGTATTTGCCATACTCAGATCTTAATGCCTTTACTTAATATTTCTTGTATTTGTTTTATATATTTTTTATACATTTAGACATGTATATGTCATCTACCCTAAGTTCCTAATACAATGACATTGTCAGAAGGTATTGATGAGTCTGGAGCATCTCAGGTATGAGTTGCTTTTTTAAAAAACAACAACAAAAAATCAAAAGCACCTTGAGTAAAGTATTGTTCTTTCTTTACTTCTTTATATCTTTGGTACCTAGTTGTGTTTCTCATAATAAGTGCTTGCTAAATGCTTGTTGATTATTAAGTTCCAAATGCTAGGCTAAGTGCTCAAGGGATAAATATCAAAGCCAGACAATTCAAACCATCAAGAAGCTATAAGAAATAACAATAACAACAATAATGGCACATGGTAAGTGACAAATAAATGCTAGCTGTTGATATTAATAATAATCTTAGCTAATAGGAGTAGTGGTCAGAATAATAGCTATCATGTAAAAACCTAGACCTGAGGGTTTGGCTTATCCCTCATATATTTATATATTAGATACTAAATAAAAATTATGCTTCTTTATTTAAATTTTTCATTATATTTTAATAATAATAGCTAGCATTGATATAGTACCTACTATGTAACAAGCACTGTACGAAATACTTTCTAAATACTATCTAACTTGATCCTCACAACATTGAATCCTGGGAGGTAGGTACTATTATCATAGTCAATGAAGCAGGTAAATAGTGGTTAAGTGATTTGCCTAAGGTCAGATAGGTAAGTAATTATCTGAAGGCAGATTTGACATATGGTCTTCCTGATTCCAGGCCCAGAACTTTAATCAACTGCACCATTTAGCTGTCTACCTGAGACTATACATATGAGAGTGGTGAACAGGGGAGGGTGAATTATTTTATGAAGTCATAGTGGGAGTGGGGAGGAGATGCCTTTCTGGTAGCAATGAAAATGCTGATTAATTCTTGTTTCCAGCATTGAAAAGCAGAAGTGAGGAAAAGTGGTCATGTTCATGCATGCAGAGCAGATAGTAAGATCCAGTGGTCTGGAGGATACAATGGCAGGCAAGATAGATGGTAAGAACATGTAAGGGATGAAATGTAATTGAGTGATTATAGGCATTGCTGCCACAAAGGAGAAGCACATGGACTACCTGCTGTTAGAAGGAGAAGACATGGAGAGCCCCTGTACTATATTATAAAAATCACTTAGTGTGACATTTGAAAATTCCCTTAAGTTCTCTCATAACATGTATTAACAAGGTCTAATTCCTGCCTGTTGCTGCAGCGACCAATGATACCAAACTATAGTATTTCAAATTTGATCCCTCTGAGGGCAACAAGCAGATAAAAACACTCTTGAAATGTACTCCTCTGGAATTAGCAACTCTGATAAACCTATTTTTTTTTCTTCCAGAGAGTTTGGTTTGACTTTTCTTTACAATTGTATTTATAATTTCTCCCATATAGTATTTTCTTTTAATGTCATTACTTTTTGCTTTTCATTTTCCCAGATTGTCTTTCACTGAAGGATACTTGTATTCTCAATTGATTGTCCTCTCTTTTACTTCTTTGGAGAGATTCTCCACTGTGAATTTAAATTCTTTGCTTCTGTTCATTATTTCTATGATATAAGTCATACATTCTGTCATTTATTGTGCTTTAACTTCTTTCAAGATTCTGATTTCTCTCTTAAGCCAGTTAGAACATCCTGCTGTGGGGTTCTATGCCCTTTGAAATTCACAAGGTTCACTGTTTCATTAGGTATTGATTCAATTTCCTTTGTCTTAGAATATTTAGAGATATTTGTACTCGTTTAGATATTTTAGTAGTCATCTTTCCTTTTGTTGTAATATCTTCTCTTTTGACATATTGGCTTGTCCTCTGAATTTTTTAACTGAGGTTTCTTCCTCCAGAGATTTTTGGTTGTAACATTTGTCTTCTTATTTCCCTATCATTCCTTTTTGACTCCTTCCCCTTGAATGGGTGGATCTCACTGGAGCTGAATCCTCATATCTCAGTCTCCTTTTGGGTTAAGGAATCCACTTTTCATTATCCTTTACTTTGGCCCCAAAGACACTTCTTGAGGGACAGGACTGGTGCAGTTCCATATGTGTGCTGGTGTAGTGCCTCAGACCCCCATGCTCTATAGTTTTTTGACTGAACACTGCATCTCTAGCCAAACATGCTCTTCCATTTCTATTCTTCTGCCTCCACTCCAAAAGGTTGGCTATTTGTTGCCATAACTGGATAGGATGAGGATAGGGGTATAGCAGCAGCATGGAAGCAATTGAGTAGATGCCAGAACATCGATCAGTGGGTTGAGTCATGCACTGAGTATTAGAAATGAACATTCTCTGTTATTAAGTTTCTAAGTTTGTTACTTTGTGATTTTGGAATCTTGGCCTATGGAAACAGCTGAAAATCTATCTACCACTGGCACATAATTACACTTTTGGTAAATTTTTGAAAGCTAAGGAAGACTGGAGAACATATCTAGTTTTCCATTTTGGTAGTAGTCACCTGCCCCAAAGTCAATTGTGATAATTTTTATCTTAAATTATGAGAATTTTCCTGCAATATGATCTTCTTGGAAGAACCACCATTATTTTTAGACTAATAAAGCATAATTAAGTTTAAATTCTGAAAGTGGGCAAATTCAAATTCCAGAATTGAAAAAAAAAGTCAATCTTCATTACTTTCTCCTAATTAGTGGGTGAATTCCCAACCATTCTACCTGCAAAATTTATGGTATGTCTATAGATTGCCTATGTTGAAAGTAGTTCTTCTACTAGCAAAATAAGGATAGCCAAAAAAGATTAACTTCATTTTCTGAGAATCCACTGTGAAACACTTAAAATCTAAAAGTTATAAATTCAAATCCTGACAAGATTTCCTCAGTCATCCCTAGTTCCAAGTTACACATAAATGAAGCCATTTACTGTGGAAGTATTTTTGATGAGACTTTTATATTAATGCAAAGTTGATAGATAGATTTGCTTTTTAAGGATGAGACCTTTTTGGTGAAAAAGACAAGTCTGTCCGACTGCTACCTGGCAAGATTTCTAGGACTCAGGTGAAAACCGGTAGCTCAGAGCTTGACTTATCACATATATGTGTATAATAGACACTCAATAAAACAGATACTTATTTATTTAAATCTTTAAATTTATTGCAAATTGAGGGGAAATGGACTGCTTCAAAACAGTACTCTTAAAATCTATATTGGATCAGTCTAGGTTTTCAAATTCCAGAAACACATTATGTTCTTGTACTCAGTCAGGAAATAAGATGAGTTATCAAATCATTTTTCTAGCACTTAAGCACTTCCTCTTGGCAATGTTGTTTCAAGACTTTTAAATCCACAGACACAAAATATTCTTGCTATTTCTCACCCATCTTGCAGAGACCATGCCCTAGAGATCACCTAGAACCCCAGCTCTCAAAGTCAATTGGAAAGATTTCATCATATTTGACCACTCCTTCCCCTATATTTTCAGTAAAGTCATTTCCTAACCTAGCACCACCTCTTATAATTCTTGCTCTGGGAAATAGTAATTTAAATCAACATTACTACTGTTTGAGACAGCTAGGTGTCACAGTGGATAGAGTGCTGGGTCAGGAGTCAGGAACACTCATCTTCCTGAATTCAAATCTAGCCTCAGCCACTTACTAGCTGGGCAAGTCATTTAATCCTGTTTGCCTCAGGAAATGGCAAACCACTCTAGTATCTCTGCCAAGAAACCCCAAATAGAATCACAAAATGTTAGACACAACTAAAAAATGACTGAAGAATAAAACTACTGTTTATGAACAGGATGTGTCAACTAACTTCCCTGTTCTACTCACCAAACCAAAGCCTTTCCAAACCAAAATACTCTTCCTTTCGCTACCACTTCCCATATTCAGATCAGGAAACAGAAACAAAGAAAAAAGTTATCACGTAACATGACCAAAATCATGAAGCAACACTAGTAGGAGGGCCAGGAATCCATGCATTTATTAAGTGCCAGCTGTGTTTTAGGCATGATACTAGGCCCTGGGATGAAACTACAAAAGTGAGATAGTCTGTGTCCTCCAATAACTAACATTATACTTGAGTTATAGATTTGTAGTGGGCAAGCTATCACTTGACTTTGTGTCTATCACTGTGCAATACAGAATTAATTTTCCTAAATAGCTTCTGTTTATAGTAAATATGTAACACTTGGAATTCAGGCTTTAAAAAGGTAAAGTTCAGGGGTGGCTAGGTGGTGAAGAGGGTAAGAGCTCTGGCCTTGGAGTTGGGACGACCCAGGATCAGATCCGGCCTTAGAAAATGAGCACCCACACATAAATAATGACTGGCCATGTAACCTTGAGCAAGTTACTTAACCCCAATTGCTTTAAAAAAAAAGTAAAGCTTAAAGTGAGATAAGATTTTTAATTAGGATAGAATTTTGGAAAACCCAATTCGATAATACCTAGACTCCCAATGCATAGTTGTTAGACTAAATTATTTCCGAAGATATATTGTGAATTAATAAATATTAGAGAGGAAGTAAAGTAAATAAACATAGCAAATATCTGGAGCTATCTGTAATTGGACTGGGAGATATCTGGTTTGTTTAATTAAATAATAGCTTTTACCTCATTAAAAGCTGTTAGCTCACTAAATTGCTATTTGTCAATTTTAGCCAAATGAAAAGCTGTGCTTGTTTTCTCCTTTCTTCTTAATGGTGTGTGTGTTTGAAAAGTAGAAGGGGAGGAGGAGACAAAGATTAACAGAAAGAGAGAAGTACCTTTTTGAGTTTCTATGGGTTCTTAAGAAGAACAGACATATCATAACTCTTATTTAGGTTACAAACTGAAATATCCACAGCTACTCACTGATGATCATTGATAGACAACAGCTATTTGGGGAACTTTGAACTTTAACCATAAGCAAACACATGCACAGAAATGTGCACGAATATAGCTGAGAAAAAGAACAAGTGAGCATGTGATACCCATGCTTCCAGCTGCAGAACTGGTCCTTATAGTCATGGCTGCTGAACGTTGCTCGGAATGATCCACCTCACCACTGATTACTGTCTGCCAAGACTGGCTATCAGCAGATAGTATTCGCTGGCAGAACACAGAGTTGGATTAAAATCCTTCCTGTGATACTAATTGTTTGATGAAGTGTTAGTTACCTAACCTCTTTGACCCTTAGTTTCCTTATCCAATAAATGGGGATAACAATACCTGTACTACCCCTCCATAGAGTGTCATGACAATGCTTAAAGGAGATGATGTCAATCTGGCATTTTGCAAACTTCAAAGCACAATGGAAATATGAATTATCTTTATTTTGTCTGCTCTTAGAGACTTTCACTTTAGTCTAAGAGCATAGAACGCATGACTTCTGTGGCAAAATCCAATGACAGCAGGTTCTGTTGTTTCAATATGACTCCTTGGCATCATTTAGGGTAGTAATACTATCAGCAGGGTCATCATCAAGTACAAATAATAGTGATGTCTCCAGAAAGAAATCCCTAAAATGCATTCAAGAATCCAGGAAGCCAAATTGTTACTCCACCCTATCAAATCCAGCAACAAAGGGTTTTGTTTCATTAGTATAAAAATAGCAAACTGGATTAAAGTCCAAAATAATTTACATGGTAGGGAAAAGGTAAATAGGAAATAACAATAGAGTTGAAACATGAAAAAAGGCCCAACCCATACAGAAAGGAAATATTCAGTAGATATCTAGATATTGAGTTGGAATTGACTTTATACTTATTAGGGTATAATGGAAATGGAATTAAAGAGACTCAAATTCAAATCTTGGATCAAAGCTCAAACAGAACAGATAAACACTCTGAGCCTCATCTTCATAAATCTGTAAAATGTTAATAATAATACCTTTGCTACCTACCTCATTAGAATTGTTGTAAGGAAAGCTCTAACAGTTATATAGGTGTGAGTGTTCTTTTCTAGGAATTAGACTAACTTAGAAACAGTTATATAGGTGTGAATTTTCTTTCCTAGGAATTAGACTAACTTAGAAACTTCCACAGTTGTGAAGGGTATTAAAGGGGTAGTTACAGTGTCTGCTAAGAACAAATAATTGTACAATGACAAATTCAAACAGGCTTACCAGACTTTTCTAGGCTGTAAGAGAAAGATCAAGTACTGGGTTATACAATGATGAAGAGAATGATGGAAATGATGATGATGGCGAGGGTGAAGATAAACATCAATATGCATTTATTAAGAACCAACTAGGCATGTGGCATTATGGCTAGCACTGAGGAATATGCAAATACTCCATGAGACATGGCTCATATTCTCAGTTAAAAATGGGACACAATAAAAGCATAAGAAAGGTGCAAAACAAGTACTATGTAATGGTCTGAGGGGGAAAAATTATTATTGGGTGGGTAAATCAGGTAAGATTCATAGGGTTGCAGATTTAATGTTGGAAGTATTCATGTAATAGGTGCAACTAGGTGGTGCAGTGGATAGAGTGCCCAACCTGGAGTCAAAAAGACTTTTCTTTCTGAGTTCAAATCTGGCCTCAGACACTTACTAGCTGTGTGACCAAGTCACTTCCCACTCTTTGCCTCAGTTTCCTCATCTATAAAATGAGCTGGAGAAGGAAATGACCAACCACTCCAGTATCGTTACCAAGGAAATCCCAAATGGATTTTTATGACAGAGTCATAAAAGGCTGACAAAAATGACTGAACAACAACATTCGTGTAACAAGTTATTTGAGCATGGGGATTTCAACTACCAGAGGGAGTGGGAAGTACAATGATGTGAGCAAACGCATGGAAAACAGACAATGTAGGATGTAAATTGGGATAAAACGTAGTTCAGTTTCATTGGACCATTGGAATATGGGAGGGAGCAGTGTGAGAAAAGGTTGAGAAGGCAAACTAGGAAAGGCTTTAAGTGCCATGCTAAAGAGTTTGAAGCTTATTTGGCAGGTAATAAGGAGCCAGGAAAAGTTTAAGGTTTTGAACAATTTGGTCAGAAATTAGATTGAGCATAAGAAAGAAAATTAAGTTGACTCCCAAATTGAAGGGGGGAGTACTGGGGTGATGTGTAAGAAACAAAGCCTGTTTTGCAAAGATGACTATGCTGGATAACCACAAGGTGGACTATAAATATCTCAAACGCTAGTGGGTAATTTCACAATAGGGTCATAACTACTCTGATGTTGCTGAGTCATTCACTTTCTTACTGTGGCATGAAATTTGGAATTTGGACTATGTTTAATGATTTTTGTCTAAAATCAAAGGGAGCAGTGGGGCAGGGGAACCTTAACAGTTTGTCCTTCAAAGGTGGTTGACAATATCTAGCCATTTATAAGCAATAAGACTTAAAGCATTTTGTCTTACTGAGAAACTTTTTAAAAATATAGTTTGGGAAAGCATAAGAAGTAATGGAGGGGTTATGGGGGAAATAGTACAATGTTGCTGATGACCTCATTTTGAATACACTGACTTTTTGCAAGAAGTAGTATTTTTCTTGGTTTCTGGACAACTCAGCTGAGAATTCTTGTGTGTGTGTGTGTGTGTGTGTGTGTGTGTGTGTGTGTGTGTGTGTGTGTGTTGCTCTGCAATTTTAAATAATGCTTCTGTCATGGTCATATGAGAAAATATTTATAAAGTGTTTAGCACAGTGCCTGGACCCAAACATCTGCTTAATAAAAGTTTGTTCCTTTCCACTCTTCCCTTCATTTCAAAGATATCCTTAAAACACTTTTTACTTTTTTCTTCTGTATAGTAGAATTTACTAGCAATAGAGGGGTTAATGAAGAATTCCTCAGTTTGAGTGTTCAACAGTTTCATTTATTTCTTTAGGGTCAACAGAAAAAATTCTTGAGAAAGTTTGACTGACATTTATGATAATTGCATTTAGAGATTAAAATAATTTGAGGTTTTTTTGGAGGGGGTATAATTTTACACACCAAATTTGGACTCACATGATTACAGCTTTGCTTCATATCATTTTAGTTGGGTGTTGAAATCCATTTGACGTGAACATAACAGTCATTTTAATGGATATTGTTAATTCCTTGTTTTCAGCATAATAGATAAAAGGGATTTTAATTAAATTCATTTTGTG
This sequence comes from Gymnobelideus leadbeateri, assembly GCA_011680675.1. Lineage (NCBI taxonomy): Eukaryota > Metazoa > Chordata > Mammalia > Diprotodontia > Petauridae > Gymnobelideus > Gymnobelideus leadbeateri. The sequence goes on along the minus strand of WOXC01007459.1, from coordinate 104,958 downwards.
AGCACTTATCAGGAGTAAAAAGGTTCAGAGAATTATTATTGGGGGGAGCATGGCATAGAAAGGTCCCTGAAAAACAGTGTTAAAAACTTCTTTAGAGTGAAGCCGGCATGCCAACAAAGGTCACATTCTCTTCCTGTAAGATTACTTGGTGGCTTTTCAACATTGAAAAATGGGCTTATCCCTTCTATAGCCAATGAGTGCTATAGAGATGTATGTATCCTTTAGTTTTCTTTGCTATTCGAATCTGTTGAAATCCTCTAAGTTCAAAGTTCAAGTTTCACAAGGCACCCAAAAGTCTCAGTACTGAGCCAAACCCAAGGGTCCATAAATAATCAGTCCAAAAATCTGGCTAGAAAAGGCAAGAGAAGTTTGTTTTTGTTTTTATTTTTCCCTCAATACTTCCTCTCTCAATGTCATCCCAGAGTAATACAAGAACAACATCTCCCTTGATATTTTGAGATACTACAGGTTATAGTCCCTGACAGATTAAAGGGCAACAAAAGTAACTGGCTAGGTTAAAAAGGAATAATTTGGCTTGATACATTAACAATAATAATAAACTTTCTAAAAATTCTGTCCATAAAAATGATGAGTTTTCTTGGGAGGTAATGAATCCTCTGTTATGGGCAGTCTTCAGTCAGAGGTTGAACAATCACTTGTTATGATTCTTGCTTACATATTGGTTGAACTATATGACCTCTGAGTTCCATGTGAGATTTTTATTCCTATGACCTCTATATCCTTCTTTATAATGGGGAAAAGGATGCCAAACCTGTCTATTTCTCAATTATGAGGATCTTAAGATCATAGTTTTAGAGCTGAAAGGAACTTTAGAGGCTACCTAGTCCAAACCCCCTCATTTTGTAGATGAGGAAACTGAGACCAAGAGGGGTGAAATAATTTAGTACATACAGATACTGTCAGAGGCAGGATTTGAACTTGGGCCTTTTGACTCCAAAGGCAGTGCTCTTTCCACTGAACCATATATGTAGAAGCTATTTGTAAGCCTACTTTTGTACAAATGTAAGGTAATACAATTATAATAATATCTGGCCTTGACAAAGATAAACATTATGTTCCCCTGTACTTATTTGTACCAGGAATTAGGCAATCATGTCTAAATAGGCAATACAGGTGGCACATTTCATTAAAAGTTCTAAAAAAATACATACTTTCTAAAAAAATAATGAGCATGCCCTTTGACCCAGAGATTCTCCTATGAGAAATATGCCATAGATTAAATGATAAAATAAATATGCTATTTATACCAATATATTTCTAGCAATATATTTTGTACTTGGAAAGAATTGTAAATAACGTAGAGACTCACCAACTAGGGAATGACTAGACAAGTTCTTGGAAATAAATGTAATGGAATATTATCGTACTATCAAAAATAATGAATACAGAGAAGCATAGGAAGGCATATGAACAGATAAAAAGTAAACAGAACCAGGGAAACAATATCCATGAGTACAACAACATAAATGAAAAAGAACAACAAAGCAAGATAAACTGAATATTATGAAATTATAATGACCTCAGGTGCTTCTAAAAGAGAGATATGAACAAGTACCTCCATACTATTCTTTACAAAGGTACAGAACTATTAAGCGAGGGACACTGCAAATAATATTGACATTTTCAATGTGTTAGTTCTGCTGAATTGTCTTTTCCCTCTCTTTTTTATTCTTTGTTGTAAGGGACAACTTTCTGGGAGTTGAGGAGAGAGGTACATTAGGTACTATAGAAACAAAATTATCAATAAATAGATTTTTTAAAATCAATTTTAAATAAACAAAGCAAAGTCCTTGGGCACCCATTTCATGAGAGATGTATGGCAGAATGCCTAATTTAATCATGTTGTGAAAGATAAATTTGCTAGAGAGTAGAAGGCTCAGGTCCCTATCACCAAAGCAGCTATTTGTAGACCGATTTTTCACTTTTAAGTTTCTAGTTTAAAATTATAATTTTTGTCAATATAGTTTATAGTCATTGATGCCTATGGGATCATCTCAGTGGAAGGGATAGCCACTGGGACCTCCAAGTACCAATGGACTTTTTGGAACTCTCTGAAGGGATGCAATAAAAGTAATTCTATCCTGTTCAGAATAGTCTATTCTGGATTCAGGGCATTAGTGTCTAGCAAAAGCTTTTCCCCAAAAATTCATGGCAAGAGATGAAAATATTACTCAAAAACAGTTCAGACCATTTCCAAAAATGAGACAATTTTGGCTTCTTATGAATGTATGTTGTTTTTTGACAATGCAAGATATGTCTGTATAACTTCACATTTTGTATATCAATAAGAAAAAATAAAGCAACTATCCGTAAAACTATGTAACCAGATTTTGGGGCAGGGTGGGAAATTGCCTACGTGAACGAACCAAAGAGATAAGGCTTTTTTATTCTCAGTGGATGGAAGATATGATACTTACTAACTGAATAACCTTGGAGAAAGTGTTTCCCTCCCTAGGCCTTGGTATCTTTCTCTGTAGAATAAAGTAGTTGGACTAGATAATGTCTAAGGTTCCTTCCAACCTGAATTCCTATGATTCTTCTTTGTGATTGCTTCTCTTTCCTGTCACTAAGTGGAGAAACCTGACATTTTTGGACCCTATTCTATCCTAAACCTGATGGAAGCTCCACCCTCACATCATCACCTCTGAAAACTCAAGGTTGCTGGCACCTACAGAACCGAAAGTCGCCCAAATGGCTGCCAGGGATTCTTCCATCGGTTTTTCCTCCCTAACTAGGCTTGCATCAGGACTAAACAAGCCAACAGCAACCAAAACAAAACAAAAACAAAGCCCAGGGACCATGCCAATGTGAACTCACTGTTAGAGTACCTGTGCTGAGCACCAGCTGCCAATCTGTTTCAGTTCCAGCCCTAATTCTCTAAGAGGAAGATCACCACTGGCTCCTGGGTTTGGTCCCTGTGAGGGGGGGGGGGGGGAAAAGCAAAGAGATATTTAGGGGGAAGATTGTCAAACTGTAACAGCTTAAGCAAATGTATGTGCTTTATTTTGGATGATTGTTTAAAATGCTATGGGGAGCGGGTGGGAAACAGCAGCCACACTTGCATCTGTCTTCAGATCAGTATTTAAGCCATTATAATATCTTTCAATTTATAGGTCTTTGGCCCTTTGGTTTAAAGCAAGGTCTTAAAGAAAATTATATTCCTAAAGGATTGATCTGTTTCACCTTAAGATAAGAAGAAAACAATCTGAGCAGCTAAGAAGTTCAGAACTGGCCTAAAAATTCTGATCCCATGCTGTCTTATCAAGCTTCAGTCCTTCACATTTCCAGTCCAAGTCAGAAAGGAAAGAGAGAAGAAAAGGACAGCTAAGTAAGACTCAGAGACACAATTTGTTTACTAATCAATTTGTTCACTTAAACGTGGGAGAATTCTCTTTTTTTGGAGGGGAGAAGGCAAGGCAATTGGGATTAAGTGACTTGTCACATGGCTAGTAAATGTTAAGTGGCTGAGGCTGCATTTGAACTCAGGTTTTCCTGACTCCAGAGCCGGTGCTCTATTCACTATACCACCTAGCCACCACAATGAGAGAATTCTTACATGATTTTCAATTGCAGAGAAATATAAATTATTCCTATTATTATATTATTCCAATTTAATCTGTTTCTACTGTAGTCTAGAAAATTAATCCTGTAAAGTTTTCCTTGGAAAACCTTATACATACAACCAGTCCATAAATTATTTCTGATAACCTAGAGAATTGAGTAGGATTCTGTCCATTCTCACACACTCCTCAGGGTGCATATTACTCTATTATGCAATTTCTTTTTAGAACCAAACATGAAGACATCTATGCCTTGGCAAAGTTTCCTGTCCAGTCTACTACTTGCCATGAGAGACTAAATCTTACTTACACACTGCCCTAGCAGGGGAAAGTCCCTGCATATGTCCAGGCCAAGCCTGGCTAAAATGAGTTCATAATCCTAGCAGGATTAAACCACCTAAATAGCAATTCAGATTGGTGGTTTCTTTTTCTTTTCCCTATGTCACATCTGTCTTGCCTCCATGATCTTCACTTCTAAAGGATTCACCAAATGAAATGGCCATTTCTAGTCTTCTTCCTCTTCACTGCCTAGTTTTTTTCAGATTGCCCCTGGCAACTAGAATTTTCTAAAGGATGCATGTCCCTTGATTTTTGTTTCCTCCATTCTTGTCTTATTATTTATTTCTACCAGGCATGGGGTGGGGTGGGGAGGGAGTGCAGTAAATGATTTGTAGTGAAAGACACTACAGCATAAAGTGGTATAGTCTTGCCTAATCCACTGATGAATAGCAAACATAATTGGTTCAAACACCAGAACAAAAGAAAGTCATGAGAACTGAAAATGTGTGGGCACTGAAATATTTCACGAATGGAGGAGATTAGCCTAGTGAGTCACAGTACCATACTGTCTGAATGTTACAGGATAGATGGAGAAAAGAAAATAGATTCATTTCTATATTAAAATACTTTATCTAAAAATTTCACTTTCCTACTGTGAATAAGGCTAAAACTTTGCTTTAAATCTAATATAGAGTATGATTTTATATTAATCTATATAATTTTTGAGCATATTAATGAAAAAGAGCCCTTTGGGAATCAGATTTCTTATTCAAGAAAGCTACAGACTCACCAGATGTTTAAATTGACCTTGGAAACTGAACAGCATTGAGTTTATTTCTAAGGAAAGTTCCTATCTTGGCTATAGTTCATTTTGATACATTGGAAATCTCAATGATACTATTATGAAATTAACATCAACATGATATCTTGATGATGGTGGAGTTTGCCATGATAAACCAACAAAAACAAAATATTATACAATATTATAATATGTAAGGTTATATATGTATATATAGTGATCAATTGACAGTAAATATTATTCACATACTATTTTTCCAATGCAGTTCATTTTCAATTGCTTTTTCTAAATGTTTATTTGACTAGATGAACTAGAGCATATAGTAGCAGAATGATCAGAAATTGTCAAAATCTTTATCTCTAATGGGATTTCCATGAAATGCTCCTGTTTTCTAATTGAACCAAGTCATACAAAATTGCGTGATTACCTCAGTGACCTCCATAGCTATTTAAGAGATTGTCCTAGAAATCCACACAAGACAAACCAAAAGCATAAACAGTCTATTGCCCTGATTATGATATTCAGTTGAATGGGCATTTAATGGAAATAGTCTTTTATTACATATATTTTGAATGAAAACTGTCAAAGGACAATGAGCTGAACTTTGAGTTGAACAGGAGGAAGAAAGCAGTCTAAATGGTATTTAGGAAATTGCAAAGCTACCTGATGCCAATATTTTCCCATTAAGGTCTTATAACTGCAAATCATGAATACCATGAAACACCATGACTTCTAAGGAGTCAAAATTGCAGGTGAGTTGTAGGTACAAGAGAGGTACATGTTGGATGTAAAAAGGCTATGCCAGAGCAGCAAATGAAGACTCAAATACAAGTGGCATAAACAACATTACCAAGGTTAAGGCTGAAACAAAGTTTGCTTATGTAGTGATCAAGAAAGGAAAAAATCAAAGTGTTAACACAGGTATCCACAAAATACTAAAATGTGAAAAGGAAGTTTGCTAATGCTGTGGGGCAAAATATCTATGGAGGACTTGTGAAAGGACAAGGAAGAACCATAGAAGATGAGATGGAGTTGAAATCTGTGTGTGTTGAAATCTTTACTTAAAGAATATGAGAAAATGGAGCTTTTGTCATCATATCAAACTGAAACTGGCAATCTAGGATTCTGTCTACACAACAAAAATGAAAAGTGAGAATGTTAGACCAAATATATGGATGACTTACTTTTTTCCATTTTCCAATTGGCATTTTTATAGCCTTAAGACATACTTGATGAACATTTCTAGAATCCTAGACTATGAAAACTAAGAGAAACTTTAGAGATTATCTAGAGTGGCTTACTTTATTGAAAAATGAAGACACCCTTAGAGGTTAAGAGACTTACTCTAGGTAATGGAAATAAACTTCTGATAAAGATGACAATATGAAAAGCTGCATATGATCCCCAAACCCATAAGAAAATTTCCAGCAAAGATTAAAAATAGCATCAGATGAAGCAATGCTCAGTAAACTCAAAGGAAAGGATCAGTAAGTACCTCCATCCAATAAAATACTGCCAAAGGCTTAAGGAAGCCTTCAGGAAATCTGGTCACAGGTATGGTAGGGTAAGAGAATTTATAGGACCCTAATTTCAGTCCTAGCCTGTCCTACCCTGAGCGGAAAACAAAGCAAGCTCCCAGTAGGTGACTGACCAAAGGTACCCAAATATTTGGTTGTTGCAGGAGGTGAAGTGATCAAGAAGAGAGAGAAAAAGCAGAGGTGCCTCAGGGCCCTCCAAGAGGCCTGTCTCTAACGTCTGGTTAGGGCCTGTCAGGGCCATAGCAGGAGACAATGCTAAGCCCCAGTGGGTGATTGCACAAGGGGAAGGAGACAGAGACTGGGCTTTGGCCAACACCTACATTAGGCCACCAGAAGACATAAGTAGAGATCAGGGGTTGACTGAGGGTGGACCCCAGTTCCAACTCTTGCTGTATCACACTCTCCCAGACGACAATTGCAGAAAAGGGCCATGAGGGAGACCAGGAACCAGTCTCCCCATTTGAAACTAAATCAGGTAAATGTTAGTAACAGTAATTCAGACTTCAGAGGAAAGGGGGAAAACAAAAAAGTTCACTCAGAAAAAGTTCCAAGTTAGGACTGAAACTGAAGATATGAATAGACAAGAGAAAATACCAAATAAAATGAAGAAATGCTATGGGTTAAGATAAGCCAAAGAGGTTAACCAAGGAGAAGGTGTAATAATTCTACAATAAGTACAAAGAAGACATAAGGAGCAAGAAATAGCTTGACGATAAAGGAATCTAAGAACAGATGGGGAAAATGACACAAGAGATTATAAAAACAAAATTATAACTAATGGAAATAATTGAAAGGAAAACAAATAACTTAGAAGAGAATACATATGACCAAAATAGTATAATCCCAGAAAAAATAGAAAGGTACAAACAAAACTTAGTGATTCATTGAGACAAGAAGAAATGTTTAAAAAACAAAGGCAAAAGACCACAAAAATTAGAATATGGGAGTTATTTACTATCAACAACTGACCTAGAAAACAGACTGAGGAGAGATAATGCGAGAATTATTGGACTCCTTGAATACCATGATTGAACAAAAAACCTGGATACCATATTTCAAGAAATCATAAAAGAAAATTGCTCCTATCTATTAAAACCAGAAGGCAAAGTGTAAATAGAAAAAAATCTACTAGGCACCTCATGAAAGAAGGCCTAAACTGAAAATACCCAAGAATGTTATAACCAAAGTCCAGAACTTCCACATCAAAGAAAAAAATCCTGGCAACATACAAAAAGAGTTCAAGTACCATGGAACCACAATCAAATTAATGTAAGAATATGCTGCATTGAAAATAAAAGAGAGGAAGCCTTGGAATACAATATACCAAAAAGGCAAAGGAAAAAGGCTTACAACCAAGAATAACATCCTGGAAAAGTGAGTATAATCCTCAGGACAGGGGTAGATTGGGGGTAAGAAGCACAAGGAATAATGTACCTTAAAAAAAATAGAGGACTTCCAAAGATTCTTGATGAAAAGGAGCAGGACTAGGTAGATTTTTTTCAACAAACAATAGACATAAAAGAAACAGAAAAAAGTAATTGCAATTAGGAAATTTTAAAAAGTTAATGATAATAAAGCACTTACATTCTAACAGAGAGAGACTAGAAAAGAACCTTTAGAATTCCTCTGATAGACAGAGTCACAGAAGGAATAAAGAAAGATAAATTCAGGACATGGTTATTGTTTTGTTTTGTTTGCTTTATTGTTTTTAAGAGAAGAAAAGGGAGGAAAAGGGTAATATACTAGGGAAGAAATGAGAAAGAAGGAAGAAGTTACTATTTCTTACAATGTGGATTGCCAGAAAAAGAATAGAGGAGGCATCAAAAAACAATAACAATTTTATTTTTTGTAATGACAATGAAATCACATATCAAAAACATTTACAAAGAAGACAAAGCAATCGAAGGTAGAAATTTATTTCTTTAAAACTTTTATCCACAAAAGAAAAAAGTTAATTAGCCATATAACTAAAGAAACTAGAAATAAAAAAAATAGACTAAACACAAAAACAGAAATTCTGAAAAGCATTAATCAAAATTGAAAAATGGTAACTGGAAAAATAAAATTAAGAGCCATTTAATATGCTAATAAAATACACAAATAATAATTTTATTGGGTTAAAAATAAAAATTAAAAAATTAACTGAAGAATACACAGTAGTTAAGGAAATAAAAGATATTTTCCCCTCTGACATGCCAGAAAATTGATCATTTAAATGAAAATTATTACCAATATTTCATTATGAATATGGACAAAAATTTAATATTTGCAAAAAGCACAACATATTTAATACATTATAGATTATTTCCAGTTTGTGTTTATAACAAAAATTAAGATATATTTGCTATTAGGAAAACTAATATATCATATTCATAACAAAAATTTAAATCACATGATTATATCAAAAATTCAGAAAAAAGAATTTGACAAAATACATCAATTTTTTTTAAACTGCAAAGCAAATGTTATTCAATAATTTAGAGGTAGAGACATGAAAAGTGCCTTTCTAACTCTTATGTCATTGCTTTCTCTCCTACACCATCACATTGCTTACATACAAAGTTAAAGCCATGATTAACCATTCTGGGTCTCAGTTTCCTCACCTATAAAATGTTTAGAATTAATAGTTTCTCAGTTCTCTTACAAATTCGGTCCTATGATCCCAGATGACAGAACTAGGTTCATATCCCATAATATTTGGCCTTCAATTTTGAGGATCCTGTGATCTCATCCATGGGAATGTACCTCTAAAAGTGTAAAATCATAGCTCATCCACACTTTCTCATCCTACAGTATATGACTCCTGTCCATAATCTCCATTCATAAATGAATCAATATAACTGTCTTTAGAAAGCAACAAAAACTCTTATGATAGCAATGGCTAACCATTGAATTCTCTTGCCCCTAAAAAGAAAAATCAAATTCCATAATGTTTTCCTCAATTAGATACATATGTGCCTATCCTTGTTTGCCTTACTCCAGTATCAACATAGAGAAAAAAGTAGTTTTTTTTTTGAACAAGAAAAAGAACTCTTCACGAATCCTTGTTGGATATAAATAAAAGTAAATTGTTCAGTTCTCTAGTAATTTTATTTTACTGATGTGCATGTTACTCTTCTAACAGAATGCTCCCTCTCTCGTCCCCATTCTATCAATTATTTCAATCTCTTCCTGTCTATTGGCTCATTGAAAAAAAACCTAAAAACATGCCCATGTCTCTTCCATTCTGAAAAAAAAAAAAAAAAACTCACTTGATCCTTCCTTCCTTGCTAACAATTATCCTAAAGCTCTTCTGCTCTTTGTGGCTAAAGTCCTTGAAAACAACATCTATAATAGGTACCTCCATATTCTCTCCTCTAAATTCCCTTCTTAATTAGCCCTTTACAGTTTGACTTTGTCATTCTACCAAAGCTGCTCTCTCCAAAGTTACCAATGATCTCTAATCTCTTAGTTGCCAGATCCCACAGCCTTTTGTCAATCCTCATTCTCCTCAATCTCTCCTCAGCTTTTGACACTGTTGAACACCCTCTACTCCTTGATATTCTTTTCTCTGACCACTCATTCTTTGCCTGCTTAGCTGGATCCTTGTCCAGATCATGCCCTCTAACTGTAGGTGTCTCATTGAGTTCTGTTCTGAGGTCTCTTCTCTTCTCCCTTGTAATGGTAATGAAATTTGAAGATCCTCTTGTATTAGAAAGCTGACAGTCACTTAGCACCTTATTTCAAATTAAGCCTCTGTTAAACAGAAGGTATAAATCCCTGTTGCTGATATAACAGGAAGGGGCTAAACAGGTAGGAGCTATAACATATATAAGGAACAGCATAAGCTGGAAAAGTCAGAACTTCTTGGGATATGCCCTGAAGGCCGGGCTGCTGCTGCTGGACTGGAACTTCTGTGGAGAAGGAGAAAGTGATTTGGATTTTGAGAATGGGAGAAAGTGATTTTGATTTTGAGAATGGAGTTCCTGAAGACTTCTGAGGGCCAGCTGGAGCTGCCAAAGACTGAGGAAGCAGGACTGTGGTGCCAGTATTTTGTACAAATGTTGTTGTGGCTTTGTTAATGGGTATGAATGTTCTTGTGGCTTTGTTGAGCCTTGTCTTCCTAGGAACAGAGACTGTGAGATTTGGGATGGACCGGACACTGTGAGTTACAATGTGGAGTAGGAACTGCAGAGAGAGCTAAACAAGGAACTGGGAGATTCCTGCCTTTGAACTCAGGTGACAGTTGGTTAGATTTGGGTGGAAGCTGGGACCATGGAAGAGGAGCCATGGAAGCTAAAAGCCTGCCCTGAGTTAAGATGAAAAGACCTCTCAGTGGGTATTGAGTAGTGACTGAAATTGTAATTTACTAATGACCTAGAGGTGAATGGCTTGTGTATTTCCCACTACCCCTTGAGAGGGTAGTGAGTAATGACTAATGACAGAGTAGTGACTGATGATTGAATAGTGACTAATGACTAAATAGTGCCTGATTTATAACTTAGTGTGCCCCATGGGTGGAGGACTTTGACCTTTTGTACTTTGTGACTGAATGATTGAGTTACTAAGTGATTGATTGACTAAATGATTGTACTTTGTTCAAAACCATAAGACCACTTTGGGGAAAACTACGTGGCCATTTTAGTGATAAGTTGTTGAGTTATTATGTCATTATGAATGCTGTATTTTGATTTTCTGTGATAAGTTGTAATATTGTGAATGCTGTACCTTGATTTTCTGTGAAAGTTTTGCTCTGATTTGTTATTGAATAAATAGAGAGGTCATCATACTATGTAATCAGAATCTTGAAAGCTATTCACAGCAGAAGACCTCTGGAAAGCTGCTCGTGTGTGGCTTTACACTCCCTCTATACTACTTCACTTGGTGATCTCATCAGTTCCAATGAATTTAATGTTGCCCCAACCTCCCTGCTCATCTGCAATCTCACATCTCCACCTGCCTTTCTTTTTTTAATCTTATTTTTCCCAACTACTTGTAAAAATAATTTTAAATATTTTTTTGGTTTGAGTTCCAAATTCTCTCCCTTCCATCTTCTTCTTCCCCCTCATTGGAAAGTAAGAAATAATATCTAATATGACATATTACATATGTATAATACAAAACATATTTCATATTAGTCATGTAGTAAAAGAAAACACAAATAAAAAAGAAAGTTTTAAAAAGTATGCTTCCATCTGCATTCAGAATCCATCTGTTCTCTCTGGAGGTAGAGAGCCTTTTTCATCGTAAGTCCTTCAGAATTCTCTAGGGTCACTGTATTTCCAAGAATAGCTAAATCATTCCCAGTTGACTGTACAATATTGATGGTATTATATACACTGTTCTCCTGGTTCTGCTCCCTTCACTCTGCATCAATTCATGTAACTCTTTCCAGGCTTTTTTTAAAAATCATCCTGCTCACTATTTCTTATAGTACAATAGTATTCCATTGCAGTCATACAGCACAACTTGTTCAGTCATTCACAAATTGATGGACATCACATCAATTTTCAATTATTTGCCATAACAAAAAGAGCTGCTATAAATATTTTTGCACATATATGTTCTTTCCTCTTTTTTAATCTCTTTGGAATATAGATTAGTAGTGATATTGCTGGGTCAAAGGGTATACACAGTTTTTTAGCCCTTCAGGCTATAAACTGCTTTACAGAATGGCTGAATCAGTTCACAGCTTTACCAACAGTGCATTAGTGTCCCAATTTTCCCACAATCACACCAACTATCATTTTCCTTTTCTATCATAGTAGCCAATCTGAAAGGTATGAGGTAGTACCTCAGAGTTGTTTTCATTTGCGTTTCTCTAAACAACAGCTTTTTAGAGTGTTTTTATATGACAATAGAGAGCTTTGATTTCTTCATCTGAAAACTGCCTTTGACCATTTATCAATTGGGGAATGACTTATACTCTTATAAATTTGACTCAGTTAAATGTATGTATGTATATGTGAGTGTACACACACATATGTATGTGTAACTTTTATCAGAGAAGTTTGCTATAATTTTTTCACAGTTATAATTACTGTATCTTTCCCTCCATCCTATTTCCCTTGTTTATCTTCTCTCTCTCCTTTCACCTTTTCCCTCCTCAAAGGTGTTTTGCTTCTGACCACTGCTTTCCCTAATCCACAAAAAAGTAATAATATGCATACTGAGTTGGGTATAGAAATCTATCTTATCCTACAGGGAAGTAGGAGAGAAGGGAATAAGAGAAGGAACTGGGGAGGTTGATAAAAAGGAAGACTTAGTATAGTACCTGACAGATGATAGGTGCTTAATAAATCTATATTGATTGATGTTCTGATATATGTCTTGAAGTATTATCAATAATTTATTTATGTATAGCCCTTTAGGGTTTACAAAACACTTTCTAAACCCTACCTCATTTGATACTTACAATAATTCTCCAACAGTGGGTGCTATTATAATCCTGATTTTACACTGAGGTTGTCACTTGCCCAGTGTCATATAGATAGTAATGTGTTGGGCAAGATTTAAACCCAGGTTTTCCCGACTCCAATTCCATTACCACATCCAATGCAGAATTCCTTTCTCGGCTTTTCTTAGCATTTATATAGTTACTGAATTTAGAAATATAGCTCACAGAAGGTTAGGGTTGGAATCTATTCTTAACTCCCTCTTTTTATAGATAAAGGGACAATAATAAAGGCATTTGCCCAAAGCCACAGAGCTAGTTAATGAAAGAGATAAGACTAGAACTCAAGACTTTTGCATCTCAGTCCTTTACTTTTTCATCTCTACCATATTCTGGCAGAAATGAATGCTGTAAACCAGAAATTAATAAAGCATTTGGAAAAAAATATTCCTTCTCATATTCTGTATTTAATTGTGACCCCCAAGCCCAGAGGAGAGATGAAATTAATAATCAAGCACCTATGTTTGAGTCTTTCAAAGTGTTCATTGTGCTACAGCTACATGAACAGAACCAGCTATGAACACAGGGAGAGATAAAAGCTTTATTATAGCTTCTAAGCAACAGTAAAATGCATCTCAGACATAAAAGACAAGATTCCTGTAGATAAATGTGTATCCTTTCTAGTTTTTTAATCCATTACAGTGAAATACAATGAAATATCCCCCCTTTCAACATCCTGAATAAAGTATTTCAGAAGTTTAATTTTTCTTGCTAACATCCAAATAACGCAACGATGTTCATCTAAAAATAAGGCCAAAAGGTATTAAATTCATCAACATATAAATGAAAGTGGCAAAGAGTTTTTCAAGATGAAATGATGAATCTCTGCCCAAGATTTCCATGATTTCCAATGTTATTACTTACCAGGGGAAAAATAAATAAAATAAAATGTTTTCTTTCTTCACACTCTCATTTGCAGAATATTTTCTTGAACTACTCTTGATATTATCACTTACTACTTTATGGCTTTCACCAGGGAAACTAAAAATAAAAATGCATGTAACTCAACATTCTTTATTCCATGGCTTTGCACAATTCCTGTCTTGGATCCCCTATTCTTCCATTCTCTTAGCAACCATTTATCCCCAAGGGATGAATGGGGCAGCTATTGGGGTTGACTCCTACCATCTGACAGGCAGCAGTATCTTCTCAAGTTAAAATTTAACTATTCACAAAGGATGAAGATCTCTGTGTTTCTCTCTTCTGACATTCTAACTAGATACTTAAGAACTTAAATGAAGAAAAGACAAGTCTAGAGGTTATAATCTATAATGAACCTAAACAATTCTACCCAATTGGTTTATTCCATTTATGTTCTTATAAAAGTATCATGATAATAATTCCTAACTTTTTATTAAATAGGAATGACTCATTTATGTAAGTAGGGATAGAAATAGCTACACTGGGATTTCCCCATTTCAGTAAGGCCATATATCTAGGCAAACAACAAAAAACCCTTGCATTTATATATCAACCTAAAATTTGTCAATGTCTTTCCTCAGACTGACGCTATATGGCACATAGTTCAAGCATTGTTACTCCCACTTAACAAATCAGGAAACAACCTTAGAGTGGCTATGTGACTGATGCATACATTGCCCATATCCTTTAAGTATCAAAGCCAGGATTCAAATTTATATTTCCTGACTACAATCTATCACTCTATTAATTATGCTAAATCTAACATGTAGATTCACCAGCATTATCCTAAGTAGTAACTTAACCCCATATGTGATATAACAAAGTTAAGGTGACTGATTTCGTAGGGTCTTTTTTTAATTCTAAAATGTTTTTGGATTTAATCAAGGGAGGCTTGAGTGATAATTCTTCTAGGTCTAATATAATCTGGGGAAGACTAGGTACTTAAAAAGGTAGATGATAAAGGACAGATAGGACATTTATTAAGTACTTACTAGGTGCTAAGCACTATGTACTTTCTGATTGGGGATCACAAACCTAATATAGAAAGGGCTCAGTCTCACAAGAAAAGATGGCTTTTGCTTGGAGAAAATCTGGGATTTTAGCTAGTAAAGCTATTTCTCTTGCTGCCTAGGGAAGGGGGTAGGGAGAATGGAGAAAGAGACTGAAAATGGCAGCAATGTCACATTACTTTTATAATAATGAAGATCCAAAGTCTCCAGTCAACATTAACGAGTAAAATTTTTAGGAAGTAGATTTTTAAATGTTGCTAAAGGTATACAAATGCCTGGACCGAGCATTATCTGAGTGGTACCATCTTATATCCCGAGTATAATTCACTAAGGAAATACTTGTTACCATGAGAAGAGTAAGAAACAATCAGTCTAGGGAAAAAATGATCTTGGGATAAAATTCTGAGTTAACCCTTGAAGCTAAGGGAACAAAATCATGAAACTTAAAATTTTTGAATTAAGAATGGCCTGCCAAATATGCCATGGCATTCAGTTGAACTAAAAGCTACAAATGGAATTTTATGATTTTGTGAGGGTCCTAAAGTTATAACTATGAATTGCAGCTGGTTCCTTATAAATTATTTTAATATATGAGTATACATTTTATATGTATGTATACATATATGCATATATAGACATGTATGTATGCATATATAGACTCACATGCATAAATATACACTAGTTTTATATATATATATATGCATACACACATCCTACTCATTAAAAAATAAATCAGAATCAATGAAAGTTACTCAGTTCAACCCACAGATGAAGTAATCCCCACCATAACACAACTGACAAGCAAAAGTTCTTCCTCTATATTCACCTCTCGAGCTGATGAGAGCCATTCTACTTATGGGTAACTTTAATTGTTGGAAAGTCCTTCCTTACATTAAAAGTCTAAATCAGCCTCTTTTCAACTTCTAGCCATTGCTTCAGGTCCTTGAGGTTCAAATTGTACAAATCTAACGTCCTCCAAAAGGCAGCTCTTCAAATATTTGAACTCAACCATTATTTCCCACTTCTAAACCCATCTTCCTTTGCCCAACCTAAATATTCCCGAATCCTTCAGTTATCCTTGTATGTCATGAACTGAAGGCCCTCTGCCATCCTGGTTGCCTTCCTATGGACATTGTCCAACTTCTTAATGTCCTTTTTCAAACTGTGATATCCAGAAATTAATGCAATATTACAGATGAAACCTCATGAGGACAGAGTACAGGGGGAATATCAGCGCCATTTCTGGAGGCCCTCCCCTCCTAAGGCAGCACAAGATTTTGGCCACCAAATCACATTGACCTTGCAGTCCATTAAAACTTCCAGGTTCTTTTCTTTTCTTTTCTTTTCTTTTTTTTGCTTTTTGGAGGGCAATGGGGTTAGGTAACTTGCCCAAGGTCACACAGCTAGGATCCAGGTTCTTTTCAAACTAACTTCTCATAGTGTACAAGGGATGTGTGTGTGTGCCCAAGTTCAAAAATGAAAATAGTGTTCATTTGAAGTGAAGCCTTGCTGAGGTAGTATGTGGGTTCTTTGTAATGACTGTTTGGCCTGCTAGATATTCACCAGCCATTTATTTAATGATCCTTTTAAGGATTTTCCCAGAGGTACAAGTCAAATCCACTGGTCTATAGATTACAGATTCTGTTCTCTTCCCTTCTTTTCTTTTACTTTTGGGGGAGAGTGAGGGGAGCGGGAGGTGGGATTAGGATATTTGTCACTCTCAAATCTTAGGGTACTCTCATTTTCCATGATCTTTCATATATTACTCAGAGTGATTCAGAAGTCATATCTGCCAGTTCTTATAGATCATCTGGACCATCTGACTTGAATTTATCAAGGTCACCTAAGTGCTTATTGTTTTACTATTTCTTCTTACTTAGCTTGGGTAGCAAGCCCCTGCTATTTATCTTGATTCTGTCAGTTTCAATGTCAATGTCATTATCATTTGTAGAGAAGATAGAAATAATAATTGATCAGCTCTTCCCTCCACTATTTGCCAATTATCATTCTATTCCCTCGCATCAAAGGTCCCTTCTCTGAGCCCCCTTTTGCTCCCACTGTAACTATCAGTTCTTTGCATTGACTTAAGCTTTCTGTGCCAGCCTCAACTGATTCTGACCTTTAGCATTCCTAATACAATTTTTATAGAACTGTGGCACACTCAAAGTCATCTTCCGGTACTCAGTCATGCTTCCATCTTCTATGCATGTGTTTTAAAATATATGTTGGTGAAATGAATGATGTAGAACAGAAGTTAATAAAGCATTTGTTTAAATAAAAAAAACAAAACAAAAATATATATAAATATGTTGGTTGGTGAGTTCCCTGTGCAACTGCATATGTCTCTTCAGATAAACTCCATATTTTCTCCCTTACCAGAATTACTGCCCTTTGTGTCTTCAGAACCTCATTCTTGAATATCTCCCATCCTTCCTAGGTTGACTTCCTCTAAAGAATTTTAGTCCATGGGACACTACTTATCACTGTACTATCTTTCTTATGAGCCCACTGAAACAAAATCTAGAGTACATGTCACTCTGTGTGCTACTATCATACCAGACATTGTGATAGCTGCTGGGGATGGTATTTCAAATGACAAGACAATCCCAACTCACACACTTATGTTCTAATGGAGGATGCCACAAGTTACCTTTGGAATATGTGTGTGTGTGTGTGTGTCTGTGTCTGTGGGTCTATTTGTGTGTGAATGTGTATATATACACACTCACATATAGATATATATATATGTACACACAGATGCATATATACATACACACATGTATAGGTATAGGTATAGGCATGGCCATGGTCATAGCCACAGACATAGACACAGACACACACACACACATACACACACAGAGACATAGATGAGATGCTTCATATAGATGATGGTATGTGAGCCTAAGTGAAGAAAGGAACCCATGAGGCAGAGGTAAGAAAGGAGTGCTTTCCAGGCAGGTGGGAAACCCATTGCAAAAGCATAAAGATCAATAGATGACTGAGTGTTGGATGTGAGGAACCAAAAAAGGAAAAGTTTGCCTGGATGTCAGGTATGAAAGGGGAGGTAATATCCAAAGAGGCTAGAAAAGCAGTTTGGGGACAGATTGTATAGGGTTTTATCTCACATCAATTTTAATATGGAGTGATTACTTCCCACTTCCTTCACATTTGTTTTCATTTCTCTGTCAGAGCCATATTTTAGCTCTGCATTAAATTTCAGAGTGTGTCATTTACTTATATACGAGTGTTTCACAAACAATATACTGTGATTGTTGGATTGTGATCTCCTTCCTCGAGGGCAAGATCTATCTTTTACCTTTTGTTTGCATCCCAATACTTAGCACAGCATACTGGCACATAGTAGGTACTTCATAAGTGTACATTGACTGTAGAATATAGCGTTCTGTGTAATGCAAATAGGTGTTCCATGGCTATTTAAATGCTATATGTTTTTTTTTCTAAAATAGCAAATATGCAATTATAAAAGCATAAAAAATACTAGATGCATCAGCATTTTGGGGGTGGGGTATTAAAGTAGACCTAACTTCTTCTATTTTACTTTAAAATTTTCAAAATGACCTTTAATCCCCTGGGTGGAAGCTGGAGAGGTAGTCAAAGGAAGAGTCATCTTTCACCCAGTGGATTAAAAGCCAGTTTGACATAGATGGGTTTAAGAAGCAGAGAGCCAGGGCAGCCTATTGAATTGCAAGGATTCTTTGGAGCCACAGGACTATGCACACAAACCAATAGCAATAGTCCCATGGGAATGATTATCATTTACTGAGCAAGAAGTGGAAAGCAAGGATGGTGGTCATAGGTTATATAGTGCAGCATGTGGTAAATTTCTCTTCCTTCCTGGAAACCTGATGGTCTGATCTTCAAAGAAAGGATTTACAGTTAAGGCTGGGCCAACTCCAGGTGTCCTGACCTGACCAAAGTACCTAGATGGCTCAGGAGCAAAAAATGAGGCTGGTGACTTTGCACAGCCCTCCCTCACTTGAATCCAATTCATTTGCAGGTCATGGCAACATCTTCTTGATGTCTTCCTAGGATGAAGGACAAACCACAGCATACGCAATCCCCTCGGGGTATTCTATATTCTATATGTAGAGTCACTGGAGCAGCATTTATGATTTCTTTTAGTGTATTTTGTTTTTTGAATATATCTTAAGGCCAAAAGTTTTGCTTGGCAAAATTAATCTGGCAAATTCTAGAAAGATATTTCAAAGTAAGTGGAGATGTTCAGCATACAGAATAGAAGACTTAGGTGGGATGGTACATGATAATTTTTCAAGTATTTGAGAAGCTTTGTCAAGGAAAATAGATAATATGTGTCCTGCTTAGCCCTAAAGGTAGAGCTATGAATAATGGGTAGAAGTCACAAAGAATCAGATTAAGGTTTGACGTAAGGAAAACTTACTGACAACCAGAATTATATAAGAGGAGAATGAGATTACTGAGAAGGTAGTGGGTTTCCAGAAGGTTTTTGAGACAAAAGTGAATGATTGCATGCTTAGTTGTATGGTAGAAGAAAGCCATGTTAGGATCAACTCGACCACATAGCATCTGAGGTTTCCACTTTGAACTCTGAAATTTTGTGATTAGGTGACATCTAAAGTAACTTCTATCTCTAAATTTATGGCCCAATAATGAATTTTCATTTTTGCAAATATTTTTACCCATAATATACATCCATTGCTATATACCCACATTACTATATTTGAAACTCAAAGTTTCATAAAACTAAGGAGATATTTCATTGTTTCTTGAATACAGCATTTTGACGATATGATTAAATTTGGCTTAGTTATTAACTTTCCCTTACAGAAAAGTTGTGACATTCATTTTGGCCTGTCTCCCAATTATTCTGATTTTGGGAAATTTTATTCTTTTGAACAATCTGAGATAAATCTACAGAGACCAATTGAAGCAGGGGCTCTTTTGTTGTTCAAGGTCAAAGTCTATGGCAAATCCACAGTTTAGACTAGATAACTCTTCTCTACATAATTTTTCAAGTGATATATTACTAACATAATATTGGATAACATCTAATTAAACTTGGATATAACTTATCTTTAAAAGACCTTCAACATATATAAATATATAGTATTATATACTTACAAACATTTATATGTACAGATATACATACATGTGCTATACACCCAGGCATATGTGTGTATATATATATATGCATCCACATGTATGCATAGACATGCATGTTGTGTTATATGTTAAAGGTCTTTTTGAAGTTTCGTTATATCTGCAAGTTTAATTTATTGTCTGAGATTGAGTTACTTTTTAAAAAAACATATAAAAATGTCTGTGTGTGGTCACAATAAATGGTTACTGATTGCCAAAAAGTATGAGAAATAACAGATATGTGGACACTACCCCAGTATCACATTTTTTTAGGAGAAGATCACTTCTACATTAGATATATCATTTATGGAGAATTTATGGGAAAGCATTATAAAAATTTGAACAGTAAAAAGAGACATGAATTGGTTGCAATCAGCAGGTGGAAGGAATACATTAATGAGAGACATCAATAACATTTAAATATAAGTTTGCTAATAGTATACAGTGAATCCTCAGTTTGGGGGAGGGGTAACATTCCTAGGTATGAAAGCAAGATACATGAATGTTTGTACATTGAAGTTACAGGAAATAGGGGGTGAGGTTCCCACAACCACCAAAAACTCTAATCTTTTGCTAGAGATGCTGAATATACACTTTTCTGCATACAATCTTTTATAACAAAACAATTCTGGTAATACACACTTTTCCTAATACAGTAACAATAAAACAACACATAAAATGGAGTACACAAAATAAAACTAGTAACATGCAAAACATTTTCTCTCATTAGTAATTCCTTAAATAAACTTTTGTACTAACATCTCAAAAAATTTAAAAAAATATTGATTTCAGACAATATTCAGTTTTCATGACAAACAAAATCTACAATACTATAAATAATATATAGAAAATTAAATTCTCAAAACTAAAACATTTTAACCTGTATCTTACTTTCCACTGTATGCAGTGTGAGAACATTGTACTGTATACTATACTATACTACTTTATTATACTACTATAATATACCTTTGTGCTTGACTATGCTCTGAAAACCAAAGGAGAGGTTTCTGGGACTTTAGCCACTGCTATCAGAAGATGCCAAGATGTCGAGATCTCAACATCACCTCTGATACTCTATCCCTCATGCATGGTGGATGGCACTAGAAATCAGGGAGGATACACCAGCTTGAAATAATCCATCAGCAATGTTTGCCATATGAACTATTTGCAATCCTTAAAATTCTCAAGAGTGTGGAAGAAGTGAGTTGTATAACCTTGAGGCTATGATTGATGATGGAATCAGCAAACTCAATGTCTCTAACCAGCTGGTCGATTAGACCCATAGGGGCTACAGATATTCTGGCATGAAATTGATGTAACACCTTTATTTTCTCAGTAAGCCACATCATTGACTTTGCATGCTTGGGCTTAGAGCCCAAAGAACTACACTATACTTGGAGATAAAATTGCAACATAAACTTTGAGTTTTATTTTTGTCTTAGTATTTAATTTATCCCCAATTACATATAAAAACAATTTTTAACATTAGTTTTTAAAACACGGAGTTCCAAATTCTCTCCCTTCATCCCTTCCCATACTCTTCATTGAGAAGTCAAGCAATTTGATATAGGTTATATATGTGTAGTCATGCAAAACATGTTTCCATATTAGTCATGTTGTGAAAGAAAACATAAAACCCCTAACCCTCAAAAAAAACTCAAGAAAAATTAAGAAAGGAAAAAAGAATGTTTCAATCAGTATTCAGATACCATCACTTCTTTCTCTGGTGATGGATAGCATTTTTCATCATAAATCCTTCCAAGTTGTCTTGGATCATTGTATTGCTAAGAATAGCTAAGTCATTCATAGCTGGTCATCTTACAATATTGCTATTACTTTGGACATAGTACACTTCGTTTTGCATAAGCTCATCATGTAAGTCTTTCCAGGTTTTTCTGAGATTATCCTGCTCATAATTTCTTATAGCAGAATAATACTCCATCATAATAACATACCATAATTTTTTCAGTCATTCCCCAATTGATGGGTATCCCCTCAATTTCCAATTTGTTATCACCACAAAAAGAATTGCTATGAAAATTTTTGTACATATAGGTCCTTTTCCTTTTTGTTTCTATCTCTTTTTGGATACAGACCTAGTAGTATTGCTAGTTCAAATGGTATACATGATTTTATTACCCTTTGAGAATAGTTCCAAATTGTTCTACTGAAAAGTTGAATCAGTTCACAACTCCACCAACAATGCATTGATGTCTCATTCTTCCCACATCTCCTCCAACATTTAGCATTTTCCTTTTCTGTCCTATTAGCTAATCTTAAAAGTATGAGGCTGGGGCAGCTAGGTGGCGCAGTAAGAGCGCTGGCCTCGGAGTTGGGATGACCGGAGATCAAATCCGGCCTCAGAAAATGAGCACCCACACATAAATAATGACTAGCCGTGCAACCTTGAGCAAGTTACTTAACCGCCAATTGCTTTAAAAAAAAAAATCTTTAAGGGGCGGTTAGGTGGCGCAGTGAATAGAGCGCCTGCCCTGGAGTCAGAAGGACCTGAGTTCGGAGCCGGCCTCTGACACTTAATCCACACAAACAAAAACCTAGCTGTGTAACCTTGGGCAAGTTACTTAACCCCAATTGCCCTAAAGGGGCGGCTAGGTGGCGCAGTGAGTAAGAGCTCCGGCCTCGGAGTTGGGATGACCCGAGATCAGATCCGGCCTCAGAAAATGAGCACCCACACATAAATAATGACTAGCCGTGTAACCTTGAGCAAGTTACTTAACCCCAATTGCTTTAAAAAAAAAAAAGTATGAGGCAGTACCTCAGAATTGTTTTTATTTGCCTTTCTCCAATCAATTGTGATTTAGAACATTTCTTCATATGGCTATAGATAGCTTTGATTACTTCATCTGAAAACAGTTCATATATTTTGATCATTTATCAATTGAGGATGGCTCTTATTTTTATAAGTTTAATTCAGTTCTCTGTATGTTTAAGAAATGAGGCCTTTATCAGAGAAAAATGATTCCATATTTTTCCACTGTTACCATTGCTAACAGTATTTCTTTCCATCCTATCCCCACCCCATTTATTCTATTCTCTCTCTCCTTTTACCCTATCCCTCCTCAAAAGTGTCTTGCTTCTTACTACCACCACCCCTCATTTGCCCTCTCTTTTATCACCCCCTACCTTCTCTTATCCACTTCCCTTACTACTTTCCTGTAGGGTAAGATAGATTTGTATAACCAGTTGAGGGTGTTATTCCCTCTTTTAAACAATCATGATGAGAGTAAGATTCACTCACTTGCTTCTACCCCCATCTCCCCTTCCATTGTAAAAGCTTTTGCTTGCCCCTTTTATGTGAGATAATTTACCACATTCTACCTCTCCCTTTCCATTTCTCCCAGTGTATCCCTCTCTCACCCCCTAATTTTTTAGATACCAACCCTTTGTATTCAGCTCACACCTGTGCCCTCTGTCTATATATTCTCCTTCTAACTGCTCACATGTATCATCTTTCCACATAGGTATGTAAACAGCTTAACCTTATCAAGTGACTTATGGTTTCCCTTTCCTGTTTACCTTTATATCTTCTCATGAGTCTTATATTTGAAAATCAAATGTCTATTCAACTTCTGTCTTTTCATCAAGAATGCTTAAAAATCCTCTATTTGAGGGTGGCTAGTTGGCGCAGTGAATAGAGTACAGGCCCTTGAGTCAGAAGGGCCTGAGTTCAAATCTGGTCTCAGACACTTGGCACACTATCCATGTGACTTTGGGCAAGTCACTTACCCCCAATTGCCCTGCCTTCCCCCTCAAAAAAAAAATAAAAGCAAAAAGAAAGTCCTCTATTTCGTTGAATATCCTTTTTTTTTGACACCTGAAAGATTATACTCAGTTTTGTTGGGTAGGTGATTCTTGGTTGTAAACCTTTCTCCTTTGCCCTCTGAAATATTATATTCTAAATATTTTTATCCTTTAATTTAGAAGCTACTAAATCATGTGTTACCCTGACTATGGCTATATGATACTTGATTTGTTTCTTTCTGGTTGCTTGTAGTATTTTCTCCTTGACCTAAGAGCTTTGGAATTTGGCTGTAATATTCATTTTGGTATCTCTTTCAGGAGTTTATCAGTGGACTCTTTTAATTTCTATTTCACCCTCTGGTTCTAGAATATGAGGGAAGTTTTCCTTGTTAATTTCTTAAAAGATGTCTAGTCTCCTTTTTTTTGAACATGGCTTTTAGGTAGTCTAATAATTTTTAAATTATCTCTCTTGGATCTATTTTCCAGGTCAGATGCTTTTCCAATGAGATTTTTCTCATTCTCTTATATTTTTTTCATTTTTTGGTTTTGTTTTATTTTTTCTTGATTTCTCATAAAGTCATTAACTTCCATTTGCTTACTTCTAATTCTTAAGATATTATTTTCTTCAATGAGGATTTGAGCCTCCCTTTTCCATTTGACCAATTCTACTTTTTAAGGAGTTTTTCTTCTTCTTCAGTAAATCTTTGTGCCTCTTTTTCCATTTGACCAATTCTGCTTTTCAATACGTTCTTCTCTTCATTGGCTTTTTGTTTCTCTTTTACCATTTGCCCTAGTCTCTTCTGTATTTTTCATCTCCTTTTCCAAGCTATTTCTTTTTTGATAATTTTTCTTGCATTACTCTTATTTCTCTTCCCAATTTTTTTTTTACCTTTCTTACTTGATTTTCAAAATTCTTTTTGAGCTCTTCTATGGACTAAGACCAATTCCTATTTTTCTTGGTAGCTTTAAACATTGGAATTTTGGCTTTGTTATGAGTATTTGTTTTGATCTTTCTTGTCACCAAAGTAACTTTTTATGGTCATAATTTTTTCTGCTGTTTGCTCATTTTTCCAGTCTATTTCTTGAATTTTTGTAAAGTAAGATTCTTCTGCTATGGTGTAGTGTGTGCTGTACAGGTTTCAGGGGGTTTGTGCAGTTATTTTCAGGGATATTTCCAGGAATCTATAAGGTTTCAGTTTTTCCAAGGTGGTATGATCTAAGGAGAAGTTTGGTTACTACTTTCTTGGCTTGTGAGAGACCACACTCTTTTCTCCCCTGAAAGTGTGATGAGGGTTATTGCTTCACTACAGCCTCAAGCCCTGTAAACTTAGTGCTCTTCCTCACCCTGGGAGTGCCATCTAGGACGCTAACACAGATTAGAGTATGGGCAAAGCAACAAAGTCCTTTTTCCAGTAGCAACAAAGAGACTCCTATAATCTCTACTCCATTGCCATCTGTGGTATGATAGCTCCAGAAACAGCTGCCAATTCATTCACTGCCAAGCTCTGCTCCTGCTTTGCTGAGGCCCAGTTTGTGGTGGTATGGCCTGCACTGTACTGTGCTCCACTCTCACCCAGGTGCAACAGATGTTTCCTGACAACTTTCTAAATTGTTTTTGGCTGGAAAATTATTTCACCCCATCTTTTGTGGGTTCTGTCACTCCGGGAATTGTTTTATGGAATTATTTAAAGGTGTTTGGATGGGGTTTGGGGGGAGAGTTCAGGTAAGTCATTGCCTTTTCTCTGCTATCTTGGCTCCACCTCCCCCAAATTTGAGTTTTAAAGGTAAACAATGAAAATATACAACAAATAAATGACAAGCTCTTTGAAAGGTAGGGTGAACAAGACCAGTGAAGCACCAAGTAGGAGACCAGGTACTCCACAAATTTGCCCTGTACCTCTATTTTTTTTTCTTTATACTGCAATCTGCATATGTTTGGTTTGCCCATGAGAAAGTAAAATAAGGTTGTTAATAAAATCATGCAAATGCTGAAAGTCACAAAAATTAAACATGTGAATGTAGAGGATTGACTGTAATTTGTATGTAGTTAAATACATTAAGGTATTTCTATCTTGTTCCATTAGACTAATATGTCTATTTTCTACCTAGAAAGTGAGGATTTTTACGCTGACTGCTTTGTAATAGATACTAAAACCTGGGAGATTAAGTGTTCCTTCATAATTTTTTTCTTTAATTTTCTAGCCTACTTTTAAAATATATTTTAATCATTTTATTGAATTATATTAAAATATATTTTGATAGGTATTGAATTCAATTTGAGGATTATTCTTTTTACTACTACAAAACCTGTCCATGAACACTGCGATGTTTCCATCTATTTAGACCTATATTTATTTCTGTCAATTTTATCTTTTTAAAAAAGTTTACTGACACATTTGCATAAGTCATTTCCCAAATAATGGCTTTCATTTTTATTATTATTATTATTTATTTTTGCTTTTTGGAAGGCAGTTGGGGTTAAGTGACTTGCCCACGGTCACATGGATAGTTTTTGTGTAAAGTGTCTGAGGCCAGATTGGAACTCAGGTCCTCCTGACTCTAGGGCCTGTACTCTATTCACTGTGCCACCTAGCCACCCCCTTATTATAAACTGAGTTTGTCTTGAGAGGCAGTATGGATATGAAGGCAATATGAGATACAAAGGGTCAAGACATACATTTAAGTCCTGCCTTGGATACATAGGAAACATAGCTAAAAGGCATGACAAGACATAAATTCCTTAATCTCTTAGTGTCCCCCTAACATTTTGTTAACACTATGTTTTGATTTGGTCATTCTCTACACTTATCAAATACAGATCAACTACAGACCCTAGTATTATAAACAACAACAACAAAAAAACCTACCAAAACCACAAAAACACACACACTAAAAGCAAACAAAAAAAGTATACAGCAATGTAAATGTTTTCTTATGGGGGGGGGTGGCATACTGGGAGGGGCTCTTCTCAAAACTCAAGAACCCTGGGAAGAGCAATGCTTCTATCCCAGTGCTCCCAGATTTCATTCTGAGAAACAACCTCCATGGAGATTGTCTGGCAACTGCTCCTGCAGTTGCTACAGCCAAAGTCCACTGTACTATTAGATGTTTCAATATTAGAAACTGATATAATTTTGTCATTTGGAATGGCATTAAAGAAGAAATATGTGGGGGCCAGAGGGGCAGAGTAGAGGAAGCACTCAGTTGAGATGTCCCAACATTCCCCTCTAAATAACTTTAAAGTAACACCCTAAATTGAATTTTGAAGTGGCAGAGCCAACAAAAGGTCAGGGTGAGATATTCTTCCACTCTAAGAAAACTTAGGAGGTCAGAAGGAGAGATCTGGGAAAGTTGGAAGTGGAAGTTGGCCCAGAAATCATGTGGATGATACATCAGTGGTGGGACTAGGTGGTGGTGATAGAAGCAGTAGCAGATGTGGACACTTTCAAGCCAGGGACAATAACTGGTAACTGGTCAGAAAAAAAAAAGATTACAGAGGACCCCTTAACACAGGACCAGATGTTTTGGCAGCTTCATTGTCCCCAACCACAACTGGGTCACAGTTCAAGAGCAGAGAGGAGCACTTTTGGACAAGAAGGAGCAGGGCTCCTGAGGAACAGTATCACTTCCAGTCCCAAAAGTGCAGGGACCCTGAAGAACACTACCATTTCCAGTCCCAAGAGACCAAAGACTCTACAGATCAATATCAATTGTAATCTGAAGGAACCAGGGACCCTTCCTGGGTAAGGATCAGAGTGTAGACAAAGAGAGCAGTGATCACATTTCTTCCCAGATCACACCACCTTGGAATCACCAACAACTTCCAAACCTCTAGAAATAGCTCTAAAAATAAGTAAGCATGAGAAAGCCTAAAGTTGGGAATCAATCAATCCCCTCCCCACCACATGCCAAAATAATAGCCTGCCTTTAATATGAAGTTCAAAATCAAGAAATAGAATGGAAAGATGAGCATACAACAACAACAACAAAAGAACCTGATCATAAAAAGCTACCAGGGTAGCAGGAAAAATCAAGACACAAAATCAGAACACAATGAAGTAAAACAGCTATAAGAAAAGCTTCAAAGAAAAACTGTGAACTGAATGCAAGGGCAATAAGAGTCCATAGAAGATCTAAAAAGAGATTTTCAAAATTAAATAAGACTGGTACAGGAAAAATTAGATAAATAAATGAGAGTGAAGGAAGAAAATTATGAAAATACAACTAACAGTTTGGTAAAAGAACTACAAAAATATAGGGAAAAATAATACCTTAAAAACACAGAATTAGCCAAATGCAAAAAGAGTTACAAGACTTTGCTGAGGAAAATAACTCCTTAAAAAGCAAAAATAGTAAAAATGAAAGAAGAGGTACAAAAGTCCACTGAAGAAAATCATTCCTTAAAAATTAGAATTAGTCAAGAAGAAGCTAATGAATCCATGAGATGTGAAAAAACAATACAACAAGATCAAAAGAATGACAAAATAGAAGAAAATGTGAAATATCTCATTAAAAAAAAAACTGACCTAGCAAATAGATCCAGAAGGGGTAATTTTAGAATTACTGGACTATCTGAAAGCCATAATAATAATAATAATAAAAGCCTAGACATCATCTTAACAGAAAAGTTAAATGAATTACAGAAGGAAATAGACACTAAAAATATATTAGTGGAGAACGTCAACCTTTCCATCTCAAAGCCACATAAAACTAACCATAAAATGAATAAAAAGAAGGAGATGAATGGAATCTTAGAAAAGTTAGGTATAGTAGACTTCTGAAGAAAAATGAATGGGTATAGAAAGGAATATAGCTTTTCTCAGCAGTAGATGGCACCTACACAAAAATTGACCATGTACTAGGACATACCAACCTCACAATCCAAACAGAAAGGCAGAAATGAGCAAAGAAAGGGTCCTACTAAATTATTTTTATGATACAAATATGGTGCTGATACCCAAACTGGGAAGACTCAAAACAGAGAAAGAAAATTATAGACCAATTTCCCAAAAGAATATAGACACAAATATTTTAAATAAAATATTGGCCAAAAGATTAGAGCAACTTATCATGAGAATAATATACTACAACCAGGTAGAACTGTAGGTAGGAATGTAGGGCTGGTTCAATATTAGGAAAACTATCAGCATATTTAACCATATCAACAACTAATATAACAGAAATCATGTGATTATCTCAGTAGATGCAGAAAAGGCATTTGACAAAATACAACACCCATTCTTATTAAAAACACTGGTGAACACAGTAATAAATGGAATCTTCCTTAAAATGATAAGTAGCAGCTCTTTAAAACCATCAACAAGCATTATATGTAATGGGGATGAGCTAGAAGCATTTCCAAAAAGATGAGGCATGAAACAAGAATGTCCATTATCACTATTGTTATTGAATACTGTACTATAAATATTAGCTTTAGCAATGAGAAGGAAAAGTAATTAGAATTAGCAATGAAGAAATGAAGCTATCACTCTTTGTAGATGATGTTGATGGTATACTTAGAGAATGTAGAGAATCAAGTAAAAAACTACATGAAATAATAAGCAAAATTGCAGGATGTTACACCCATTATAAATGGGTGTTATGTAAACAAATCCATATAAAGCACTGGCATTTCTATGTATTACTAACAAAGCCCAATAGCAAGACATGGAAAGAGAAATTCCATTTAAAGTTACTTTAGACAATATAAAATGTTTTGCGTTCTACCTGCCAAGACAAACCCAGGTATTATATAAACACAATTACAAAACACTTTTCACAAAATTAAAATCAGATCTAAATAATTGGGAAAATATCAGTTGCTCATGGGTAGGCCAAGCTAATATAATAAAAATGACAATTCTACCTAAATTAATTTACTTATTCAGTGCCATACCAGTCAAACTGCCAAAAACTTATTTTATAGAACTAGGAAAAATAATAACAAAATTCATCTGAAAGAACAAAAGGTCCAGAATATCAAGGGAATTAATGAAAAGAAATGCTAGGGAAGGTGGCTTAGTCATACCAGATCTTGAATTGTATCATAAAGTAGCAACCATCAAAACTGCTTTTTACTAGCTAAGAAACAGAGTGGTAGATCAATGGAATATGTTAGGTGCACAAGACATAGTAGTCAATAACTGTAGTAATCTATTGCTTGATAAACCTAAAGACTCCAGCTTCTGGGACGAGAACTCACCATTTGACAAAACATTCTGGGAAAACTGGAAAATGGTATGGCAGAAACTAGGCATAGATAGACCAACATCTTACACTGTATTCCAAGATATGGTCAAAATGGGTACATGATTTAGATATAAAGGCTGACTCTATACGCAAATTAGGAGAGCAAAGAAGAGTTTACCTATCAAGTTTACTGAGAATGGAAGAATTTATGACCAAATAAGAGATAGAGAACTGTATGAAATACAAAATGGATAATGTTGATTACACTAAATTGAAACGTTTTTGCATGAACAAAGCCAATGCAACCAAGATTAGAAGGAAAACAGAAAGCTGGGAAACAATTTTAACAGCCAATATCTCTGATAAGGGTCTCATATCTAAAATATCTAGAGAATTTGGTCAAATTTATAAGAATATAAGTCATTCCCCAATTGATAAATGGTCAAAGAATATAAAGAGGCAGTTTTTAGATGAATAAATTAAAGTTATCTATTGTCATATAAAAAATGCCCTAAACCACGACTGATTAGAGAGATGCAAATCAAAAGAACTCTTAGATACCACATTACACCATAAGATTGCCTAACATGACAAAAACAAGAAAATTATTAAAGTTGGGAAAGTTCTGGGAAGATTAGAACACTAGTGCTTTGTTATTGGAATTGTGAACTGATCCAACCATTCTGGAGAGCAATTTGCAATTATGCCCAAAGGGCTATCAAAACTATGCACACTCGTTAACCTTGCAAGATCACTTCTAGGTCTGTATTCTATAAAGATTTTTTTTTAATGGGAAAAGGATCCACAGATACAAAAATATTTGTAGCAACTCTTTTTGTGGTAGCCAAGAATTGGAAATTGAGGGGATGCCCATCAATTGGGGAATGACTGAACAAGTTGTGGTATATAACACTATAGTTCCATAAGAAATGCTGAGCAGGGGGACTTCAGAAAAACCTGGAAAGACTTGTATGAATTGATGGTGAGTGAAGTGAGCAGAACCAGAATACTGTACACAGTAACGGCAACATTGCGTGGTGACTCACTTTGATAGACTTGGCTCTTCTCAGCAGTGCAAGGATCTAAGACGACTCCAAAAGGCTCAGGATGGAAAATGCTCTCCACGTCCAGAAAATGAACAGCGGAGTCTGAATGGAAACTGAAGCATACCATTTGTTCTCTTTCTTTGTTTGTTTCTTCTTTCTCGTGGTTTCCAATGGGAATTGGTTCTAATTATTCTTTACAACATAGTAATGTTGTAAAAGTGAAAATATGTTTAATGTGAATGTATATATTTTGCCTATATCAGATTGCATGCCGTCTTGGGGAGGGAGCAAGGAAGAGAGGGGGAGAAATTTTAGAATTCAAAATCCCATGGCAATAAATGTTAAAAACTAAAAATAAATAAATATTTTTTTTAAAAGAGTTAGATATGACAGACCTCTGGAAAAAAAACTGAATGGGAATAAAAAGGAGTATCCCTTTTTCTTAGCTGTATATAGCACCTTCACAAAAATTGACTTTATATTAGGGCACAAAAGCTTCACCAACAAATGCAGAGAAACAAAAATATTAAATGCATCCTTTTCAGACCATAATGCAAGAAAAATTACATTCAACAAAGGGCTGTGGAAGCATAGATTAAAAATAATTGGAAACTAAATAATATAATACAAAAGGATGAATGAGTCAAAAAGCAAGTTGTAGAAATAATCAATAATTCCATTTAAGAGAATGGCAACAATAGACAACTTGCAAAACAGTACTACAGGAAAAATGTATATCTCTAATGCTTACATCAATAAGAGAGAGAATGAGCAGAACAATGAATTGGGTATAGAACTAAAAAAAAAATAAACAGAAAAATAGCAAACTAAAAATCCCCAATTAAACACTAAAATGGAAATTCTGAAAACCAAAGGAAAGATTAATAAAATTGAAAAATTTTTTAAATGAACGCATAAATAAAACTAGGAGTTGGTTTTATGAAGAAGCTAATAAAACAGATAAACCATTGGTTAATTTGGTTTTTAAAAAGAAGAATATCAAATTACCAGTATCAAAAAGGAAAGAAAAGTTGAGTGTACCACCAATTAAAATGAAATGAAGGAATTTATTAGGATTTAGTTTCCCCAATTATAAGCCAATAAAACTGACAATCTGAGTGAACTGGTTAAATATTTACAAAAATATAAACTGTCCAGATTAACAGAAAAGAGAGTAGAATACTTAAATAACGGTATCTTAGAAAAAGAAACTGAATAAGACATAAACAGGTTCCCTAAGAAAAATCCTCAGAGCCAGATGAATTTATAAGTTAATTCTACCAAACATTTAGGAACAATTAAATCCAATACTAGATAAATTATTTGAAAAACAAAACAAAGAAGGAGTCCTACCAAATTCCTCTTGTGACACAAATATGGTTTTGATACCTCAACCAGGGAGAACAAAAAAAAAAAAAGAAATCTATAGACCAATTTCCCTAATGACTATCCATGTAAAATTTTTAAATAAAATTATTAGCAAGAAAATTACATCACAAAGATCATACACTATGACCAGGTGAACATATGTCAGGAATGTAGGACTATTTAAATATTAGGAAAATTACAAGTATAATTTATCTTTTCAATCACAAAAACTACAAAAATAATATGATTATATCAATAGATACAGAAAATAGCCTTTCCTATTAAAAACACTAGTAAGCACCAGAAAAAAAGAGAACTTTAAAGGTCAATAAGTTGCACCAGAAATACCACTATTAGTTCTGTATCCCAAAGAGACAAAGGGAAAAGTGCTTGTTTGTACAAAAATATTTCTAATAGCTCCTTTTTTTGGTAGCAAAGAATTGGAAATTAAAGGGATGCCCTTCAATTGGGGAACATTCAAACAAATAGTGATAAATGATTGTGATAAAATACTATTGTGATATAAAAAATGGCAAGTAGGATGGTTTTAGAAAAAATTTGGGAAGACTTATATGAACTGGTGCTAAGTAAAGTGAGCAGAACTAGGAGAACATCGTGTATGGTAATATTGTAAGGATTATCAACTCTGAAAGACTTAGCTACCTTGATCAAGGCCATGAGCAAAAAAGGACCTCATGATGAAAAAAAAATGTTATTAGTCTCCAAAGAGAGAACTGATGAATTCTAAGTACAAACTAAAGCATATCTTTTCATTTTTTTTACTTTATTTTTCTTGGGGAGGTTTGTTATGTATTTTCTTTTGCAACATGGCTAATATGTAAATATATTTTTCATGACTTCACATGTATAATTGATATAATATTTTTGCCTTCTCAATGAGAGGGGAAGAGTAAAAGAGAAAAATAGTTTGGAACTCACAAATGAATGTTGATTTTTGTACATTTAATTGGAAAATAAAATATTGTGTATGTGAATATATACATATACATATATGTACATATATACATGTGTACGTGTGTATACAAACACATATATAAGGTATTCACATCTATTTTCCTACCAAATATCATGGGGCCTTTCCCATATGATTTGAAGGTAAAACTTTCCATAGGTAGTGTCTTCCTCCTTGAATGTGAGCTCCTTGAGAACAGGGATTAGCTTACTTTTCTATTTTTATTTGCCAGCACTTAGCACAGTACTTTATACATAGTAAGTGTTATTTTTACTCCTTCATTATCATTTTCCCCTATCTTTCACTCTTCCTAACTTCCCTATTACCATCAAGGTTACTTCCCAGTTACTTAGGATCAACACTTCCCAGTTACTTAGGATCAACACTTAGGTTTTATCCTAGACTTGTCACTCCCTATCTCACCCCCTATATCCAATCTGTTGCCAAGTCCTATCACTTCTAGCTTTGCAGTATCTCTTCTATGCAGTCCCTTATCTCCCCTGATGCCTCCACCACAGTGGTGTAATCTATCCTCACCTCATACCTGGGCTATTGCAACAGCCTTCTGGTTGGTTTACCTATATCACATCTCTCTTCACTTCAGGCCATCCTCCACTCAGTTGTCAAACTCTTCTTACTAAAATGCAGGCATGACCATGTCCATATACCACCACCCTCCACTCAATAAACTCTAATAGCCCACTATTACCTTCAGGATCAAATATAAAATCATTGTTTTGGTTTTAAATTCCTTCATAACCTAGCCCCCTCCTACCTTTCCAGTCTTCTTATTCAATCCAGTCTTATTCTGCCATCCATTAACACTAGCCTCCTTACTGTTCCTTCCATAAGGTATTCCATCTCCTCACTCTGGTATACTTTCACTGGCTGTGTCCCATGCTGGATTGTGCCCAATCCCTACCCATCTCTGCCTTCTGATTTCCCTGGCTTCCTTCCAATCTTAGATAAAATCCCACCTTCTTCAAGAAGCCTTTTCTAATCCCCCTTTATGACGATGCCTTCCTTCTCAGATTATCTCCAATTCTCCTCCATTAGATTGTGAGCTCCTAGAGGGCAGAAGTTGCTTTTACTTTTTTATATACAGCCTTAATATACAGTGCCTGGCTCATAGTAGGTTCTTAACAAATACTTGCTGACTTTACACACACACACACACACACACACACACACACACACACACACACACACACACACCCCTAGGTGGCACAGTAGATAGAGCACTAGGTCAAGAGTCAGAAAACCTGAGTTCAAATCTGGTCTTGGACATGTACTAATTGTGTGATCCTGGACAAGTCACTTAACCCAATTTGCCTCCATTTCCTTATCTATAAAATGAGCTAGAAAAGGAAATGGCAGGCTACTACAGTGTCTTTGCCAAGAATATCCCAAATTGGAATCATGAAAAGTCAGCCATGACTGAAACACCTGAACAAAATAGACAGATAGATAGATAGACAGATAGACATGTATTGTAAAATAGAATTAAGGGAGAGTTTCTTTTGTCCCATATTTTAAAGAGAAAAGAAATTCTATTTCTTATTAGTAGAAATAGAAAAAAAAATAAACTTATCACAAATGGGAGATCACTCTCACCTCTCTGTTCTCCCATACACATATCTTTTTTACGATAAATACTAAAGAGGAGTCTCTCTTTAGTCAGTCTACTCCTGAAAAAGATAACGTATTAGGGCACTAAGCTCTTAATGTGAATGAGATTATCACCTTGCTCTGTGATGGAAAGGACTTAGAATGCCACCTATGATCTATGATTCTATAACTATGAGAATAACCAGAATCACAGCACCTGAGAGTTAGACAGAACTTCACCAGTGTCCATCTAGGCTAAACTACGCATGAAAGGAATCTCTAGAGTAACATGCCAAACAAATGGCCATCTATCCAAGGACAGAAAAGTTGTAATTTAAGATGTTGGGAAGAGTGGGAGGGGAAGGGGAAGCACACATATAAGGAGATAAAAGTATGTGTATGAAGAAAAGGATAAGAGGTTGATAGGAGGAAAGGTTAAAAAGGGGTGGTGAGATAGCATTTCTCAGTTTTCTTATGGATACTCATGGTGGATAAATCACACCAAAATGAAAAAGTCACTGATCATGATATATTTGTACATTCATCAAATATTAATTTGGTAGAGATAGCAGGGCAGAGTGGACAGTTGGCCTCCAAGTCAAAAAGACAGTTTCAAATTCCACCTCTAATATACTTTCACTTCTCTAAGTACCCCACACATCTCTCTAATACTGTAAGTTGCAAAGAACGTACTAGTCTGCATTGATAGTAGGTGTTTCACCCACACACACATCCTTATGAACAAAATCATAGGAGAAAAAGAGAGAGAGAGAAGTGGGGGGAAGAAGAGGGGAGAGAGAGAGGGAGGAAGGGAGGGAGGGAGGGAGGAAAAAAGGAAGAAAAGGAAGGATAGAAAGAGGGAAAGAAAAAGAAAAAGAGAAAAAGAAAGAAAACATTATAGCAGTAGAGAAAGCCCTGCACTAAGAGTATCTCAATATTGCTCAAGCTCTTCTGATTATTATTTATGTGACCTTGGACAAGTCACAACTTCTACATAAATAAACTCTGGATAATATTTGTGTTAAAATTCAGAAGTTAGGACTACTTCCAGTTTGTCAAAAACAATTATGATGATATGGTGTATGTTCTACCAGATCAAGAGATCTGAAATCAGACCTAGGTTTGAATCCCAACACTGCCATTTACTACCTAGATAATGTTGGGCAAGTTCCTTTACCTCTCTGGGCCTCCATTTCCTCATGTACAAAATAAGACAGGGATAGAAAACCTCCATCTCTGAGTCTACAGTCTTAATTAACTGACATTCATACACTTAAAAACACAAATATACTTTATGAATGTTATTTCATTTGAGATTTACAACAACCCAATGGAGTGAAAATGGCTGTTCTTGCTTCTATGATTTTTAACATGATGTTTTCAGGCAGGCTGTCAAAGGCTGTCAGTGAGGATGAACAGGGCATCAAGGTCAGCTACCCTAACTGATGATAAATTCTTCAACTTGAAAAGTCTATAAGCCAGTACTAAAGTGGAAGGTGTGTTGGTGCATGACTTTCCATTTGCAGATGATTGTGCATTCAATGCAGCTGCCACAGCTGAGATTCAACAAAGTATGGATCGATTCTCTGCTGCTTGTGCTAATTTTGATCTAACAATTAACACCAAGAAAACACAGGCACTCCATCAGTCACCACCATACCATCCATACTGATGGAACCATCGGTTACAGCAAATGCAGTTTTGAATGCTGCAGTTAAGTTCACTTACCTTGGTAGTGCACTTTTCCAGGGATGTATACATTGATAATGAGGTTGCTGCATGCACTGCCACAGTTAGCTCAGTGTTTGGGAATCTCCAAAGGAAAGTATGGGAGAGAAGAGGTATTAGACTGACTACCAAACTGAAGGTCTACAGAGGATGGTGCTGACCTCATTGTTGGTATGCCTGTGAAACTTGGACAGTCTACCAGCATCATACCAGGAAAATAAGTTGCTTACATTTGAACTGTTTTAGGGAGATTCTGAATATCAGCTGGCAGGATAAAATACCAGAAGCCAAGGTCCTTTCTTGACCTAAACTGCCAAGTATTCAAACTACTTCAGAGAGCACAACTCTGATGGGCTGGCCACTTTGTTCTAATGCAAAAAGTATGCTTGGTAAAAAGACTATTTTATGGAGAACTCACAGAAGGCAAGCACTCACACACTGTAGTCAGAAGAAGTGATACAAGGGCACTGTCAAGGTCTCTGTTAAGAACTTTGTAATTGTTTGTGTGACATGGGAGACACTGGCACAGGACCACCCAGTATGGTGAGCTCTCATCAGAGAAGGTGCTATGCTGTATGAGCAAAGCAGAATTGAAATAGCTAAGCATAAAATGACATAAAAACCCCTCAAAATGCACACACTTAAAGAATCACCCCAAATGTTCACAAAGACCTGAGGCAGAACATTCCAGCCTCCTATTGGTCTCATCAGTCACAGTCAGACACACTGAAACTTGACTCTAGCATAGTGATGTCATTTTGGTCCTCTTCTAAAATGAAGGACAACAACCACAACACCCCAGTAAGGGCGGTACTAATTATTTTATTCCCAATTTGCATGTAAGAAAACTGAGATTCAGAGTAATTTGCCTATGATTGCCCAGCTATTAAGTATCATTGGTAATATTTGAACTCAGGTTCAGGTGTCTCTGTGAGATATTATATGTGAAAACATCTTGAAACTGTAAAAGACCATATTAATAGAAACAATTATGGGGGTGGGAGAAAATTCTTTATAGAGTGCCTACTACATAGCAAGTACTATGCCAGGTGCTTTGACAACATTATGTCATATGATCCTTATAACAACCCTCTGACATAGGTATTGTTATTAATCCTCATTTTACAGTTGAGAATATTGAGGTAAACAGAGGTTGAGTGACTTGCCCAGGGTCACACAGCTAGCACGTTATCTAAAGCTATATTTTAAATTCAGGCCTTCCTGACTCTAGGCCCATTGTTCTATCCAGTGTGCACATGTAGCTGCCTCTATTACTATGTTATCATATAATAATGTTAATATAATATTATTATAATAATATGTTGTCATAGAAGGAAAGGAAAGAAAGGGAAGTATAAAAATAGGCATAATGAAAATCTTTAGTATATATAATTAATTATGCCAAATTTAAATGAAATTTTAGCCCATCTTGATCTTTCCTTAATCCAAAAAAAAGGCAGCCTTAGATGTTTGGATAAAACTTGACAAAACTAAGTGGGAATCCTAGTTTTGGAAATAATGGAAACAGAAAAGTATCAAAGAAAAATAAGTTTTATGACATTCCCTACAGCAGAGGTGTCAAACATATCTCTGGCAGCATGCAGCCCTCCAAACTCTTTTTTTTTAATTGATTAAACAAATGCTTTATTAACTTCTGGTTTACGTCATTCATTTCCACCAGTGCCCTCCAAACTCTTAATCCCCAAGTGTTGCCAAGCCAAATTGAAATATAATTGGAGAACATTTAACAAATAATATTACAATGAAATGTAAATGATATTACATTTTTAAAATGTCAATTTATAGCATGAAGGTATCCTTACATACAAATGTTTCTATTGAAACAACTATCCTTGAAACTAACAATGTAACAAAAATAAATTGAAACAACTGACCTAGAGAAATCTCCTTCCCCCTCCAATATACTACAATACAATATCTATTACAATATCTTAG
This sequence comes from Gymnobelideus leadbeateri, assembly GCA_011680675.1. Classification (NCBI taxonomy): domain Eukaryota; kingdom Metazoa; phylum Chordata; class Mammalia; order Diprotodontia; family Petauridae; genus Gymnobelideus; species Gymnobelideus leadbeateri. Next base: position 66,628 of record WOXC01007459.1, on the reverse strand, counting down.
ACCCATCTTCCCTTTCCTAAAGGGAAGAAAAATAGATTGTAGTTTCACTTTGCATAATGTACAACTAAACTCAATATTTACAATCTTTTATGTCTATGAAATCATTATTTAATCTAACCAAAATAAATCCTACGTAAGCCTATTTCTTTTTTTTTTAAAGCAGTTGGGATTAAGTAACTTGCTCAAGGTTACATGGCTAGTTATTTATGTGTGGGTGCTAAGTACTGAGGCCAGAACCAATTCCAGGTCTCCCGACTCTGGGGCCAGCGCTCTTATTCACTGCCACCTAGCCACCCTGTAAGCCTATTTCTTATGAGATAAAATCTAATTGGCAATGAGATGGCACAGTTAACAGATTGTGGTAACTAGAGTCCATAAGCATTGAGTTTAAATCCTGCCTCGGACACTTACTAGCTATGTGACTCTAGGCAAGTAACTTAACTTCAGTCTGCCTCAGTTTCTTCATCTATAAAATGGGAAGGATAACATATAGCTCCCAAGGCTGTTGTGATGATCACGTGAGATAACATGTATAAAGTGTTTGGTAAATCTTAAAGTGCCATATAAGCATTTAGCATTATTATTACTGTTATTATTCCCAAAATATCATTGACTTATCTTCAAAAAGCATTTTCATTCTACTGTCTTGTCAATAAATCTCTATAGTGTATTTTATATTTGTTCATGTCTCCCTACATCAAAAACCACATTCAGACCCTTATTGCCACATAAACTGTGTTTCAGTGAAATTCTCCAATAGAGGCAGCTTGGTGATGCAGTGGATAGACTGGACCTAGAGTAAGGAAATTGTTCAGACATTTTCAGTCATGCCTGATTCTTTGTGATCCCATTTGAGGTTTTCTTGGCAAAGATACTGGAGTGGTTTGCCATTTCCTTCTCTAGCTCATTTTATAGATGAGGAACTTAGGCAAAGAGTTAAGTGCCCAGGGTCACACAGCTTGGCAGTGTCTGAGGTCAGATTTCATGATGATGAATGAATCTTCCTGATTGCAAGTCCAGTGCTCTATCCACTGTGCCACCTAGCTGCTCTAGAATAAGAAAAACCTGAGATCAAATCTGGCCTCAGATACTTGCTGGCTGTGTGGCCTTAGACAAGTCACATAACTTGTTTATCTGTTTCCTTGTAAAATGAGGATAATAATAGCACCTACCTCCCAATGTTTTGAGATAACATTTGTTGGGGCAGAGTCAAGATGATGGAGTAAAATCAGGAACTTGCTTGACCTCCTGCTTCAACCACCTCCAATACCTGTAAAAAAATGACTCTAAACAAATTTTAGAGCTACAGAACCCACAAAGTGACAGAAAGAAATAAATCTCCTGCTGAAGACAGGGGAGGCAGGAAAGGTCTGTCACACCATGCTGGGAGCTGAGCCCAGTCCCACATGAGCCATGGGGTCCCAGAATCATGGCCCAGACTGGCCAACCAGACTTCAGGAGAGTGAATGACTGGCAGGTGGGGTGGTTTCCAGACTTCTCAACCCATAAATGTCAAAGAGAAAGAAAAAGGTCAGTAGGAAACTCTGTTGGAACTGGGTGACAGAAGAGTGCAGTCTTGCCCCTACCCCAGGGTGGCAGAGGGGGCAGCAGCACAGGCAGCTAAAACTGCTGCCACCCGTTCCTGCCTGCAGAGCTCCTGACCGGCAGACCATTCAGAGGATAATTGCTCTTGCTTTGACCTGCCTGGATTTGAGTCTAAGTCTTGGGTGGCAGTCCTGGGGTGAGAAGCGTGGCAGACCTTGTTGTGGCTGTAAAGAGGATGTCCCCCTCACAGCTCTGACAACAGCTCTGACAGCAGATGTACAAAAACCCCAGTAATTTGGGACACTGTTCTCTCCACTCTGGAAGTAGAGTTGTACTGTGACAAAGAGCTCAAAAGTCAAGTAATTGGCTGGCAAGATGAGCAAGCAGAGGAAGCACAATCAGACCATAGAATCTTTTTTTTTTTTTTTTTGTGAACAAAGAGGATAAAAACATGGAACCAGAAGAAGACAATAAAGTCAAAACTCCTGCATCAAAAGCCTCCAGGAAAAATATGAACTGGTTGCAGGTCATGGTGGAACTCAAAAAGAATTTTGAAAATCAAGTAAGAGAAATGGAGGACAAATTGGGAAGAAAAATGAGAATAATGCAAAAAAATCATGAAAAGCAAGTCAATAGCCTGCTAATAGAGACCTAAAAAATACTGAAGAAAATAACACCTTAAAAAATAGACAAATGGCAAAAGAGGCCCAAAAAGCCAATGGGGAAAATGCCTTAAAAAGACAAATTGCCTAGATGGAAAAGGAATTTCAAAAACTCACTGAAGAGAATAATTTCTTTAAAATTAGATTGGAGCAAATAGAAGCTAGTGACTTTATGAGAAATCAAGATATTATAAAACAATGAATTATTGAATATTATAAATTATATTATATATATGTTATATATATTATATATTATAAATTAATGAATATTATAAAACAAACAAATGAAAAAAAATAGAAGGCAATGTGAAATATCTCATTGGAAAAATCATTGACCTGGAAAATAGATCCAGGAGAGAGAATTTAAAAATTACTGGACTGTCTGAAAGCCATAATCAAAAAAAGAGTCCAGACATTATTTCAAGAAATTCCAGAGTTCCCAGGTCAAGGAGAAAATATTACAAGCAGTCAGGAAGAAACAATTTGAGTATCGAGGATACACAATAAGGATAACACAAGATCTGGATTGAAGGGCTTGGAATATGATATTCAGGAGGTCAAAGAAGCTAGGATTAAAATACAGTGTATACACATACACACACACACACACACACACACACACAACTCACACCCCCACTCCCCAACACCCATATCTATCTATATATGTGTTTATATCTATCTAGTGTGTGTGCGTGTGTGTGTGTGTGTGTGTGTGTGTGTGTGTGTGTGTGTGTCTATATCTATCTTTTCTGGAGACTTCAATAAGCCAAGTGGTAGAGTGAGTAGATTGCTGGATTTGACAGTCAGGAAGACCAAGGTTCAAATACTGCCTCAGACACAGTATTTATGTCACTTAGGAAAGTCATTTAACCCTTTTTTTTCAGTCTGTTTTCTCCTCTATAAAATAAAAGTGCCAACTTCATGTTTTGATCATCAAATGGGAAAGACTATAAATTGCTTTGTAAATACTGAAGTGTGACATAAATATTATCTATTGTGACCAAGTTGTTTTTGTGTTTCCATAAATGCTCAAGTTACAATGATATAGGAACAACCTTTTTTTCAATGCATATATGGCAAGGAAAGGGTTATTAATAATCATAAATATTAATATTTGTTAAATACTACCGTGTTTGCTAAGTAAGCAAGTTTTTTGAAAGAATTGCCTGCCCAGCAAAAAGTTTAACAAAATGCTTTGGGCATAATACATGGTTTATAAAGTAGGGGGTATTGGCAAGAATATTCTGATTATTTCCTTTCCTCTAAATTAGTTGGCGGTTCCCAACTCCAGATGTACTGGAATGCTGAACTGGACTCAGGGGCAGTGAGTAATTTCTGGATGCCTATCCAAGAAATGGTCTTATGGTACTAAAATCCTTCAGTTCTTGGACTGCATCTTAGAAAGATGTTCTTGGTAATTGATGCTTTGATGTGTCTTTGATTTAGGGTCAATTAGGTCATGCATTGGATAAAATGTTGAAGCTGGAGTCAGGAAGACCACAAGTTAAAATTAGCCTCAGAACTTACTAGCTATGTGACCCTGAGCAAGTCATTTAACCTCTGCCTCAACTTCCTCATCTGCAAAAAGTGATAATATCATCTACTTCCAAGAGTGGTTGGGAGAATAAATGAAATTGTATTTGTAAAACACATTTTAAACCTCGACACTATATATAAATGTTTGTTATCATCATCATTTCATTGATGTAAATAATCCCTCCAAGATAACAGATCATGACTCCTCCATGCATTCTTGTACTATAAAATTCTTTTCCCTATCATCCAAAAAATCCTTCACCAAGGGCAGGTTATACTGGGGTCTTTAGAATTCTTGATGTTGTATAGATACCCATGAAGCATTCAGACTTTCTTATTTCTTACTTACATTACATGACTGGCCTACAACCTGTACCAGTCATACATTTCTCTGACGGTCTTTATGTCACTTGATCCACACAGTATTGATTGGTATTACATGACAGCATAGTTAAATTAATATGGGTCTTTATAATGCCACATAGTGACCTATAGTTCTTTGGATATTTTGGTATTTCAATACTTACTTCCATACAGCAACACCAGAAGAATAATGATATTCAAAAAGCTGAACCTCACAGGAAGAACTTATTGTTTGTCCTTTGTTCTCAAAGAGGACCATGACATCAGGAAGGTGATGCCATTACTTGCAAGTGAATTAATTTAAGTGAGGGAGCACTGTACAAAGTCATCAGCCTCATTTTCTCCTCCAGAGCCATTTGGATCCAGTGGTATGATATAGATCAGGAGATGGCTTTGGATGCAGTGGGAGGCCTTGGCCTTTTAAGCTAAGGTCTTTAACAGGTTTCAGTTTTAGTGAGCCAATAACCATCCAGGCAAAGAATAGCTTCTATTACCTAGTCAAAAAAATGAGGGGAAGGCCCACAGGGTTTCTGACCAAAATAGAAACAGTTGCTATTTAACTTCATTCTGAGCCAATCAGGGCTCAAACAATGACCGAGTGAGACTTAGCCTGGGACTTATTGCTGGTCAATCAATGAGAACCAGAGCAATTTGGTTTTAAGGCTAGGTTCTTAAGGAAAAAATTCGAGCCCATAAACCCCAATATATCTTGTGAGGTTTCAGCAATCAAAATTTATATTCTTGTGGGCAGAGCAACTATAGGTAAGAGTATGATGCCCTATGTGTATAGGGAGAAGGGAAAGGGGGGCAAGAGAGGGAGGAACGGAGGGAAGAATGAAGGAAGGAAAGAAGGGAGGGAAGAAAACATTTTGAATGATTATTAAGAAAAAATTAAGAAAACATTTGTGACTTTAGAGAGGATGGTGGTTTGGGGCGGCTAGGTGGCGCAGTGAGTAAGAGCGCTGGCCTCGGAGTTGGGATGACCCGGGATCGACACCAGCCTCAGAAAATGAGCACCCACACACAAATAATGACTAGCTGGGTAACCTTGAGCAAGTTACTTGACCCCAATTGCTTAAACAAAATAGAGAGGATGGTGGTGACAAAAACCAGATTAGAGGGAGTTGGGGAATGAGGGAGGTGAGCTACACTTTAGCCAAGTAAGTTTAGTAGAGAAGATGGTAACTTGAGAGGATAGCAGGCTCAAGGGAAAGTAATTTTGGGGGGACAGGGGATGGATTGGATTGTTTTTTTTAATGAATGAAAAAGCATTTACTAAACACTTGATACTGTAGAGCTATGCTAAATCCTGAGGGTAAAAACTGAAGGGTGAGACCATCTCTACTCTCAAGAAGTTCAAATTGTAATTAAGAGAGACAACACATCTTAGGTTGGATAGCAAGGCCCAGAGGTCCTTTATGTCAATAAACACAGCAAATGGCAATATCCTGGGGTCTGTTGGGCAGATGATAATGTCTGGTTATCTTCTATATCTTATGAGAAGAATTATAATCGGTGACTCCCTGTTTGTTGAATCAGTGAGAGTGTCTATCCTACTCTTCCCCAGCCGATAGGCTGGAGGGCCCAGGCCTATATCCACTAGAAAGAGGGAAATGGACCCAAGGGTTGGAATGGAACACATGCTCAGTTCTTCGAAGAAGATGGGGAAGAGGAGGTGTTGGGGAAGAATGGTGGGAGAGAGATAGCAAGTGCAATCCATGGAAGAGGTGAGCTGGAGCAAGGTTTCTCATGGCCTGAACCACTCAACCCTCAGCATCTAGTAGGATCTGGGCAGGGGGCAGGCTAGGGTTTGACTCAAATATGAAGGAAGAGAATTTACCATTTAAAAGGAATATCATGATATCTTCCTCTGTAACTGGAAGGATCGTGAAGAAAATCAGTGGTGATTCCAAAAATATTTGAGGATTGGGATAAAGAGAACAAACTGCTCAGATTGCCACAATTTTGTCAGTGAATAGTTTTAAGTGTCAATGTGAGGACAAGGGGGAGGGAAGTTGCCTGGGAACTTGAGGAGAGAAGATGTTTGGAACAGTCTCTGTGGGAAACTGAACAGCAACTTGCTTCACAGAGTTTCCCATTAGTTTTGATTCTCTGAATTTAAGAATGTGCTCTGGATGAAATTATGCCTTATATTCATTACCTTCAAAAGGCCATTCCAGTTAAAGATTTTACTCCAGTATCAACACTCTTATATTGGATAAGTTCATTACCCTTGCAGAAGGCCTTCCCATATTCATTATATCTATAAGGGTTCTCACCAATATGAATTCTCTGATATACTATAAGCAGTAAGTTCTCATGGAAAACCTAACTTCCTTACATTCATAGTTTTTCTCCAAAATGAGTTGCCTTGGGAGGTATTGTCTTGTATTTCACCTGAAGACTCTTTTTTGACTTCCTTCTCTCAATCTCAGAAGGGTTAAAACCTAACCACTAATGTCTTTAATCCCATTTCCTTATGTTTCATCTGAGAACTTGCTCCACTGTTTCTTCTTGCATTCTCAATTTCAGCCTCTCCCTCCTTCCCTACTTTCTACAATCAAGCTTAGGTCCTCTAGCATAAAACCTTGTCTCCTACTTAAATGAAACATCATAAATATAGAGCTGGAAGGGAACTTTTAGGTCAGTAAGTCCAGCTCCTTCATTTTACAAATGTGAAAACTAAGGCACAGAGGAAGTTAGCCAGGTTCACATGTTTAAGTAAATGTAATTTGTCTTGTAAGTATTACTGAGGTCTGACTGAATGCAGGTCTTTCTGACTCTAAGTCCCATGTTATCCTACCCGCAATACTATGCTTTGAGGCTAACCATACTGAAGTTCCTAAACTTCCATTCTTCACATTTCAAAACTTCTCTTATCTCTTTTATATAGACCTAGTAGTGGTAGAACTCAAGTCAAAGATGGTCAAACTATTTAGTTACTTTTTGGGCAAAATTCCAAATTGCCTTCCAGAATGGTTATATCATTCACAGATCTATCAACAGTGAATCAATAGACCTGTTTTTTTTTTAAAACCTTTCTAATATTCACCATTTTCTTTCTATACTCATTACATTAATAGGGTTTCTCTCCAGTATGACTTAAACTTGTTTGTAGGCAGTAGGGAAAGAAGGAGAGACTGAAATTAAGAATGCAAGAAGGAACAGTGGAACAAGTTCTCAGATGAAAGGGAATGAAATGGGATTAAAGGCATTAGTGGTTAGGTTTAAATCCTTCTGAGACTGAGAAAAAAAGGAAGAGAAAAAGGATTTCAGGTGGAATACAGGACAATAACTCCCAAGGCAACTCATTTTGGAGAAAAACTTTATGAATGTAAGGAAGTTAGGTTTTCCATACTGGTGAGAACCTTTATAGATGTAATCAATATGGGAAGGCCTTCTGCATGGGTAATGAACCTATCCAATATAAGAGAGTTGATACTGGAGTAAAATCTTTAACTGGAATGCCCTTTTGAAGGCCATTCAATCATTTAATTGGATGATTAAAACTGATTCTGTAGAAAGCATGATAAATGAACAGTTAGTAATTTATAAAAGGATTACTCCATTGAGGTTAAATAACATTATTTATAATAACTCCTATCATCAGCCCTTTCCTCCCTGGACCTTCACTATTACCATTATCCTACATGTGGAATAGAGCAGCTATATGTCACAGTTGATAGAGTGCCTGGATCCAGAGTCAGGAAGATTCACCTTCCTGAGTTCAAATCTAGCCTCATATACTTAGTAGTTGTGTGACCCTGGGCAAGTCACTTAACACTCTTTACCTTAGTTTCTTCATCTGTAAAATGAGCTGGAGAAAGAAATGGCAAATCACTGCAATATTTTTACCAAGAAAACCCCAGATGGGATAATGAAAAGTTGGACATAACCGAACAATACATATGAAATAGCTTTCCCCATCCTCTCAATCTTTTGAATTCCTATCAACTCTTTAAAACTCAGTCATTCTTTTAATATTAAGGTTACCAGTGCTGCATTTAAGTTGTCAATCTACTGTTTCCTTATTCTCACTCCTTGGTCAACTGAGTTTCTTTTCTGATCATATTTGTTGTCTTTTTGGTAACATGTAGCAACTTACATCCACCGTGTCTATGGTCACCAGCAATTTTTATTCTTCTGACATCATGATATTCCATCATTCACAGACATTTGCATCACAGGGAGAATATTCATGTTAAAAAGGTGAATTTTTTGGTATGTTGCTTTGCAAACCTTAACATTTATAAATGACAATTATTATAATCAAATAAAATTTCACTTTTTTGTGTTTTGCTGTTTAAAGAGCACTACTCACACAATAACACTATGAGGTAAATAATGTAAGTAAAATAGGTTATTCTCATTCCTTCAATGTTGAAACCAAATCTTAAAGAAATTAGGTGACATGCCCACAGTTAGAAGACTAACAAATGGTAGATAGAGTTGGACTCAAGCCCAGAGTTTCTAAATCCAAGTCTACTAAAATGTACTTTGTATTGAGGATCTGAATATAGTCCCATTTTTATTTTTATACAAATATTTCTCTTTTTTAAATTTTATTTTAGACTTAAGAGTCAGAACACAAATATAAAATGGAAAAAAGAAACAAAAATATATCAGAAACTTAAATATTGAAACTTAAATACAAAGGAAGGAAAAAAGCATGTTGTGTGCATAACAGAACATGAGAAGATTCAAAATATGTAACAATAAATTTTCACTTCAAGAAAGTCTGTATGATAAATAAGACACCTTGTATTGAGAATAGTCCATCTTTTCTTTGCTTCCTTGTAAGTTTTATTTTGTTCTCTGTTGTGCAGTTTTTTACTTTGCTCTTTTTTCCCTCCCTCTATTCCCCCCAGAAAGCCACAATAAAGTTTAGATATGTTTAAACAAACTCTACTCCTGATCTTTGTTATTATGTTTGTGCATATATCTCTTATTTCCTATCTCGTTTTTAGTAGTTCTGAGTGGGCTAGTAGCATTATTCCTCCTGGTATACAAGTAGCAGAGGCCTGAAGACTGACCACAAGTACTTTGGGAAAAGAGAGAGCTTACAGGTAGATCTATCACCAGGTTACAGAAAGTTCTGTAGTAGCAAGTACTAAGAGGTACAATAAGCAGCTAGATGGTACAATAGATCAAGCATTAGGCTTGGTTGGAATCAGGAAGACTCACCTTCATGAGTTCAAATCAAGCTTCAGAGACTCACTAGGTGAGTGACCCTGAGCAAGTCACTTAATTCTGCTTGCCTCAGTTCCTCATCTGAAAAACAAGCAGGAGAAGGAAATGGCAAACCATTTCAGTCTCTTTGCTAAGAAACCCTCAAAATGGGGTCATGGAGAGTTGGACACAAATGAAAAACAACAGAGAAAAGATAGAAAAAGTCAAGTCTAAGACACAAACGAATTATGCAATTAAAATGAGTGGTTAATAGTAAAAAGAAGAGCTATAAAAAGAAGTGGACTATAGAACATAAGAGAGGGAAGTGGCTTAAAAGGGATACATTTCTTTGTGCTATAGGGGAAGCAAAGAACTTTCAAGAAAAAAAGGAAAGAAAAAACATTGATAAAGCAAGTTATTGAGAGGTATTTGCTTTGTCTTCGAAGGCTGTATGTTTATATATGGGATTCAAGCATAGGATTGGGTTGAGGCACACTGAAAAGAGCACTGGATTTGGAATCTAAAGATGTGATTTCCAATTTCACCTCCGCCCTTTCCTATCTGTGTGACCCTTAACTTCTGTGGTCTTCAATTTCTTCATCTATAATGAAAGAGTTGACCTCTTTGAAACTCCAAACCTATGATTTCAGCCCTCCCTTCTAATTAATTTCCAATTAGTTGACAATTAAAATATATACAAATATATTTGAAACATTTGGTTGGGTTCGGTAAAATTTCAAGAACTGGTTTCTACTGAGTTCTATCTCATATGGGTCATGGATCATATAAAGCCTTTTAAAGACAAAGTTCTCCAGAAGGGAAGTTTCCCTTAAAGGTCCTAGTTTCAGAACCTCACCTTAATTCTTGTTATTCATACCACTATTTTCAAATGAAAAAGTCAAAGGGTGTTTCTCTTATCCTGAGGGCTGAAGCTGGGAGCACAGCAGTCACTAATAAATACATGGCAAGCTTGCTTCGGTGGGTTTTTCCCTTACTCAGGATTTTCTGTTTGATTTACTAGGTGATAGTTGCATCATGCAAGGCCAGTTTTATTTCAGCTCATCAGATGATTACATGCATTACTTCCAAAGAGGCTTCAATTCCAGATTCACTCGATTGCAAAATGAAATATTCTTGAGACAAATGACAATATTCAGGGGTTTTATTCTTTTTAATATGAGAAATTCCCTTTACATGGAAGAATTTTTTTTTCAATTTCAGTAATCCATTCACATTATATTGTGTATGGGGCTTTCATCAGTGTTGACCTAGGCACTATGCCACTGTATATATAGTGTTACCATCTATATGTCTCTGTAAGATAGACGAACAGTTTAGCTCTCTAGGAGCAAGTTATCTGGTAATCTTAGTCATTTGGAATACAAGAGAAAGAATGAAGAGCTAAGCCAAGACATGCCTCAGAGACCTGGTCCATGTACTCATGAACTGAAATGCCCATACAGCATTATGCACAAGAGAATCACCCTTTGTCTGACTCAAAATCTCCCCAGGACAGGCCTGAAGAAGGGTGGAGGACAGGTCACACTGCATATGATGCTATACATGTCTATGTCCAAGGGGAAAGTGGTGGAGATTGTGGGAAAGAACAGAGCTGCTGGCCTTTTGGCAAGTTCTTCATGGAAGCAGTCCTGTACTGGAAAGTAAATGCCTTAAGTGGGACATATAAAGGCAAAGTTCAAAGCCAGGCCCTGAAAGATAAGACAAAAATAATAGAAATGCATGGTGTTCCCAATGTCTTAGTGTCATTTTAAGCTATTTAAAGTTATTAAAGCGGGGGCGGCTAGGTGGCGCAGTGAGTAGAGTGCCAGCCCTGGAGTCAGAAGGACCTGAGTTCGGATCCGGCCTCAGACACTTAACGCACACACAAACAAAAAAACCTAGCTGTATGACCTTGGGCAAGTTACTTAACCGCAATTGCCTCCAGAAAGCAAAAAATAAAAAAAAATAAAGTTATTAAAGCTTGGATTTGCAGTAGGACTTTTGGTATTCCCCATGTATTAGTCTCATCTATAAAGTATTAATAAATGTTTTTTTTAATTGACTTGACTGTAATTGAATTGAATCCAAAGCTGGCCTGAGTTTCTCGGGGAAAATCGCATTGCATGGACAAGAGAAGGTTTCAAGTTGATGAGAGCTAATTGGGAGTTATAGTCACAACTGTTGTTTCAACAGCATCTTTCTGAGCAACATGGGAATTTAATTGGATATTTGGATGCAGGAAGGGCCTTGTCATGGGCAACTTGGCCAAGTCTAAAGGAAGTCAAAGCCCTTCATAACCCAGACATTTTGAACTCAGGTTTTCCTGACTCTTGGCCCAGGGCCATATCCACCATGACACTTAGTGGCCTCATACATCATGCTTTCAGGCAGACAATAAACATTTATGAAGTGCTTACTATGTGTCTGGCACTGATCTAAGAATTAGGAGTACAAAAAGAGGCAAAAACACAATCCTTATTCTGAAGCAATCGTAAGCTAATAGGATAGATCATAATCAGGGGAAGGTAGCTAGAAAAATAAAAAATTTAAAAAAAACTCAGGAGACACATGGTAACTTTCTTACTATGTATTGGACACTATGCTAAGAATTAGGGATACAAAGAAAGGCAAAAACAGAATCCTTATTCTAAAGAAATCAAAATATGTTCATTCTCAAAAAGAAACACGACATCAGAAAGTGGTATCATGGACCTGCAAGTGAATTGGATTTAAGTGAGAGGGCAGAGCAAAGTCACCAGCCTCACTCTCTCCTCTAGAGCCACCTGGCAAAATAAAGATCAGGACAATTGGAGATGCCCGGGATACAGTGGACTCTGGGCAATACACTTTTATCAATAACCCTTTGTACTGAGACTCTCTGAAAATTCTATGCCCCATAAAAACTGAAACAAAATTGTAGGGTGCATCTGCTTAAAAACCAATTGATAAGTGCATCATGAATATCCTTAGACTCTGCTTTCCAAATTCTGAGTCAATGAAGGAGAGTGTATCTCCTTTGAATAGACCTATTTACTTCTTTATGTAAATGTTCCTCCCTCCACTGACACTAGCATCTACTTGTATGTACTCTGAAATATACTGTTACTTTGATATTGACAAATATTTTTAAAACACCCTTATTTTGATCTTAATATTCAAAGGATGTTTAAAAAAGTCAAAATTTACTTTTATCAAAATCCAGGATCAATTTTGGAGCTTCTTTGGGTGCTTCAAGTATTATACTGATATAGTATAACCTGGTTTAGCTGGTAGGATGAAATAAGCCAACCTAGCTTGCTTGGTATTTAGGGAAAAGGAACCATAATAGAAAAAGTGATCCCTCAGCATGCTTCCCTTAAGTATGCATTCTTTCTTCAGATCAGCTTATGACAGGACTTGTTCTTGGATGAGATTTTAGTCCTCTGTTGTATTTATTCAGATCCTTGGCTAAGGGAAAACAATAAGGTACACATAGAAAAGAGCCAGTGCAGTAGGATTTTGTAACATCCTGGCATTGTGCTTGGCAAAGAACTGGCAAATATAGTTGGGCTACATAAAAGACAAGCATTCAGTTCTGAGAAAAGCTCCTTGAAATTCTTTATTCAACCTGTATTAACAGGTAAACCCTCGTTATACTTGGAGTACCAGAAGCTGTCACTCAGGAAGTTACTAGTTTCCTTCAAATCCAGAACCTCATCATTCCAGTTTGATTCAATCAGAAAGGAACTGCCTTGTTCACCTTCTTTCTTGGGCAATCTCCTTCTCCATTATCTTTTTGATCATTATGATGCTTGGTTTCAAGGAAGCCAAAGAAAATTCAGATGTAACCAGAAACAACATAAATGTGTCAGCCTAGAACAGAAAAGTGGTCTATTCAATCTAGTCACCTGCTTTCCATAGTAAATAATGCCAAATGCTTCAGAGAAAGCTCTGAGCCTCTAAGACACACCTACATTATACAATTGTGCAATGATATTCATAGGGCATTTTTTTAACCCTGACCCCAATTGATGAATAGTTAACGCCCTAAATTTTCAACATAAAAAAACCTTGAAATATTATCCCAGTTGGTATGCATAGTCTCAACTCTTAATGCATTCACTCATTTAAAAAGAAAAAAAATTGCCCATCCCTAATCCCAAGTCTTTGATCACAAGAATAATGCCTAGCACTAACTCAGGGGCCAAAACAAAACTTATGGGCAAGCTTTCCTGGCCTCCTTTCAGGAGGGACCTGTTTTTTTGTCAAATACTTTTAAAATGACGATCACTATTATCCATGATGAGAAGAACTAGTAATAGATGATGGCCAATTATACAGTTAACTGAATCTTGTTCAACCAAAATAGCAAATAATATGATAATAACAATTACAACTTACTAGGAATAATAGATCCTTGAAAAGGAACATGTAATTTACCATGGTCCAAAAGCATTTTGTGCTCTATATAATTAGGTTTGTAAATCAACATACCTCTATAAACAAATCCTCAAGGAACAAAGTTATCTTGGAATTAGAAAGGATTGGGACAGTTCTGATGTTCTTATCACTACTCAGTAGGGAGAGTGGTTGATGAGTAGATGGTAGTGGCAGTATTTCAGACAAGCCAGGGCCTGGTCTTGGGCCAGGCCCATGAAAAGGCTATAATCCTAGTTTCATCACTTGGAAGTTGGGGCGTTACCATCTAGGTCACAGCTGTGTACAGTCTTGGTATCTCTGGGTGGGGACATCACTCAAAACAGCAGGAATCCTGCCCACTGCCCTCTTTAAGCTATGGATTAGTCTGCTTAAAGAAAATGTAAAAAAGAAAACCTATCCTGCTAAGGTACAAGGTATCTTTCACAGTTGGCAAGACGTGTAGTCTATATTATTGCCACACTAGTATCAAAATTTCTGACAAAATAGTAGAGCAGTATATTGGAAAAAGCACTAACTGGAGTCAGGTGACATGGGCTTACGTACTGCCTCTGACACCAAGTACCTTTATGAACTTGGGTAGGTCTCTTAACTTCTCTAGTCTTCAGATCCTTCCTCTTTAAAATGTCCTTTAAAATTTTTCCCATCTCTTTATCTATGATGAAATGAATGTGATAAATTGGAACAAATCCTTTCCTTATTTATATTACTATATATAATGCTCTTATATTAAGCAACAATTCAAACTTATGAATGAATGGATGGATGGATGGATGGATGGATGAATGAAAAGAATTTATTAAGGGCTTACTTTTTGCCCTGTAAGTAAAATGAGGCACTGTGCTAAGTCCTGGGGATAGAAAAACAAGCAAAATCCCTGTTACAAAGGAACTTACAGTCTGAGTTAGCTCTATTTAGCGCAATCTTCTTCTACTCCATTGCTCCTCTTTTCCTTTCAGTCAGTCAGCAGTTTCTTATCTTTCCTTTTTTCTTTAGGAACTATTCTTGGAAATTAGAGATGGTTTTGCTAACCACTAATCTCTCCCTGAATATACTTTCCCTCCTATCTGCCTTCTCCTTCTCACTTTTCTACCTGGTAAATTGATATATTTCTACATCAAATCAGGTGTATGTGCATGTGTATGTGGGCATGTCTATCCATTAAACTTCCTTTGGTTTCATATGAAACTGAGATTCATGTGTAGCTTCCTCTCACTTTTTCCCTTCCATGTCTATTTAGCCTTCTTCCTGGGTATCCCAGTTATGTGATATAAGAAGTTCTCAACATTGCTTCTTTACTCCTTCCTTATTATATTCCTTTTTATTTTTCCTTTAAGATCATCAAAATATAACAAAACTGCTCCTAAATCATTGGTTTCATTTTCTCTATGATCTTTGGAGACATTTGGGTTCTATGGAAACACTTGTTTCTTCTCTTGCTATTAGAATGCACGTACTTCATCATGTATTTCCTTCCAGTTCAAAATATTCAGATTTCAATTTTTCTCTTGACTTTGATGTTTGCATTTCAATGTATCTATTCAGTTCTGGCTGTCCTTACCAACTTTGTTTCATATGGAAGTCTTTCACATACACACACAAAATATCTTAATTGTTCAAATATTATCTGTGTAAGCATCAAAGTTATAGGATTTTTTATTGCAAATATAGGATTTGTTTTTATTGAGATCTGTAATTTAATTTCTTGGTACAGGAAGAGCCCTGTCATGGGCAACTTGGCCAAGTCTAAAGGAAGTCAAAGTGAGGAAATTTGCTCTGACGAGGCAGATAGCACCTGTTCTGTACCTTTAAAGTCCTAGAGAGTCCTTTGGGGTCATTGAGAGACTGGCTTACCCATATCATCAGTATCAGAGGGAAAACAAAACCAAATAATACCAAACAAGTTATTTTTTCAAGACTTTCTGTTTTTTTTTTTAATAAAAAGTTTTAATCAAACTTTTTGCAGAATTTATTATGAAATGTTGGTCTCCATTTTAAGAAGATCTGCTCTAAGTACTATTTTTTCAAGTCCTTGGATAAGGAATTTCTTTATTCAAAACAATAATACTCTCTTCATTAAGTAATGAGTGGGCTAAAGAAGAAATCATAGAAACAACTGAAATTTTCAGTGAAGAGAATGACAATGATGAGACAATATATCAAAACCTGTGCAATAAAGTAAAAGGAGTAATCAGAAGAAAATTTGTCTCTCTGAATGTAAAATACAGAAAAAGCAGCCCAAAGAATTGGGTATATGATTAAAAAAACTTAAAAAAGAACAAACTAAAAATCCACAATTAAATACCAAATTGGAAATCCTGGAGATGAAAGTTCAGATTAATAAAATTTGATGTAAAAATTATTGAATTAATAAATAAAACTAAGAAATGGTTTTATGAAAAAAAGAAAATATATCAACCTTTGTTAATTTGATTTAAAATAAGGGAGAAGAATATTAAATCACTAGTGCTTAAAATGAAAAAGGTAGGTATATCACTAATGATGAAATTCAAGCAATTACAAGAAGTTATTTTGCCCAATCATATGCCAATAAATTTAACTATTGAAGTGAAATGGAAGAATATTTACAAAAATATAAATGGTCTAGATTAGCAGAAGAGAAATAGAATATCTAAATAGACCTATTATAGAAAGATAAATTGAACAGGCCATAAATAAGCTTCCTTAGGAAAAAGCACCAGGACCAGACAGATTTACAAGTAAATTTTATCAAATATTTAAAGATTAACTAATTCTGATATTAAATTATTTGTAATAATAGACAAAGAAGGGAACCTATAAAACCCCTTTTATTAAATAAATGTGATATTCTTACCTAAAACAGGAAGAGTAAAAACAGAGAAAGAAAATTAGAGACTAATTTCATTGATGAATATAGATGCAAAAATACTAAATAAAACACCAGCTAAAAATCACAACAGTATATTACAAAGATTATACATTGTGATCATGTAGGATTTGCACTAAGAATGTAAGGCTAGTTTAACATAAGGAAAACTATTAACATAATTGATTATTATATCAACAATAAGAGTAAAAGAATCATGATTATATCAATAGATGTAGAAAAAGCTTCCCATAAAGTACAACACTCATTTCTACTAAAAAAAAAAGAAGAAAATGAAAACCACTTTAAAGTACAGGTAGAAATGGATTTTTTTCTTAAATTGATAAAAAAAATACCTAAAAGCATCAGCTAGTATTATTTGTAATGGGAATAAGCTAAAAGTCTTCCCAATAAGATCAGGGGTGAAACAAGAATGTCCAGTCTTACCAATATTATTCAATATTGTACTGGAAATCCTAGCAATAAGAGAGAGAAAAAGAAACAGAAGTAATCTGAACAGGCAATGTGGAAATAAAACTCTTTTTGCAGATGATATGATGATATACTTGGGAAATCCCAAAGACTCAACTAAAAAGTTAGTTGAAATAATAGTTTTAGCAAAGTATCATGACCTACATATAAAGCATATATGACCTACACATAAAGAGAGATTACGGGACAATTTGAAAACATGGAATATGCTACCTATCAGACTTATGGTTAAGTGAAAACATTATGGATAATCAAGAGATAGAGAGTAGAGTGAGATACAAAATAGATACTTTCAATTACAGTACACAAAAAAAAGGTTTTGTACAAATAAAACAAACAGAACCAAGATCAGAAGGAAAGCAGAAAATTGGCTGGAGGCATGGATTTTATAGACCAGTCCTTCGTTAAAAGTCTCATATCTCAAATATATAAAGAACTTTGTTAAATCTATAAAAATATGAACCGTTCCTTAATTGGTCAAAGAATATGAATAGACAGTTTTCCAATGAAGAAATCAAAATGATTTATAGTCAAATAAAATGCTCTAAATCATTATTGATAGAAAAATACAAATTAAAACAACCTTGAGAAATCTTTTTATACCTATCAGACTGCCCAAAATGATAGAAGGGGAAAGTAACAAATGTTGGACGGTATGTGAAAAAATTGGGACACTTCTACATTATTGGTGAAACTGAAGTGATCCAACAATGTATGAGAGTAATCTAGAATTAAACCCAAAGAATTATTAAACTGCCTATACCCTTTGATCCAATAATACCACTATTAGGTCTGTTTCCCAAGATGATTAGGGCAAAAGGAAAAGAACCTATATGATCAAAAATATTTATGGCAATTCTCCTTGTGATGTCAAAGAACTGGGAATTGCAGGGATACAATTGGTGAATGGCAGAACAAGTTGCAGTATATGATTGTGAGGAATTATTACTGTGTTATAAGAAATGATAAGCTCAATGATCTTAGAAAAACATGGATAGACGTCACAAAATAATGAAGAGCAAAATGTGCACAACCAAAAGAACGCTGGATAGAGTAACAGCTATATTGTTTTGAGAACAACTTCAAGAGACTAAGTCTTTTTGACTATTATAAATACCTAAATTAACTACAAAGGACATATGAAGGAAGATACTATCTGCATCCAGAGAAAGAACTTATAAATAGTATACACAGAATGGTTTTACATACACACACACACACATTATTTGTGTTTAATAGTCAACACCTCTAGTATGGGGGGGAAGGAAAAAAGAAAGTTGCATGATAACTTTATTATATATTTAAAAGGAATAGTAAGTTATACATAATAATAGATTTGCAGCTTCACGTACAATCATCTTTATTTCTATTCTACTGTGTTGTAGAAATGCTTGTTTTATTTATTAAGTTCAGAATAAAACAAATAAAATTTAAGAAATAATACTTTCTTTGTTAAATGTTTTAAAAACACTTCATAAGTTGTAAGATCCCTAAAGAGCTATTGCTGTAGTGATAGACAATACCAATCTGTGCAGAGGGATGGGTCCTGGACTTTCTGGACTCACCTTCCTTCTATTTTCCTGTTATGTTGACCTGTAGAATCTCTTGATGAATTATGGCCTGCTAAGGACCACCATTTTAGTAAATACCTTAGCCTTACTTTACCTGGACCTTTCTCCAGACTCCTCCTTCTCCTTTCCTGCCTCATTGCACTTCCCACCCCCTAAAGGGATATTTTTCATACTCTTCTCACTTTCTGAGTCTCTTTTAAAAAAAATTTTTTGGTTGGTTTTGGGTTGGTTTGGTTTTAGGCATTAGATTGTAAACTCCCCAAGGATAGGTATTGCAATGCTTACTTGTATGTATTTCCATAGTGCCTGGAATATGTAAAATAGTGGGGTCTCACAGATCATCACAGATCACCACGGACTCAAGGTCAGGAGGGTCAGGAGAACATGCAGCCTGCATTTGCAATATCAACTATGTGATGCATCAGACTTTCCTCCTTCCTTTCCCTCCCGCCTTCTCAATGAATTATAATGTTCAAATATCCCACAGCAGAGATTTAGGGATAAAGGCAACGTATCATATGTTGTCTCCCTACCAGTTAAAATACTGGAAAGTTTGAAGCAAAACTGAGAGGCAAGAAAATAAAAAGCAATTTCAAAGGGCAGTATTTATAGCGTATAAAAGTCAAGCAGTGAGGCAATAATAGACTAACAGCTCACATCACATGCCAAGATAAGGTGAAAATCAGTACATAATTTAGATATAAAGGGTAATATCATAAGTAAATGAGGAGAGTATGGGAAAAAGTACTTATTAGATCAATGGATAAGGGAAGATTTTACCAAATAAGAGATAGAGAGGATCATGGGAGGTATTTTTATGATTGTTGCTGTTCAGTTGTTTTCCAGTTATGTCTGACTCTTCATGACCCCTTTTGGGTTTGTTTTTGGAAAAGATACCAGAGTAGTTTGTCATTTCCTTCTCCAGCTTATTTACAGATGAGGAACTGAGTGACTCAGACAAGGTTAAGTGACTTGCACAGGTTAACACAACTAGAAAATGTCTGAGGCCAGCTTAGAACTCAGGTAAATGAGTCTTCCTGACTTCAGGTCAAACACCCTATCTACTGGACCAGCTAGCTGCCCAATTTTGATTACATGAAATTAAAAAGTTTTCACATAAATAAAACAAAATGTAGCCAAAATGAGAAGGAAAGCAGGAAATTGGAGGGAAATTTTCACAGCAAGCTTCTCTGATAAAGGTCTCATTTCTCAAATATATAGGGAACTGAGACATTTATAAAAATATGAGTCATTCCTCAATTGATAAATGGTTGAAGGATATGAGAAAGTAGTTTTCAGAAGAAGAAATTGTTTATTTAATAGAAAATATGCTCTAACTCACTGATAATTAGCAAAATGCAAATTAAAATAGCTCTGAGTATACAACCTCATACCGATAAGACTGGCTAAAATGACAGGAAGTGAAAATGCCAAATGCTGGAAAGGATGTGGAAAAATTAGGACACTGATGCACTGTTGGTAGAGTTGTGAACTACTTTAAACATTCTGGAGAACAATTTGGAACTATACTCAAAGGGCTATAACACCATGCCTACCCTGTGACTCCACAATACCACTGGTAGGTCTGTTTCCCAAAGAGATAAAAGAAAAAAGGTAAGACCCCATTCCTATGTTAAGTTGTTTTTCAGTTCTGTCTGATCTTCCATGACCACATTTGAGGTTTTCTTGGCAGAAATACTAGAGTTTGCCATTTTCTTCTCTATCTCATTTTACATAAGGCCCTAAGGCAAACAAGGGTAAGTGACTTGCCCAGGTTCACGTAGCTAGCAAGTGTTTGAGGCCAGATTTGAATTCAGGAAGATAAGTCTTACTGACTCCAGGCCTAGCACTCTATTGACTGTGCCACCTAACTGTCCCCAAAGAACCCATATGAAAAAAATATTTATAGCAACTTTTTTGTGGTAGCAAAGAATTGAAATTGAGGGAATGACAATCAGTTGAGAAATGGTTAAACAAATTGTGATGTATTATTGTGATGGAATATTAATATATTCTAAAAAATGACAAGGGGTATACTTTTAGAAAAACCTGGGAAGGCTTATATGAACTTATGCAAAGTAAAACAAGCAAAACACAGCAACAACAAATACAATGATCAACTGTGAAAGACTTGGCTACTCTAATCAATCCAGTCATCCAAGACAATTCCAAAGACTCATGATGAAAAATACTGTCCACCTCAAAAGAGAAAGAAATGATGAATTCTAACAAGATTGAAGTGTTTTTTCTTCATTTTCTTTATTTTTAATTTTTTTTGCAACGTGGCTAATATGGAAATGTTTTGCATGACTACACACATGTATTGGGTATCTTTTTTTGCCTTCTCAATGGGTGGGGAAGGGGCTGGAGGAAAGGAGAAAATTTAGAACTCAAAAAAATTTTTAAAGAATATTAAAAAAAAATTTTCAAGAGAAGCCAGCATATGTACTATAGTCACCCCATGAACTAGTAGATCCATAGATGTTGGTACTTTTGTGGTTACTGATACTTGGAATGGGATATTGTTTATAGGGTCAGATAAAAATTATATGCATATGTGTATGTATGTATATACATATATGCATATATGTGTGTAGATATACATATGCATATATATTCCATATTGAAGTAATTAGGAGAATGACAAAATCAATGTTCTAGCTCTTATTCCAAGACCATGGCAGATACATTTATAACCTTCAGTAAATTTTATTAGCATATAGAAGTTTGTACATATACTAATTTTTTTACTCCTCTGCTATACTGAGAAACTAATGGACTAACTCTCCATTTATAGAGCATTTACTACTAAATGGTGAAAAGCAGACAAAAGAGACTGATCATTTCTCCAACCTACAAAAAAATTAAGTCCTTGAATTTAGGGCAATCCCTTTTTATACCCCAAGGAGAGTACTGCCTCAGAAACTTACAAGTAGAGACCAGGGATTTACAAGGGGAAGGGGAGAGAGGAGGAGGTGAGACTGTTGACAAATTCTACTTCTCCTATATCTGTAATGTCTATTTTTCCACTCTGAGCTGAGAGGCAGCTCATCATAGTGTATAGTACTAAAGTTGGAATAACTTAACATCTCTGAACATCAGTTTCTTTACATATAAAATGAGGATAATAAATACTGATACTACCTGCCTCCCAATAGTTGTTCTTAAGGATCAATGAAAACACAAGGCAATTCAAAATCTTAGCTTTTAACTTTAATAGTCTAAAACTATACCAAGTCTTTGGGGACCCATGATATATGTAGACTGCTTTGCAAACTTTAAAATGTTGCAAAAAATAACAGTTGTTGTTATTCTTATTATTCCCCAGAAGAATTTGGATGACAGACATGGTAAAATAACTTTATCCCACCTCAATGCTTGACCCACAATTATTAATTTAACAATGAATTTCCCTAGGACTGGCCCTGCTCAGAAGCTATGTAGGGAAAGCAAATCATATACCAACACATTATTATTGGAACAATACAAAATGTGTCTGAGTTTTAAATAGCACAGAACAGAATGCTGATTTCTGAATATACTTTCACTAAAAATGGATTTGTATTTTTCAAGGGTTCCATTGCAATATTCATTTCTCTCCATTCACACACAGAAACACACTTGGCTTCTTGATAATGAAACTTTCTCTCAGTCATAGAGGGTGTAAAGCTTATTTTGTCTTAACAGCCATTCCACCTCTCCCCCAAACCACATTATAATCATACTCATTACTGCTGTAATGATAGTAATAATGTTTTATGCTTCTGAAGCATTTCTTACATGATCTCAAAGCATGACTGCATCATGATTTTAAAAGTCAAGAATTCTCTCCTCCTCTGGAGCTAGTGTTTATAAGGAGGGTGGAGAACTTTCAGACGTGCCTGACACCAGCAAATAATGAGAATTATGAGGTACCTTGCACAAATTCATCTCTTTTGTTTTACTAGGAAGAGGGGTATTTTTACTGACACAGGTCAAGGCCTGTTCCAATGGGATGCACCATTACAATAAAAACCTAACTCTTTTTCCACCTCTGACTTGAACTTGTGATATGATGGCAAAAATTAATTTCAATAAGTTATCAGCGTCTTTTGGCTCAAATCTGCATAGGTAAAGATCAACTGACCATCTCTTCCTTTCTTAAGCTGAAGCTTTGAATTTAAAGCAAACTTTCTGAACAATTCTAAAAAATAGTCCTGAATAAATAGGCTTTAATATTTTTTGGAGTCCCCTAATCTGGGCACCATGATATGAATAAAAGATTTGATCAGAATCAGGACTGACTTTGCCACTTGTTACCTCCCTATCCTTAGGTAAATCAGTCAATTTGTACTGATTAAGTACTTATTATAGGCTAAGAGCTGGAAATACAAATAACAAATACTAGTAGAACGATAGTTCTTGCAGTCAAGGAGTTAACATTCTAATAGGGGAAATAACACATAAATAGAAGCTGAAAAAGGGAGGACACATTCTATGTGGAAATGATAGAAGAAGACTGTAGGGCAGTCTAAATCTCAGAACCTCACAGTGTTTTGTTTTGTTTTTAATTTTTAAAATGAGGGGATTACATTTAATTAGCTCTAAGGTCTCTTCTAGCTCTAAATCTATTATTCCATGATCCTATGAGTCATGCTTTTGATGATAGGAGTACCTCTGATAATGTCCCAAGGGAACCATGGGTAAATCATTATAAGAAAGCCAGATCCCAGTTTGGGATTATAGGGACCTATTTGTAAGGCAGTTCCTTTCCTTTCCTAATCTCCCAAAGAAAAATAATCTAAG
Source organism: Gymnobelideus leadbeateri (assembly GCA_011680675.1). NCBI lineage: Eukaryota > Metazoa > Chordata > Mammalia > Diprotodontia > Petauridae > Gymnobelideus > Gymnobelideus leadbeateri. The sequence goes on along the minus strand of WOXC01007459.1, from coordinate 43,241 downwards.
GCATCCTACTCCTTGCTACAGTCTAGAACAAGCATATTGCCAGAGAGATTTGTGATAGAATAGGTATTTTTTACTTTACGGAGATTTCCCTCCCATCATGGCAGAGGTATTTTTTTCTGCCCATCCCACCTCCAACGTTATAAGGAACTCTACCTCTCCCCCAAGGTCCAAAAATCTCTCAAAAGATGTACACAGGAATGTTAAAAGGCAACTGGATTTATATTCCCCTATGATTTAACAACTGATTTGGGGTATAGATTTGTTACTTCAGTTCCTTCAGCCATTGTTACCTGTCCATAATCTGGGTCTTTCGAAATAGGATAAGGTTCTTAGACCTACTGTCCCCTTTTTTAAAAAAATTACTCAGTGCCCCCTGGAAATCTGCTTTCTTTAACCCTTTAATGGTTTTTAACATTTGCATCATTTCCAAAATATACATATATTTTTTTTTAAATGATGCATCTTATATTTAATAGTTTGCTGTAAATTTGTGGGGTTTTTCCTGCATTGAAATTTTGATAGTGCAATATTGCATCATGTAATCATAGAATATCATATTGTAAACAAGTCATTACATGCACATATTCCTACTGATGTATACTGAACTTCCCAACAATGCATTACATGCTTGTCTGCCAATACTTGCTTGTTAAGACCTGTAGGCTCCACAGAGGACTTGAATGATTATTGGTTACAACTTGCATTTTGTGTGCTTATTTGGAATATAATATAATCACTACAGCTTTAACTCTTTTATATGATAGAAAAAACATGTATGAACAGTTTTTCAAATTTTTCTCCTATTTTCTTCTTTCCCTATGCTTCTACCACCCCCTTATTTTTATTCAATGCTCCCCAATTGCACCCAAGGTAACTACCGCCACCACCCCATCTCCAAATGTTCCAGTCCACCCCCAGGAGGCCATATTGGTCACTTTGGGAACCTCTGTATAGGGTATCCTATCTTGTGTAAACTCAGAACACTGGACATAACTGTAGTAGTTATATTCTCTTGACTCTTCCTTTTCTACACCTGTTTATCTTAGTTAAGTTTTATACCTAGACACATACATACACACACACACACACACACACACACACACACACACACACACCCCACAAGAGAGTTTCCCAATTGAAGTAGTAATGCATACTTTCCTGTCTCTTCATAGTTACAAGTTCGTCTTGCTAGGTTCTCAGGGTTTACATTGTAGGAAAGGCTTATGTATGAAAATTTTGTAAATCTCACACTAAATTTATGCAACCAAAATGCCTACTTGGTTAAATAAATTGAGTTTTCATGCTTATCCACAATCACACAATTTTTCCCATGTACAAAAAGTTAATGGGCAAGATATAAGTGCATGAAGGCTCTGGCCAATCAAAGAAGCACACAAAACTTGAGGTGTGCCAAATTGGTGCCTTTGAAATTCTGACCAGTTCAACTGTTCTTTGAAACTTTGTTTAAAGTAAGGACTGCATTCACAAGTGTACCTAACTCTTCAAGACGCTGCCTCTCCCACAAAGGAGAGCCTTCTTCCCACCCCCATTGCCTAACGAGGGTATTGGTTCCCATTCCTAGCCAGCAGTCCCAGTGCTCATTCTGCAGCTACCAAGAAAATTGGCTGATGTGCCTTTTTTCTGCTTTAACAATCATTCAGCAGTTGGCTTGGTCTCATTGGCTGACTGTAATCCCCATTCAGAAATGTGGCTCGGAAGCACAACAGAACAACCCTTGTTCTCTCAGTAGCATTTCATGCCATCATCTGTCTGCCTAGAAAAAAGATAAAATGTTTCACCAAATGTCTCACCAAAATGATTAGTTAAAAATTATTGGTGGTTTTCTTTAAATCTGCACTGATATTTACTGGGGACATTTCAAAACCTACTGTCCTTTTTTCACATTCAGACATAAATGTGATCTCCAGGTTATGCTTAAAATGTGAGATCCCCAAGTAATTTTCATATTAATGCGCACTACTACTTTTAGATTCAAACCAGAACCTCAGAACATACTTGCCCAAATAACGACTCTCATTTAAAAATTTTAAAAACCTTCTTGGAACTATCACTTTTGAATTCAATCTATATTCCTCATTCTGGCCTCCAAGGTCCTACTATTTACTCCAATTTATCATGTCAGTTTGGAGGCAGAGGGGCATAGTGGAAACAGGGCTGACCTTGGAGTCAGAAAGACCTAGGATCATGTCCTATCCTTCACATATATTAATTGGGTGACCATGGACAAATCAATAAACTTCTTAGTGGCCAAGACAACTCTTTAAGACTAGTAAGTGACAAAGGAATTGTTTGCATAATTGGAGTTCACTATACCAATAAAATCACAGGCATGAGTCCCCCAAAACAAAATTATCTTTTTCCCATTCTCTTTGATCATTCACTAATTCAATAATAAAAATTATTCAGTGCTTCTTATATGCAAGGTACCATGCCAAGAAAATGCATCCACTCTTTTTCCTCTAGGTTGGCTCTCTGCTTTAACACAGAAGACATCAATTCAACCAATGTTCCGCAAGTCTAGTAGTATTTTCTTCCCATATCCATTCATATACCTATCTTCCAACAACGTTCTCCACAATCTTCTCCAACAAACCTCTTTGAAAAGAGAATTCTTCAAAGTTATTTCTCGATCAGTTTTGCTTATTTGTCCCTCTCTTCATCTTCTAATCATTTGTTTTCAGCCCTGGTATTTTCTACTTTAAATGTCATGGGTAGGAAGGGGAAGGGACATGAAGAGGGGAGAAGTAGAGGAGAGAGGGTAAGGATTTCTTTGGTGGCATATAGGAACCCCTGAAGACTGAGTAGATAGATGTGAAGAAATTAGCAAAAAAAAAACCAAGGTCAACTACAAAACCAAGAAGTTCAACATGATAACATATTGCATTGCCATATTACTTCAATATCCTGAAGGGTAACATTCCTTTAATTTCTAGTACTTTTACCACTATACCTCGGAGTTCTTATCCCCATTAACATGACCTCATTCAGGCTTGTGTTGTGTATGTTTGGGTTTTTTTTTAATTGTATCTAAAAGTACAGATAGATGCCCTTTAAGATAAAAGTTACTTGTTGCCTCAAATGTTAAGCAGATGGTTCATAGCACTGGTGTCATGTCTTAATCAAGAAATGGAAACAGAGACAGCAGGTTTTTATATTCTCTCTAGCATATCCCAGAACATTCTTTACAATGAGGCAGCCAAAAGTTATAAATATTTCCATTAGTCAAAAGATACCAAGATTGGTCTTCTCAGAAACAGTGAGAACTTTCCCGAGTGGAAACATTTACAAGAAAATGAGACAATCATTTTTTTTGGTAAAGAACTTTGGCAAGACATACAAACTATTATCTTATTTTCCCATCAGAATGGTTAAGAGATGAAAAGGTAAAGGAAATAAAAAGAAAGAATTAAGAAGAAAAAAAAGAAATGGAAGGAAGTTGGAAGAATTCTCATAGCTACTAGTGGCCTCCTTTGCTAAATAACCTTGTATTTATTTATTTTGCATCTATTTGATGAATACTTTTTCACATTCATGTTGTGTCTGCTCTGGTAGAGTAAGTTCCTTGAGAGTCTAGAATGACTACCTGTTGGAGGTATTATAGAGGATACTCTCAGTCAGGAACGGGTTGGATCTGATGGCTTCTGATCCTTTCTAACATAGACTCCAAGTCTGGGTGATTCAAAATAAAATGGATTTTTATTCTAGAATATAGTTACTAAATAAACCAGGAATTTGGAGGAATGACAACTGATGAAAAAATATCATTAATAATATACCCTTAATACTCTGAGCCTCAGTTTTCTCATTTATATGAGAATAGTAATATATCACAGGGTTATTACGAAACTCAAGTAAAACACTATACATAAAATGCTTTGCAAACTTTAAAATGTTAAATAAATTTCAGTTATAATAATTGTTTTGCATTTACCTAAAGCTTTCTCATTTGGTCCTCAAAGCATTCCTGTGAAGTAGGTAAGACAGTTATTACTACTCTAATTTACAGAGCAATGAACAGTTATGGAAAGATTAAGCAACTTGTTCAAAGTTATATTGCTAGTGGTTGGCAGAGTTAAAGACTAGAACCTAAGTTGTATGACTTATTACAGCCTTCTTTTAATGACACCATTTTGCCTCCATTAAGTCAATAGTAATGACTGCATCCATTTATTGAATAGTCCACCATTCTGTTTTGAATAGGACTAGGGATTGTTAGCGTTTGTATTTCTGATCACTGCCCCAAATCTTCCTTTTAGGGAGAAGGGGAGACATATACTTATATGAACATAATGATAGAAAATAAGAACACAACAAACTCTTCACATATATTACTTGCTCTAAATTATAACCAACACCCATCTGCTTTATGCAATAACATTTATAATTTGAGAACGACTACTTCAAATGTTATGGGCAAGGAACATAAGTATGTCACCTGAGAATGTTGTGTTGCCTATAACTTGTGATATGCTCAGGGTTAACAGTGGGGGTATTATGTAACTTTACATTTTGTTTTAGGTTCCTTGACTGTATCATTCTTTGAGTACTAATTGGTGATTGAAGAATGAGATTCTCCAGGTTTAGATGAGTCACCAAGAAATTAGAACTGTCCAGATGGAATGTCTTCTTGATCTAAGGATAAGCAGCGAAAAGAAGGGGCTCCTCTCCAAAAGAAAAAAAAAAGATGCTTAAGTTTTAAAAGGTATTTTGTAGAATGGCTGTTCACTGGAAATTCAAGGTTTATCATTTTTTAAACATCTCCCCTTTAAAGAATAAGAAAAATTATGCTTTTTCTCTTATGTTATACAGCAGCCTGATTTGTTTACAAAACAAAGTGATTTATTAAGAAAAATAAAACACTTGCTTTTGATATGTAAAAGAAAAGGCATATAATTACCACCCCCAAACAAAAGTCTAAAACCTGGGGAAACACATATTGGACTAAGAAAACAGAAAGGATGGGTGTATCAGTGTGACCATCCCATCTCTTTTCATCAGGTTTCACTTAACTAAGACCAGGCATTCAATTTCAGGGTAAACAAACAATTCCTAACAGGACATCCCGTCACAGGAGAATGAGAGCATCTCAATGCCTCTGAACTTCATGTAAGCACCAGCTGCTACTCCATTTCTCTTGGGAAAGCAAGTTATAAAGCCTCCTGATGACTCTTATAATTAAAGTGACATGAATTCCTTTCAGATTCAATCATAAGGGAAATGGTACACATAAAAAACGAGAAAATTCAAAAAGAAAAAGAGAAAAAAAACAAAGGAAACAAACCACAATCTCCACCAAAGCCTTGGTGGCCTGAAATGACACGAGTTGTAAGAAAAATAGACTAGATATTTTTAAAATCTGTTAGAAAAGAAATCCACAACTGAAAAAAAAACTATCTTCATATATAGAAATCATGATAACCAGAGTCATCATTTACAGCTTCCAAAACTGGAGGATTTTACAAAGGTGAAGGACTAAGGAAAGGTATCATTTTGACCCTCAGACATCCTTGAAAACATTTTTTTCAGAATAATGGCCCAAGTTAGTACTATTTTCTTGGCTCTCATTAAATTCATTTTGTATCAGTTCATGTCAGTTTTTCCATTCTTCTTTCTAATCATTCTGTTCATCTTGGTGTACAACACATTTAAACATCACACAAGAGGTCTACAACAATGTACATTTTAAAAAAACACACACATAAAACAATTGAAAAATGAATGCTACAAAATTATAAAGAACAAGCTTGGCCTTAAAGAAAAGAGATGAGAACAAATCTTCCCTTGCTTCTTTGGAAAGATTAAGAGCAGGAGGTCCCTATGGGTGTAGAACATTACAGCAGCCTTTTCATTGTATTGCTACGTTTCACTGACTTTTCCCCTCATCTTCCTCTTTTTTTTTTTTGTATTATGAAGAATCGTTCTAGCCAGGGAGAAGAAAGGAACAAAGGGAAGGGTTCTAGATCATGTTAACAAAAATCTATTAAATAAATGGGCTGATATCACATGATGTCTCAACAGTGAGGTTCATCAACTATAATTGTCAAATACATCAATGTAAACTCACTTTTTAGGTAAATTGAATATCTTCTGTTTCTTATTAACTACTGTGAGATATTATGGATCGATTACTTTTCTTTTTCATGAGCTTTCTCTTTTTGATACTCTCTTTTTCCATCTTTTTTATCTTGAGAAAAAATCCTAAGGCCATTATATTGTGTTTTCAAAGGTCTTCAAAAGAAACATCTGCCTGAGGGAAATTTACCTTTCCACTGGTAGGTTCTACTTCATATGAGGAAGTAGCCTACTATACTGATACAGACTGCCATACAGAACTTCTAGGATATGGGGAGACAGCAAAATAAAGGTCCTAAAGGGGAGGTGGGAGTGGGCAAGGGAAAGTAGAAATGATGAAATACAATATATTTTTGTGCCAAACTTGTGATTCCACTTAGTATAGGGCAGGCATGTGCTGAAGCCAACTTACACTGACTGATTCAAGAGAGTTGAGTGTTAAATTTTCATTGCAAGCATTTATACTTCTGAAATTGCTTAATTCTACAAATTAAAGTTAACTTCATGATTTTGTTGATTGTCTAGACTTAAAGTAATGGGGAGTGTGTTAATAATGCAGATTAAACTGTAAAGTGTGTCTTATGTCTTTGGAATGATGGCTTTTAAACATTTACCAGAACACAGTTGGTAGGGGACTCTGTAATTTGTCCTTTTAGAGAGCTGTAGAGTTGTCTTAGGGCATTTACAGGTTAAATGACTTTCTCAGGGTTACAGAATCACTAGGTAACAGAGGTGAGATTCAAATACAGGTCTTGAGATACTGAGGCAAACTTGCCATCCACTCTGCAATACTGCCTCTGATAATGATACCATGTTAGCCAATAATTATAAGGCTTTTCAGCTATACTATCAACCTAGTACAATTGGTCTCGACTAAAACTGAACTGGGTAGAAAGAGCCTTTTTTAGTGACTTTTTCCTTTATATTTCCAAAACCTATGAAATGACTCTGCTAAAACTTAGTTTTTAGGTGCTGCTAGGTGGCACAGTGAGTAAAGCACCAGCCCCAGAGTCAGGAGTACCTGAGTTCAGATCCAGCCTCAGACACTTAACACACACACACACACACACACACACACACACACACACACACACACACACACACCAGCCATGTAACCTTGGGCAAGTTACTTAACCCCAATTGCCCTCCAAAAGGCAAAAAAAAAGTTTTTATACCTGTCATCTTACATATCTCCCACAATAGTGACTGAATACCATCATTAATAGCTAAGTTTGTTGCCTAAACCATTAAGTTTCTTTTTCTTTTTTTTTAAACAAATACTTTATTAAATTCTGTTTTACATCATTCATTTCCGCCAGATTTTGAGTTACAATCATTTTCCCCCCATTATTCCCCTACCCAACCTCCCAGAATAGCAGTCCCACAAGATATCGCTTCCTCCAATCTGTTCTCTCCCATACCTTCTCCCATACCCCCATCGACTTTTCCATTAGAGGAAGATGAATCTTTGTGTCCCAATGCCTGCACATCTTATCTCCCAATTATAGGCAAAAGAGTATTAATAATAGTATTTATATATATATTTGAAACATTTAATGTTACGAACTTGAATTTCAGATCCATTTCCTTCCTCCCTTGTCACCCATTCCTTCTTGGTATATAAGTAATTCAGTATATGTTGTACATGTCTAGCTATGCAAAACATTATCATAGTAGATATATTGTACAAGGCTGCTTATAATTCCTCCCACTCATCCCACCCCCCACCTGGTCCATTCCCTACATGATCCTGTCCCTCTTCTATAGTGGGTACTTCCAACCTCCCCTCACCCCAAGGATGCCCTCCCATCCATCATCTCTCCTCTCATCCCCTTTCCCCCTATCCTGCTGCAGGTTGAGATATCCCATTTAGTATGTATGTCATTTTCTCCCGGAACCAAATTCAATGTGAATGTGGTTTTTCCTTTTTAGCCTTCCTTATTCTCCCCCTCCTTTGCACCCACTTCCCCTACATGAGATAGTTTACCCTACCATGTCTCTCCCCATCTCCTCTTGCCACTTTCCTCTCTCACCTCATAATTTCATCCCATGAGTACTCTCCCTTCCCAACAAAATCAACCTATGCCCTCTATCCATATATAACTGTAACCATATACACACACATTCACATATGTATTCGTATGACCACACCCCTTCTTCCATTATTTTCATAGTGAGAAAGATATCATCAGTCACAGATATTGCTTTTCCATATAGGAATGTAAATAGTTCAACTTTGATAAGTTCCTTTTGATTTCTTTTCTCTGATTACCTTCTCAGGCATCTCTTCCTTCTTGTGTCTGGATGTCAAATTTTCTATTCAACTCTGGTTTTTCCTCAAGAATGCTTGAAAGTCCTCTATTCCACTGAATGACCATATTTTCCCCTGAAACAAAATACTCAGTTTTGCTGGGTAGGTGACCCTTGGGTTCATTCCCAGTTCTTTTGCCCTCTGGAATATCATATTCCATGCCCTTTGATCCCTCAGTGTAGAAGCTGCCAGGTCCTGGGCTATTCTGACTGTGTGTCCACAATATTGAAATTGTTTCTTCCTGGCCGCTTGTAGTATTTTCTCCTTGATCTGGGGATTCTGGAACCTGGCTATAATATTTCTGGGAGTTTTCTTTTTGGGATCTTTTTCAGGAGGTGATCGGTGGATTTTTTCAACCTCTATTTTGCCCTCTGGATCTAAAACATCAGGGCAGTTTTTCTTGAGAATTTCTTGAAGGGTGATTTCTAGGTTCTTTCCTTGATCATGGCTTTCAGGTAGTCCAATAATTTTTAAATTGTCTCTCCTGGATCTATTCTCAGGTCAGTGGTTTTTCCCATGAGATATTTCACATTGCCTTCTAATCTTTCGTTTGTTTGGATCTGCTTAACAGCATCTTGATTTCTCATAAAGTCACTAGCTTCCATTTGCTCCAGTCTAACTCTGAAGGAATGAATCTCCTCAGTGAACTTTTGAGATTCTTTTCCATCTGGCAAATTCGACTTTTTAAGGCATTCTTCTCCTCAATGCCCTTTTGGGCCTCCTTTGCCATTTGAGCTAGTCTATTTTTTAAGGTGTTGTTTTCCTCAGTCAGGCTGTTGACCCTCATTTCATACTTTTCCTGCATCCTTCTCATTTCTCTTTCTAATTTTTCTTCCACTTCTCTTATTTGATTTTTAAAGTCCTTCTTAAGGTCCTCTATGGCCTGCAACCCGCTCATGTTTTCCCCTGGGGCTTTTGGAGGAGGACTTCTGACCTCACAGTCCTTTTCCCGCTCTATGCCCCCAAAATAGGAGTCTAGGGTTGCATTTTCTGTTTCCTTTGCCTTGGCATGTTGCCACTTAATTGCTTGACTTTTGGGCTTGTTGCCACACTATGGCTTTAAGGCCAGATAGAGGAATTTTCGTCCCGAAAGTGTGGGGGGCAACTTCCGTTTCTGGCAAGCTGTAAACCCACCCACAACTTCCACCCTAGATCACAATCCAGATCCAGGAGGTTAAAGCAAGAGCGATTACCCCCCAAGACTGATCGCTGGATCTCCCCACGATTGTAGGCTGGGAGCCGGAAATGCCTCTGAAAACTACACAGTGGCGTGTCTCCTCAGTAGCTTCTAGCCCCCAGGGGAGGGAGCTGACGCATTCCCCAAATACAGGTCCCAAAGTCCATAGGACACTAACCTCTTACTTTGTCCTAGGCAAGTCTATGTTGATAATTCTGGAATCTCCACAGTTCCTGGTGTTCTGGGGTTCCTCCAGCTGGCTGCTGGCCCTGCTCACGTGGACCTGGACCTGGGCTCGGCTCGGCTCCTGCGCTCTGTGCGCTGCCGGCTCCCAGACCACTGCGCTGGTCCTTCCTGCAGGGTGCTGGGCTGTCCTCAGCGGGAGGTTAGCTTCTCTGTGTCGTTCTGTGGGTGCTGGGGCTCCAGAAGTTTTTCAGAGTCCTTTTTTACATAGTTTGTGGAGAATCTGGGGGCAGAGAGGCTTGGACGAGCTGTTTCTACTCCGCCATCTTGGCTCCGCCCCCCATTAAGTTTCTTAAGGAGCCTACTACTATATCTATACATGTATGTATACATATATGTGCACATATGTGGATGTGGATGTGTGTATATGTGTGAATTTGTGTGTATATATGTGTGTTATGTGTATTGTGTTATACATGTATGTATATAAATATGTATTTGCTAATAAAATGCTATTATAGTTTCATTTGCCTATTAATACCTGCTAAGGTCTTAGAGGGACAGTTTTAGAATCCTGCTAAGGTTTAAAATAGAGTTTAGGTCAGACAAGAAAAGTACATTCAATACATACTTGTTAGATCAGGGTAAGTTGTATGTATTCCTCAATTTTCCCAAAGCCTGTGACAAAGTTTCTCACTATTCTTGTAGAAATGATGAAAATATATACAGTTAGGCAGATTATGAACTAATTCAATGGCCAAATCCAAAGAGTAGATATTATTAGTTAAATGTTAATTTGAAGGCATCCTCTAATGGGACAATATAAGGATTTATGCTTGGTCCTATTCTGATAAATATTTTTTATCAGTGATAGATGAGGACATGATTATCAAATTTTCTTTTTTTTTTTTTGCTTTTTGGAGGGCAATTGGGGTTAAGTAACTTGCCCAAGGTCACACGGCAAGTTTTTGTTTGTGTGTATTAAGTGTCTGAGGCCGGAACCGAACTCAGGTCCTTCTGACTCCAGGGCCGGCGCTCTATTCACTGCGCCACCTAGCTGCCCCTATCAAATTTTAAGATAGCACAAGAAGGATAGCTTACACTTAGGAAGACAAGATGCTAATATGCACAATTACTCTTGGTTTCAAAAATCAATTTTACATGTAAAAATGAGGGGAAGCATAACAGTTGACAGTTCATGGTAAAGATATGGACATTTAGGGGACTTCAACATGAATCAACAAAATGATATAGTAGCCAAAGGGGAAAAAACCACTAAAATAACTGGGCAAGTCAATTTGTCCTGTTTGCCTCAGTTTCCTCATTTGAATAAATGAGCTAGAGAATAAAATGGCAACCACTCCAATGTCTTTGTCAAGAAACCCCAAATGGAGTCACAAAGAATCAGACGCACCTGAAAAGTACCTGAACAACAAAAGTGTCAAAGACAAAGGAGGTCATGGTATATCCATACTCTCTCTCTCTGATCAGTCAAATGATATTCATGGCATTTTTTTTTGTTCTGGGTAAAAGTCAATTTAAAGATTTTCATGAACACAATCATAGCACAAATTGAGATTAAGATATCTAATGTGGGGGCGGCTAGGTGGCACAGTGAGTAAAGCGCTGGCCCCGGAGTAAGGAGGACCTGAATTCAGATCCAGCCTCAGACACTTACTACACAAAAAAATCTAGCCATGTAACCTTGGGCAAGTTACTTAATCTCAATTGCCCTCCAAAAGGCAAAAAAAAAAGATATCTAATGTTCTTTGAGATCTTAAACAAGAAGTACAAACTATAGAGTGACTACATTCGAAGACGAATGCTACACCGTTTGGCTATCCTTGGCTTTTATTTTGAGGATGTGGGTCAAGAAGCACCTTTTCTCAGTATGCACAGAAGGAAAAGTCTCTCTCAACAGCTCTCAGCATCAAGGTACCCTTCCATTTTGCACTGTGAAATCTTTCCAACCATGAATGCTGCTGATTGCTTCTTTTCTTCCTCTCCTTATAATTGAGAACCCATGTTGAAAGCTTACTAAGTAACCAGAACCATAAGTATAACTTACTCAATGAACAAAATAATATGGAGGAAAAGAGACTTCAAAATGCCAATCATTACAGTGACCAATTATGACTTCAGGAATCTGATGAGGAGATGCCTCTAGGCAGAGATGTATTGAACTAGAATCACAGAATGGCATACAGGGAGGTCCTGATAAGTGTCAATAATGAATCCCCTAAAGTGGTAGCATTATTTGAATTTACATTATGTATTTCCATTGGGTTAAACCAATTTTCATATTTCATATAATTATAATTTAAAATAGTGTGACTTCAAACACATGTGACCACTTCAAAGGATTCACTATTCACACTAATGGGACCTAGACAGTTGTAGCCAATGTGTGGGTATACTTTGCTTAACTCTATTTATGGGGAAGGTTTATAAGGTGAGGGGAAGAGCTGGTGGGTAGTGATGAGAAAAAAAAAAAGATGAACATAAATTAAACATTTAAAATATTCAAAAGAAAGCAGAAGGAAGCTCAGAAAGGGAAACAATCAGGGCTATTTTATCTATGCAAATTTTAACAATCAAATTGTACATAACAACATAACAATTCAATCCCCAATCCTCTATTCTTTGTATATTTAAATATCTGTCTTTATAGATTTTTTTTTTCAAAAAAGCCCAATTAGATGACTTTACTGCCATTGCTGGTTGCAAACTCCTCCTTAAAATAACTTTCTACATCTGTTTCAACATTAAATACAGAGAAATGACAGAATAAAAAGTTACATAAAACCTCTAGAATCCAGAAATACCTTAAACTCCTCAGCAAAAGGACTTTACTATTCACTATTTATAAACTTGGAGAATGTAGGTCACACACATTATTCATGTTCCTACACAATAACAAACTTGAAGGACTATGTGTGTACCCTAACTAAACCACTTCCTATGACTCAATAATATTTTAGTCAATGTACTGAAGGTCTTATAGATTTGTCAAGTTCTTAAGACATGATGAATAATTTTTATTAAATAAATAATATTTAAAATTATAGGAAGAGGTATTCTCCATCTTTTAAAATGTGTTTAGTCAAAAGTGAGCATTTTCAAGGGTACATTTTCATCAGCTCTCAAAGGCGTGAGCTCAGATCTCAAGTTTCAAGATTCCCATTGTACTGCCTAGACATTCATAATCTCACAAAGACATTAACAAAACATTGTATAGCTAGCTGTTTTAGGTTTTGTTATGAATTGCCAGGTAAAACCCAACAATTTTAATTAGACGTATTTTATTCATGTATTGTGTTTTCACATTACATTCATTTCTGAATACATCCATTCATTTCTCCAAACTATACCCAGTGAGTCTTTAAACAAAGAGCTTTAGAAAATCAAAAGGAAAACATGTTCAGCAATACAGAATCACATCTGACAGTATGTGTACTATACTACACTTATTAGCTTCATTTTCTCTGTTTTTCTCCAAAGCCAAACTATTGAACAAAGCATTGAGTTTCATGTAATGTTTTGTTTATATTACTATTCTGGGACACCCTGTAAACTTTAAGCTTTAATTGCACAAAACTTCACTTCCTATATTCATGTACAACAATTTGCTTAACCATTTCCAATCCGTAGACATTGACTTTGTTTCCAGATTTTTACCACTAAAAAAGTGCTGCTATAAATATTTGGGTGCAAATGGAACATTTTAGTCACTTTTTAGCATAATTTCAAATTATTTTCCATAATGGTTAGAACAAGTCATAACTCTACTGATAGTTCACTGGTATATCTATCTTTCTATCTCTCCAATGTTAACTATCACTGTCTTTTTACATCTTTGCCATTTTTCCAGATGCAACATGAAACCAAACTGTTTTGATTTGATTTCTTGTTGCTAGTGCTTCACATCAGTCTTTCATATGCTAGTTAATGGTTTGCAGTTCCTCATTTGATAGCTCATATCTTTTGTCCACCTATCCTCTGACACCTACTAATTTCTAAAATCTCATAGGTAGCTGAAATGGTGATTGACCTTGTTACTGGAGTTGAGAATATATATGGGGGGGAGGGGGAAGGCAGCAAAGGCCTTATGTTAGTCCTAAAGAGTCTTGCAATACAGAGTAGTCACTTTCCCATAAAATTCTTATAACAAATATGGAATGTCAGTTTGATTCTTTTAGGCCAAATTTAGGCCATATTTATAGATAAAAATTTTACACAGTCATTCTGTTTTCAAAGAAGAAAATTCACTGCAATGAATCCATTTGTCTAACTCCTTACTATGATGAAAACACTGCTAATAAAGAGAAAGCAGGGGGCAATGCCAACATACCTGTGAATGACATTCCAATTCACAAACCACTAAGTCCTGGAAATACATGTGCACTCTCTCCCTTAAGTCTTGGTGATGTGTAACATTTTTCATGTTGATTCACAACTGAAACAATCCCATCATGGACTATTTTCCCCCTTCCCCCTGTGTTTATAAAAGGTTCTTTTTAATAAGTGTTTCTATCGCATGAAAACTAGTCAACTCATTCATTCTCTCAAACTTTTAGAAACTCTAAAATGACTGGTTTCTTTTGCTCTTCACTAAGGCACTTATTATGCTTCACTGTATACTTTATGCATATATGTGTGTATATGTGTGTGTATGTATACTTGAATATGTTTTCTCCCCCTCCAAGAATACAGGTTCATTGATGACAAGAACTATGTCTTATCTAGACCTTATATCTCCTGCAGTGCTCTGCAAATGTTGGTTGAATTGAAGAAAATTAAAACAATTGGAGAGTGGATAAAAAATTGTGGTACATGAATATATAATAATACTATACATAATATTACAAATTTGATGGATACAAGGAAGTATGGAAAAACTTACATGGTCTGATGTTAAATGAAGTAAGCAGAACCAAGAAAACAATATACACAATGACTGCAACAATACTAACATAAAGAACAAGGAAAAAATCAAAAGTAATGTTGCAAAACTACACAAACAAGCATGGCCGCAAAGAAGATATACGGGAAGATAATGCTACCCCACTGTTTGTGCTGGGATAGCAAGTTCATAGATGTGGACCATGGCATATGTTTTTAGACTATCTCAATGTATTGATTGGTTGTGCTGGGTTTTTATCTCTTTTTTTTTCTCTAAAAATATTATTTGTTATATGGGATGGCTTGCTGGGAAGGAGACAGAAAGGGACGTTGAGAGAAATTCTGGTGATGAGAGAAAGATATCCACAAAAAAAGTATTTTTAAAAGAAAATCATTGTTATGTACCTTGAGAAGATACACAGAACTATATAATTAAGATATAGAGTTTACTGGTCTCCTATTGGCCTTTCAACATAAAACGAATGCTCCTGTGTAGTCAATGCAAAGATGGTGTCCTGAAGACACCAACTTCAGCACTTTAGTGAACTGAGAATGGTCCCCAGGCCCCTGGTGAGTTTCTTTTGAATTTTCTTGTGCAGTAGTGTCAATAGCTTTACAGATAGTTGCTTGAGATATATTAGCTGCTGACTAGATAGGAATGGGACACTAGTCACAACCTATTCTATACCAGGACTCCTAATGCACCACAGAAAGATAGAGAGAGGGAGGATGATACATGGCATGAAAGCAGACACCAACATCAAGTAAAGTTTTAAGAATTAATTACTATATCATTCACCTGGTGGAGACTCTTTCTCTAACAGATGAATAAAAAAGAGATAAGGTAGAAAGTGAAAAGTCATTGCTTTCCCCTCACCCTCAGGAATCACAGGGATATCTACAACTCTCCCTCCTCCCTTCCTCAGTCAGCTGCTAGTTATTTCCCTTGAAGTTGTCAGGATATAGATTCTCCCTACCACCATGTGCCACTAAAGGGATTTTCCTTCAAAGGATTTCTAAAGATTCTACCTCAAAATCCTCAGAGAATTATAACAAATAAGTTAACAAAAAACTTCAACAATACATGAAAACTCAACCAGGCGAAATGTTATATACTTCCAGATTCAGTTGATATGTTGTTTGGTTTTGTGTATTACTTTATTCCCTTTCTTTTTTTGTTGCCTGGTGCGGGGAAGGGAAATGATCTATTAGAAAATGAAGGTGACATAAAAATAATAAAATTTAAGTAAAGTAGAAACAAAATTAGCCAAGAAGCCCAAAGCCATTGCCTATCCCACAAAATATTCACTAGCCTGTCCTATACTTGCCAGGAACATGTTGATGATGGAAATGATGGCAGTGAACATTAGCAGTCTAAAAATAGGTGGTGTTCATGCTGCGGGTCAGTTTCCATTTTTGGAAAAATGGCAATTTTCCTATAAATATGACATTTTTGGCCTTAGGCTTATTGCCATTGCTAATTTATATGGTTGATATAAAAATAAATAAAATATTCATTATATACATGAATAAATGTATATCCATAAATATCTTATATTTCCTGTAAGTACTTCATTCTACAGCTAGACGTTTTTGTATGAATCATGAACAAACAACCCTACCATGATGGTTATAGATGGGAGGGAAATACTAAGGCACATTTGCAAATGTGTGTGAGCATGTATGTATACATGTGTGTAGCATGTAGTCTGGAGGGTACTGTGGTAAAATGTACTAAAATAAGAATTTTTAATGCTAGTCTCTGCTCTGCCAGTTTTAAGACAAAGAAGTCACCCTTCAACTCTGTTTTTTTTTGGGGGGGAGGACAGTCTGAACTCATGCATCAATGTAGGGTATTACTAATCAGCAACTTGTCTATAACAGTTTTAGAGCTCTGTCTGGGATATTGTAAAAACTTGTTCACTACAGCTAGACTGTGACTGAGATGACTTCTGACATTAAGAGCTATTTAAAAGGGGAACTGAATGCCTTGGGTAGTAGTCAGTTTCCTTTCACTGGGGTTCTTCAATTGAAGTCTGAGTCACCATTCATGAGGGACATCAAAAGGGAGAGAGACCCTTGTTCAGGTATGGATTGGACTAGATGGTCTCTTCTATACCTTCTAACTCTGAGCACCTAAGATCAAATTTTATGACTTTTATATTCTGCCTTATTACATTTACTCTTATGAGATCTGAACCAACATTCTAGTCTTTCAAGATCTTGTTAGATCCTGACTATCATCTAACATGTTAAAAATCTCTCCTACCTTTGTGTCATCTGCAAATCTCTTAGTGCTACATAGAGGTTGTCCCAAAAGCCTTAGTATAGTTTTAACCTTTAATAGTTTTATATGCCTTTACTTGAATCACTGATGAAAATGTTGAACAGTACAGGGTAAATAACAGATCCCTAGGATCAAGTTGAAATTAAACCATTAATAAAAATAACCTAAGAATAGGGTCTGGTAATTAGATTTGTGCTTAAACCACATAAAAGCAGCCATTTTATCTCACAGGTGAGAGAACTGACTCCCACAGAGGTTGAGACTTCATGAGAGTTAACAAAAATTCTAAGTAGCAGCATCAGGATTTGAACTCTAGCCTTTTGACTAAGACTAAATCGAGTGGCATTTCCACTGTAACATACTGTTTCTGTCCTTTGCAATTGTAAGGCCAATTAAATGATTAGAGCAAATAACACTTTGAGCTCCAGTATTAATTCAAGGCATGTTGAGGGAAACAAACTGGATATACATCAATATATTATTTTCATACTGCATACATATTTTCACCAATCATCAAAAGCAATTGAGTGCAGACTCCAAGTTAACCCAAACAAAACTGGAACTTTGGCCATTGTAGAAAAGCCCTCACTTGGGAAGCAGTATGCCCATGTATTTCTCTCTTATCAATAAACTGGCAGATAGAAACGTCACTTCCAGGGTGGCTAGATGGTGCAGTGAATGGGGTACTGGCCCTGGAATCAGGAGGACCTGAGTTCAAATCCAGCCTCAGACATTTAACACAAAACTAGCCATGTGTCCTTGGGCAAGTCACTTAACCCCCAATTGCTCTACCTTCTGCCCTCCAAAAAGAAAAATAAAGGTCACTTCCACTCTCAGCCTGTAGCACCACTTCTCCCTGTTACCTTAAAAGAAATATCTGCCCCATACTCTATCCCAAGAACTTCCATCCACATACCCCAACTGCTCTAGGAATATCAAGGTCATTCTTTGAAGGGTACTGCACTGTCCTCTCTGAATGCTGTTGCACTGTCCTCTCTGAATGCTTATCTCTTCCAGCTTATCCATATTTGTATTTAAAGTTTCCATCAAATATGAAGGATCCATCTCTTGCATAGTTTTGTCAGACTGAGACAGAACGATAAACAGTACAACCATTTTACAGTCTCAAAATATCATTTCTCCTTTAATGATAATACAGTCAGTAGAACCAACTCTGTCCTCAGTACTAATATACTAACTAACTCCTGCTGAAATCAGCAGAACTTAAGAACACGAAACTTTGGTCCAGCTTTCTATTGCTATAGAATTTTTATTACCTGGCATATTTTGATTCCTCTGGACTGCACAGTTAGAGCAGGGTGACCCAGTTTGGGAGAAATAAGAAATGACCCAAACCACTGACCTAAATCCTGCTTTAGGAATTTTAAAATTACATCTGCTAGGTATGAAATAGGTTTTTTACTTTTTGTTTCTTTTAAAACCCTTTTCAAATGTTGAAGCTATACTCCTGAACTTTTCATACCAGTTTGGATTAAAAAACCAAAGGAAAAAAGTTTTCCAACTGGGGCAGAGGGAGAAGAAGATCATACTTAATGAATTCATCATCTGAATAAAGGCAGGAAATACCAAGGAACTTGATTTAAAAGATTCCCAAATCAGTTTGGCAGTCTGAACAGACCTACCACCCTCAGCACAAACCCCTTCCAGCTGCAACACCCCCATATTCTCATCTATATTCACCCCAGTCCAAATCCTTTCCAGTCTCTACCCTCTTCACCCACCCTTTCCACTTTGTAACTCCATCCATTATTAAACACACTGCCTTTTTTCATCCTCCATCCCTTCTTCTACCACCTTGCATTAACTTAAACCACTTAGCTTTTCCTCTAAGGAGTCCATATCTCATACCCTTCTTCAATACTGGCCACTTATTTTCCCACTCATAAGTGATAAAGGAATCAAAATATTGCTTTCTCCTCACCTCTACTCCCCATCGCAGATTCTTGTTCAGCCAGAATGACTCAACAATCAATCCTTTGATGTTAATGCCAGGTAACCATACTACCCTTTCTTGAACTTTGGTCACAGACATCTGCTAACCTTAAGGGCATCTGAGGTTAACCACAAAGGTTATCTGACCTTTATCAATTATTTCAAAACCTGACTCAATCTTTCTCTCCAATTCTTTCCTTGCCATCAGCCTCAGTTATTCAAATATCTACAATGATGACTCAAAATATCCTGGACTCTAGAGCTCTTCAACTACTATGACCTTTGTTTCTTCTCTATTTTAACTAAAGTAGTACTCACATGGCTTCACCAAACTATTTTGGAGATTCTGAGATCTGAAATTCCTTACATGATAGAATTAGAAGAGATCTCCAGGTCATCCAATCTTTCTCTTATCATAATTTCCCGTCCCTTTACTACATTCCTATGCCAGTTTCCTGTACCGTCCCATATTCTTTTCAAAACTTTTATTTTTCTCATTCACAATTCTTGGTCATCTCTACTACATGGTACCCACACTATGATCTTTTGCTACTCCCACTAGAAGTAAGAAGTCCTTGGTAACCTGGGCTCTGACTCGTGAGCTTTCACTTCATCTAGCTCAGCCTCCAGAGTACTACATCCTTCTCATCCTGCCCCAATACCATTGCAGTTTTATCCTTTAGTTCTTCTTTTTGTGTCATCTTCCACTATTCAAATACAAGCTCTTCAAGAGCAAAGACACACACATTCATTCTCATTCTCTCTCTCTCTCTCTCTCTCTCTCTCTCTCTCTCTCTGTCCCTCCCTCCCTCGCTTTATTCTACCTTCTCTTCCCCCCTCTGCTTATCAAATTTCATAGCATTTAATAAGGATTTTTCATCTCTTTAGTCATTCTAATTTTCAGTACCTTTATTCCTGCATATTCTCCACTTCCTTAACACTATTGTTACTTCACTTCCCTCTCTATCCAGTCTTAACCTAATAACCAAGATTTCAACAATGGACTCTTTCCCCACACTTGAATCTTCACTCTTCTCCAAGAACTTCCTTCTTTTTAAATTTTATTTTACTGACAAATTACTCCCATTTTGTAAGGTTTCCTGTAAATGAAGTAAAACAATTAAGTGAAACTAATAAAGCAGTAACCATCTAAAAGTGGCATGCAATGTTTCCCATCTATAGGACCCCTCTACATCTTTTTTATTAGCAGAAATTTATATTCTTTCCTCTTCTACCTCACAGATTATTTTAAAAAACAAACCTAATTTCTTGCAACAAATGTGCATAGCTAAGTTAACCAAATTCCCATGTTTATATACAATATAGACATATATGTGGATATATATGAATGTATATACATACATATGCATATATAGTATATGTGTATGTGTATGTGTATATGTATATATATATATGTGTGTGTGTGTGTGTGTGTGTGTGTGTGTCTAATTCTGTACCCTAAATTAATCACCATGATAAACATGGATCCTCTTGCTTCATAAATACTCTTTGTATTGATGATGGTTCTCACAACTTTCAAAGTTGTTTCTATTAACAGTGTATCTATGGATATAGATATAGATACATAATTATTCTTATTCTCCTCATTCATTTTCCACCAATTTTTTTATAAAAGTCCTCAAAATTCTTCACTGTTAAAATATTGATATTATAGTATAAATCATTCTTTGGGTTCTGTTCACTTCACTCTGCATCAGGGTCACATAAGTCATTTCATGTCTTTTTAAAATCTATTTTTTCATTTCTCATAGCGCAATGGTACACCAAAACATTAGTATGCCACAATTTATTCAGTTACTCCTCAATTGATGAGGACTTTCCATTAGTTTCCAGCTTTTGCCACCACAAAAAAGAAATATTATAAATATATTTATACATAAAGGACTTTTCCCTATCTCATTGACACTTTTTGTGTATGGCCTTAGAAATAAATGGTAATAGCTGGGTCAAAGCACATGTACTGCCTACTAACGTTTTGTGTGTAATTCCAAATTGCTTTTCAGAATGGATATACCCATTTACAGGTCTATCAATCTATATTGGGCCTCTTTTCCCCATAATGTCTCCAACATCTATCATTTTCACTTTTTCTCATCTCTGTCATTCTGGTGACTCTTGCTTTAATTTTCTTTTGTCTAAGTAGTAGTGATTTGAAGAATTTTTATATGGCTATAAATAGCCTGGGCTTACTCCCTTCAGAACTATCTGTTTATATCCTAAAACCATTATGAATTGTGGAATGGCTCTTTTTCTTTTTTCTTATTTTTTTTAAAAAATGTTTTTATTGTGAAAGAAATTTTACAATCAGTGTCTCTGATAATAAAGTCTTCATTTCTTTTTTTTAATTAAACAAATGCTTTATTAACTTCTGGTTTACATCATTCATTTCTGCCAGATTTTGAGTTACAATTTTTTCCCCATTTTTCTCCTACCCACCATCCCAGAATAGCAGTCCCACAAGATATCCCTTCCTCCAATCTGCTCTCTCCCATATCTTCTCCCATACCCCCTTTGACTTTTCCATTAGAGCAAGGTAAATCTCTGTGCCCCAATTCCTGCACATCTTATATCCTAATTACATGCAAAAGAGTATTGATAATAGTATTTATATATATTTGAAACATTTAATTTTAAGACCTCGAATTTCAGATCCATTCCCTTCCTCCCTTGCCACCCATTCCCTCTGGGAAGATAAGTAATTCAGTATTTGTTGTACATGTAT
Organism: Gymnobelideus leadbeateri; assembly: GCA_011680675.1. NCBI lineage: Eukaryota > Metazoa > Chordata > Mammalia > Diprotodontia > Petauridae > Gymnobelideus > Gymnobelideus leadbeateri. The sequence continues at coordinate 21,592 of WOXC01007459.1, read as the reverse complement.
AGCTATGCAAAATATTACCATAGTAGATATATTGGACAAGACTACTTATAATTCCCTCCCACCCATCCCACCCCCCCCCCCCCGACCTGGTCCATTCCCTACTTGATCCTGTCCCTCTTCTATACTGGGTACTTCCAACCTCCCTTCACCCCAAAAATGCCCTCCCATCCATCATCCCTCCTCTCATTCCCCTTCCCCCTATTCTGCTGCAGGGTGAGATACCCCATTTAGTATGTATGTCATTCTCTCCCAGAACCAAATTCAATGAGAATGTGGTTTTGCCTTTTTGCCTTCCTATTCTTCCCCTCCCCTGGAGCCACTTCCCCTTGCTTCTTCTACATGAGATAGTTTACCCTACCCTGTCTCTCCCCATCTCCTCTTGTCACTTTCCTCTCTCACCTCATAATTTCACCCCTTAAGTATCATTCCTTCCCAACAAATTCAACCTATGCCCTCTCTCCATGTATAACTGTAAACATATATACACACATTCACATATGTATTCATATGACCATATACCCTTCTTCCATTATTTTCATACTGAGAAAGGTTTCATCAGTCACAGTTATTGTTTTTCCATGTAGGAATGTAAATAGGTCAACTTTGATAAGTTCTTTTTGATTTCTTTTCCCTGATTACCTTCTCAGGCATCTCTTGCTTCTTGTGTATGGATGTCAAATTTTCTATTCAACTCTGGTTTTTTCCTCAAGAATGCTTGAAAGTCCTCTATTCCACTGAATGACCATATTTTCCCCTGAAATAAAATACTCAGTTTTGCTGGGTAGGTGACCCTTGGGTTCAGTCCCAGCTCTTTTGCCCTCTGGAATATCCCATGCCCTTAGATCCCTCAGTTTAGAAGCTGCCAGGTCCTGGGCTATTCTGATTGTGTTTCCACAATACTGAAATTGTTTCTTCCTGGCTGCTTGTAGTATTTTCTCCTTGATCTGGGGATTCTGGAACCTGGCTATAATATTCCTGGGAGTTTTCTTTTTAAGATCTTTTTCAGGAGGTGATCAGTGGATTCTTTCAACCTCTATTTTGCCCTCTGGGTCTAAGACATCAGGGCAATTTTTCTTAATAATTTCTTGAAGGGTGATTTCTAGGTTCTTTCTTTGATCATGGCTTTCAGGTAGTCCAATAATTTTTAAATTGTCTCTCCTGGATCTATTTTCCAGGTCAGTGGTTTTTCCCATGAGATATTTCACATTGCCTTCTAATCTTTCATTTGTTTGGATATGCTTAACAGCATCTTGATTTCTCATAAAGTCATTAGCTTCCATTTGCTCCAGTCTAACTCTGAAGGAATGAATCTCCTCAGTGAACTTTTGAGATTCTTTTTCCATCTGGCAAATTAGGCTTTTTAATGCATTCTTCTCCTCATTGCCCTTTTGGGCCTCCTTTGCCATTTGAGTTAGTCAATTTTTTAAGGTGTTGTTTTCCTCAGTCAGGCTGTTGACCCTCATTTCATACTTTTCCTGCATCCTTCTCATTTCTCTTCCCAATTTTTCCTCCACTTCTCTTATTTGATTTTTAAAGTCCTTCTTAAGGTCCTCTATGGCCTGTAACCCGCTCATATTTTCCTTTGGGGCTTTTGGAGGAGGATTTCTGACCTCACAATCCCCTTCCTTTCTATGCTTCGATCCTCTTTGCCCCCAAAATAGGAGTCTAAGGTTGCATTTTTCTGTTTATTTTGTTTCCTTTGCCTTGACACGTTGCCACTTAATTACTTGACTTCTGGGCTTGTTGCCACAGTAGAACTCTGCCACCAGACAGGAGAGCTTTTGTCCCAAACGTTGGGGTCTTCACAGCTTTCTGGCAAGCTGGATACCCACCCCAGATCTCCCCCCCAGATCACAATCAGATCCAGGGTGGTTAAAGCAAGAGCGATTAACCCCCAAGACATCACTGGGTCTCCCTACAGTTCGCAGTTCCAGGAACTGGAGCTGCCACTGGAAACTGCAAAATGGTGTGTCTCCTCAGTTGCTTCTAGCTCCCAGGGGAGGAAGCCGAGGCATTCCCCAAATACTGGTCCCAAAGTCCATAGGGCACTAACCTCTCCCTTTGTCCTAGGCATATCTGAGTTGATAATTCTGGAATCGCCACAGCTGCTGGTGTTCTGGGGTCCCCCCAGCCAGCTACTGGCCCGGCCACCCTGGGGCTAAAACTGCAGCTCATATGGACCTGGTCTCGGCTCTCTTCAGGCTGTGTGCTGCGCTGCCGGCTCCCAGAGCGCTGCGCTGGTCCTTCCTGCAGGGCTCCTGGGCTGTCCTCAACAGGAGGTTAGCTTCTCTGTGTCGTTCTGTGCATGCTGGGGCTCCAGAAGTTGTTCAGAGTCCCTTTTTACATAGTTTGGAGGCGATGTGGGGGGAGAGTGCCTTGGATGTACTGTTTCTACTCCACCATCTTGAAGCCTTCCATGGCCCTTTTTCTTATAAACTTGAATCAGATACTTACATATCTTAGAAATTAAACCTTTATCAGAGAAACTTTCTGCCAAGATTTTCCCTAGTTAATTACATCCTGTTTGATCTTAGGGTTGATTAGATTTGTTGTGTGAAAACTTTTTAACTATGTAATCAAAGTCATCCATTATTTTCTTCTGTGTTCTCTATTTTTTGGTCATAGACTTTTCTCCTATTCCCAGATCTGATAGGTTATTTTTTTCCATGTTTCTCTAATTTGTTTATGATGTGACCTTTTGTATCTAGTTCATGTACTCATTTGGAAGTAATCTATGTATAAAGTGTAAGCTTTGATCTAAATCTAATTTCTTCCAAATTATGATACAAATTTTCCATCAGTTTTTGTCAAATAGTAAGTCCTTATCCCAGTAGCTGTATTCTTTTTTTTTCTTTTTGGAGGGGGGAAGGCAGGGCAATTGGGGTTAAGTGAATTGCTTAAGGTCATATGGCTAGTAAGTGTTAAGGGTCTGAGGCGAATTTGAACTCAGGTCCTCCTGATTCCAGGACCAGTGCTCTATTCACTGTGCCACCTAGCCTCCCCTAGCTGCATTCTTTATGTTTGTCAAATATCTTATTAGATACATTGGCTCTTCTCTGTTCTGTAACTAGTCTATTTCAGTATTCTACTTAATTGTTACTTAACTAGTACTATAGTATGGTGTGAGATCTTGTACTGTTATTGTCCATGTATTGGATATGCCAATATAGTAAAAATTATAATACTACCTAAATTAATTTACTTGCTCAATGTCATAGCAATCTGACTACCAAAGGATTACTTTACAAGACTAGAAAAATAATAATGAAGTACTTACATAGGGGCAAAAGTCAAGAACCCCTCAAAAACTTTCATGTTTCCCACTATATAAAGCCCCATATCTGGAAAGTTCTTACAACCTACTTTTCTTGCACCTATCCCTGCATGGCTGGAAGAAATCACAAAACAAGGCTGACTACATCTAAATATTCATTATCTAACCCCAACTAGTTCCTCACGGCTGCACTTGTCTCCTTACTTCTATCATGGTCAGCAAGATGACTTTATTGAAACCATGTAATTTTTCTCAACTCTCTTCTTTCTTCCCCAAAGTCACTACACCCTTACTGATCATTTTAATTTTTCTCCTATATTAAAGAAGGTGGCCCTCTTACAAGACTAACTCTTCCATCTTTGCACTTTGCTCTATCCAATATCTTCCCCATCCCTTGACCTAGCTCTCCTTTAATTATCTGTGCAACTTCAATATGTTCTTGTCTACTGGCTCCTCCCTTTCTCTCCACAAACATCTCAGTTCTCAGATGTACAACTCCTCAGGAAAGCCCACTCCAAACTTTTCCTGCAATATCAACTGAACATGCCCCAAGAGAGAAGGAGAAGATCCAAGGAGGAGAAGGGTAAAGAGATGTTATATTCCAAAAGTACCTTCTCTTGACACATCCTATCTCTTTTTTTCCCTAATCACTTACTACCAAACCTCTTTAAAAAGTCTACATTGAATGCTTCCACAACTATAGCAAGATTCACTATTAGATCTTTTGCAATTTGGCTTTCCCTTTCTATTGAATCTGGCTCCAAGGTCCAGAATAGCTGCCTTATCAAGAAATCTACTTGAGAGGCAATATGGTGTCATGGATAAAGGGTTGGCTTTGAAGTTGAGAAGACTTTGGTTCACATACTAGCTCTGCCATATAATTATTGTGAAAACAACTCACTTTGTCTCACTGCTTAAGACAACTCATTAGGACTCTATATCATATTGAAAGGGCTTAGAAGAGGGAGTTGCCTCATTTGAGAATCCCCTGTAGCAAAAAAAAATCTCTGGTCCAGTTCTTAGTCTTACCCTTGTTATCCCTGAATTTTTTACATTATTTGACATGTTGGGTCCTTCTTTACTTCTTGATATTCCTTCCTCCCTTGGCTTTTGAGACAGTACACATTCACAGTTCTACTACCTTTATGGCTACTCTTTCTCTGTTTTCTCTTCTGGCTCGTTATCCTGCTTCCATCCCTTAAATATAGACGGCAATGAAGGTGCTACTTTAGTCTCCCTTCTCTTTTCCCTACTCTCTTTCCATGCAAAGTCATTCACTCTTGTGGTTTCAGTTATCTTTATTTTACCGTCCCATTTTGCTACAAACCACTAGAACCATATTTCTATCTGGATATCTCCAGCAGTGGCTTAATGGAACCTCAAATTCATTCTCATTCTCATGTCTCTCTCTTTCTCTCCTTCCCTTCCTGTGCCCTTCTCCTGCCCCAACACAACACACAGACATACATACACTAGAAGTTTTAAAATTAAGGTCTGCAGACACTTAGAGGGTTGAAAGGGGTGAAAAAAAACCTTTCAGGCAATTTGTGACGTCAAAACTATTTTCATAATGACACTACAATGTTATTCATTTAAGAAAACACTCATCCCTTTTCCAATTATATTACCTCTGTGAGGCCACACTTTCTTCATATGATTCAATCAAAAATATATCACAAAAGAACAAATGCAGAAGCAGATACGAGAACCTTGTTGTCTTCTATTAGGTCAGACATTAAAGAGATTTGCAAAAATATGTAAAACAATGCCACTATTCTCACTTTTTTTGTTTTAGAAAATATAGTTATTTTCATTCTAAAATGCTGTTAATGTGTAATGGATTCGTTGCTATTAGTTTTAAATGAACTGCTTTTTTATTTATCTGTTTTCATTTCTAGCATATTAAATAACAATAGATTTAACCTACATCAATAAAAGTTCTTTAGGGCTGCTCAATTTTTAAGACTGTGAAGGGGTTCTGAGACCAAAAACTCTGAGAATCAATCACTGATCTAAGTTAACTCACTCAATTTACAAGTAATGAAACTGAGAACCAGAAAAGCAAAGAGACTTACTCAAGGTTGCACAGCTCATTCCTTTCCCCTCAATTACCCCCTTCTACTAACTTCTTTATTTCTGTCAGTGATATCAACATCACTACAATCTCCCAGTCTCACATAAGAATTATCTTAAATTCTTTCCTCTCCATCATACCCATTACTTTCACAATATTTTTTCTCAGCTCTCTACTCCTTTCCCATGTATATCCACTGAGACAGATGCTGCAAGTAGAACGTGTATAGCATAAGAAATATTATGTTTAATGGAGAGGGACAGTAATAAACATGGGACAGCATCTAAGATCAAGGATAGTAATAAAATGCATGGCCTTCAATATCTATAAATGAATGTGAAGACAATGGATAAAAACAGAAAAATAGAGTCTTACACAGGTATCCTCTCATGTCTCACTGAAACTTGATGAGATATGTCTTATGATAGAAATGGGACCATATATACATCCTTTGTGGTACAGAAAAAGGAGATATACTTATAGGAAGAAATCTATGACGTCAAGAAGAAAATCATGGTGGAGAGAATTTGGGTGATGGATATCACTTCCTTTTATTCTATAAATGAAGGAATAAACAGAAGCAATTTTGTTTTACCACATACTATGGACCTTGCAGGCAGAAGGAGGAAATGCAGGATGAGTTTAGGGATTAGATGACAAATTTGGTGAAGAGACATATTCTTTCTCTCTCTCTCTCTCTCTCTCTCTCTCTCTCCATATACATACAAACATATATACATACACATATGTACATATATAATGAAAATAAAAATAATAGCTGCTGAAAAATCTTATGAAAAAGGATAGACAAAATTTTAAAATATAAATTTTACATATATGTATTATATAGAGAGAACTACTTAAATTTTACTAATGTAATTCTCATTCCACAAGGGATAAATGAAGGGGCAAATCTCAAAAGAAACAACAGAAAATGTTAGTAATCACTTGGAGAAATTGTCAATTCACTATCAAAGAACAAATTTTTAAAAATCCTGAGGTATATCCTGAGGTACAGTTATATATGGATAGAGGGCATAGGTTGAATTTGTTGGGAAGGGAGAATACTCAAGGGATGAAATTATGAGGTGAGAGAGGAAAGTGGCAAGAGGAGATGGGGAGAGACATGGTAGGGTAAACTATCTCATGTAGGGGAAGTGGTTGCAAAGGAGGGGGAGAATAAGGAAGGCTAAAAAGGCAAAACCACATTCACATTGAATTTGGTTCAGGGAGAAAATGACATACATACTAAATGGGATATCTCAACCTGCATCAGGATAGGGGGAAGGGGGATGAGAGGAGGGATGATGGATGGGAGGGCATCCTTGTGGTGAGGGGAGGTTGGAAGTACCCACTATAGAAGAGGGACAGGATCATGTAGGGAATGGACCAGGTGGGGGGTGGGATGAGTGGGAGGGAATTATAACCAGCCTTGTACAATATATCTACTATGATAATGTTTTGCATAGCTAGACATGTACAATATATACTGAATTACTTATCTCCCAAGAAGGAATGGGTGACAAGGGAGGAAGGAAATGGATCTGAAATACGAGGTCGTAACATTAAATGTTTCATATATATATGTATATATATATATATATATATATATATATATATATGATATATATTATATATTATATATATATATCATATATATATATATATATATATATATATATACTATTATTAATACTCTTTTGCCTATAATTGGGAGATAAGATGTGCAGGCATTGGGACACAAAGATTCATCTTCCTCTAATGGAAAAGTCGATAAGGGGGTATGGGAGAAGGTATGGGAGAGAGCAGATTGGAGGAAGCGATATCTTGTGGGACTGCTATTCTGGGAGGTTGGGTAGGGGAATAATGGGGGGAAAATGATTGTAACTCAAAATCTGGCGGAAATGAATGATGTAAAACAGAAGTTAATCAAGCATTTGGTTAAAAAAAAATAAAAATAAAATAAAAAAATAAAAAAAAATTGTGAATCAGTTACAAAGTTTGAAAATATATATAAAGAAAATAAATACTAGGAAGCCATATTATGAGTCAAGACATATATGAGGTATAAACCCAGAAGAGAGTAACTCCACAATTATAATCAAAACCTGAGAAAACACATTGTCTTGATCGTGAGAACGTAAAAAAAGGCTGAAATTAATGAAGTGATAAAAAATTATAAATGAAGTAAGAGTTCTGTAGGAAAGAACTGGAAGAAGAATAAATGAATAATAAACAGAGAGAAGAAGATAATACACAAATAATAAGCCTTCTGACAACCATAATTTTTTAAAAGGCTGAATACCATATTTGAAGAAATCACAAATCAAAATGGCACAAATTTAGTGGAATCAGAAGACAAAATAAAGACATCAAGAATCCACTAGACACACTGATCACACCCAGAGAAAAAATACCAAAATGAAAATTTCCAGGAATGTTGTAGCTAAAATCTAGAGATTCTCTCTCTTTTTAACTATTTTTATTTATTAATAAAGAAAAAAGGGGCGGCTAGGTGGCGCAGTGAATAGAGCGTCGGCCCTGGAATCAGAAGGACCTGAGTTCGGAGCCGGCCTCCGACACTTAATCCGCACAAACAAAAACCTAGCCGTGTAACCTTGGGCAAGTTACTTAACCCCAATTGCCCTAAAGGGGCGGCTAGGTGGCGCAGTGAGTAAGAGCGCCGGCCTCGGAGTTCGGATGACCCGAGATCAGATCCGGCCTCAGAAAATGAGCACCCACGCATAAATCAAATGACTAGCCGTGTAACCTTGAGCAAGTTACTTAACCCCAATTGCTTTAAAAAAAAAAAAAAAAAAAAAGAAAAAAAAATAAAGAAAAAAAATGTCATGTGCACAGTAGAACATAGGAAACAATTCAGAATGTATAGCAATAACTTATCATTTCAAGAAAGCCTACATAATAAATTCTTAGCTTTACAGCAGAGAACAAAAGAAAACCTAACAGGAAACAAAGAAAAGATGGACAGCTTTCAACATAATTCACAGAAATCCACAGATTCTCAAAGAAATATTACAAATAGTAATAAAGAAGGATGTCAAGTACCAAGAACCATAGCTAGAATCACAAAAAAAAAAAAAACATTCAGAAAAGGAAACTAAACAAGCCATAAATGAATATAAAAATAAAAAAATCTACCATATGGATTTACTTGTGAATTGTATTAAATATACATAGATTACAGTGTCATATAAATTATTAGCAGAAAAGAAAAAGAATGAATTCCTCCTATAAAACAAAACAGAAACAGAAAACTATATAGAACCAATGTCCCTAACAAATATTGACTGAAACATAAAACTAATCAAGATGCTACAGTAACACTTTAAAAAGATTATATATACACTATGACCACATTAGATTTATACCACAAATGCGAAGTTGATTCAGTATTAGTAAAACTATGAAAATAATACATAATATTAATAAAAATAATTAGAAAAATCTATACTGTAACAATGAGTATAGAAAAGCTTTCAATAAAATACATTTCTGCTTTAAAAAAATACTTGAAAATATTGGAATAAACAGACCCTTCCCTAATATGATAAATGCTGCTTATCTAAAATTAAGGGCTAGATTTATGTATAATATAGAAATGTTAGAGGCTTTGCAATAATATGAAGTTAAAACAAGGATTCCATAATCACCAGAGTTATTTGGTACAGTTCTAGATATGCTATGAATGAGACAAGAAAATAAATCATATGAATAATCATAGGCAGAGGATTTTTTTTTGCAGATAATATGATGATCTAATTATAAAACCCTAGAAATTCTACTAAAATTAATTGGAAAATGTGTAACTCTATCAAAGTAGTAGGATATAAAATAATTTCACAACACAATTAGCATTTCTATATGTTATGAATAAAACCCAGCAGGGAGAGATAGAAAGAGAAATTCTATTCAAATTACTGCAGGGCATAAAATATTTGGAAGTTCACCTACCAGGGGGAATAGAGGAGCTAAATGAAAATAACATAAAGAAATAAACACAGGCTTACTGTAGAAATATCAATTACTGGGGGGGGGGGGGGCAGAGTCAAATGGCAGAGTAGAAACAGGTCCTCTGCACAGCTACAGTTCCCAGCACTTCCAATGCATGTAAAAGGAAACTCTGAACAAACTTTGGAGCTCTGGAACCCAAAAAATGACACAGAGAAGCTAACCTCCTGCTGAAGACAGCCTGGCAGCCCAGCAGGGAAAGGCCAGCACAGCCCTCTGGGAGCCGAGCCCAGCCTGGCATGACCCAGAGGTTTTAGCCCCAGGGTGGGCCTGACCTAACACCAGCTGGAGGGACTCCAGAACACCAGCAGTCGTGGCTGTTTCCAGAATTATCAACACATAGATGCCAAAGACAAAGTGAGAGGTCAGTGCAGTGTGGACTTTGGAACCAGTAGTGGGGAGAGTGTTGGCATTTGCCCCCAGGGAAAGAACCTGTTGAGCTCCCTCAGCACCACAGTGCAGCTTCAGCTCCTGGCCTGCGAACTGGAGGGGGACTGGGTGACCAGTCTGAGGAGTAATTTCTCTTGCTTTAACCTTCTTGGATCTGGATTGCAGACTAGCTAGAGTGGAGGTCCTGGTGTGTGAGACCAGCATGCCAGAGTGTGTGGAGGCTTCAGAGAAGGCAACCAACTAATACCTCTGGCAGCTGAGAAAACCCCAGCATTTGGGACGGAAGCTCCCCTGGCTTGTGGCAGCGTCCTACCATGGCAAAAAAGCCCAAAACTCAAGTAATTGAGTGGCAACATGACAGGCAAAGGAAGCAAAATAAACAGCGTATGCCAACTTTACACTCCTACTTTGAGGACTAAAAGGATCAAAGCATGGAACAGGAGGAAGACAGGGAAGTTAGAAATCCTGCACCAAAAGCTTCCAAGAAAAATACAAGCTGGTTATAGGACATAGAGGACCTTAAGAAGCAAATAAGAAAAGTGGAGAAAAAATTGGGACGAGAAATGAGAATGATGCAAGATAATTATGAAATGAAAGTTAACAGCCTGACTGAGGAAAATAACACCTTAAAAAATAGACTAAGTCAAATGGCAAAAGAGGCTCAAAAAGGCAATGAGGAGAAGAATGCTTTAAAAAGCCAGCTTTGCCAGAAGGAAAAAGAATCTCAAAAGCTCACTGAGGAAAATCATTCCTGCAGAATTAGACTGCAGCAAATGGAAGCTAGTGACTTTATGAGAAATCAAGATGCTGTTAAGCAGATCCAAACAAACAAAAGAATAGAAGGCAATGTGAAATATCTCATGGGAAAAACCACTGACCTGGAAAATAGATGCAGAAGAGATAATCTAAAAATTATTGGACTACCTGAAAGCCATGATCAAAGAAAGAACCTAGAAATCATCCTCCAAGAAATTCTCAAGGAAAACTGCCCTGATAATTTAGAACAAGAGGGTAAAATAGAGGTTGAAAGAATCCACTGATCACCTCCTGAAAAAGATCCCAAAAAGAAAACTCCTAGGAATATTATAGCCAGGTTCCAGAATTCCCAGATCAAGGAGATAATATTACACGCAGCCAGGAAGAAATAATTTGAATATTGTGGAAACACAATCAAGATAACACAGGATCTGGCAGCTTCTACACTGAGGGAGTGAAGGGCATGGAATATAATATTCCAGAGTGCAAAGGAGCTGGGATTGAAACCAAGAATCACCTACAGCAAAACTGAGTATCATGTTTCAGGGGAAAATATAGTCATTCAGTGGAATAGAGGACTTTCAAGCATTGTTTGTTTTGGGGGTTTTTTTGAGGGCAATTGGGGTTAAGTAACTTGCCCAAGGTCACATGGCTATGTTTTTGTTTGTGTGTGCCTTAAGTGTCTGAGGTCAGATCCAAACTCAGGTCCTTCTGACTCGAGAGCCGACGCTCTACTCATTGCACCACCTAGCCGCCCCAACTTTCAAGCATTCTTGATGAAAAAACCAGAGTTGAATAAAAAATTTGACATTCAGATACAAGAAGCAAGAGATGTTTAAGAAGGTAAACAAGGAAAATAAATCATAAGGGACTTATCAAAGTTGAACTATTTACATTCCTGCATGGAAAAATGATCATTGTAAATGATGAAACTTTTCTCAGTATGAAAATAGTTGAAGAAGGGTATATGGGCATATGAATACAATGTGTGTATAAATGTTTACAGGTATACATAGATAGAGGGCACAGGTTGAATTTAATAGGAAGGGTTGGTACTTAAATGGTGAGATTAAGAGGTGAGAGAAGAATATAACAAGAGGAGATGGGGAGAGACAGACTAGGGTAAACTATCTCATATAGAAGAGGCAAGAGAAAATGGTTACAATGGAGGGGAAGAACAGGAAGGCAAAAGGGAATGAGTCAACCTTATTCTCATTGAATTTGGCTCAGGGAGAGAATTACATACATACTAAATAGGATATCTCACCCTATAGGAGAGTGGGGGGAAAGAGAGAGGATGATGGAAGGGAGGGCAGATGGGGGGGAGGGAAGTTGGAAGCCCCCACTTTTGAAAAGGGACAGGATCAAAGTAGAGAATATTACAAGTGGGAATTGGGATAGGAGGGAGGGAAATATAGTCAGTCTTTTACAATATATCTACTATGGTAATGTTCTGCATAGCTACACATGTACAACATATACTGAATTGCTTATCTTCCCAGAAAGGGTGGGTAACAAGGGAGGAAGGGAATGAATCTGGAATTCAAAGTTTTAAAATCAAATGTTTAAAAATATATAAATACTATTGTTAATACTATTTTACATATAATTGGGAAATAAAATATACAGGCATTGGGGCATAGAGATTCACCATGTTCTACTGGAAAAGTCTAAGGGGGTATGGGAGAAGATATAGGAGAGAGCAGATTGGAAGAGGGGATATCCTGTCGGATCGCTATTCTGGGGTAGTGCGTAGGGGGAAAATGGGGGAAAATTGTAACTCAAAATCTGGCAGAAATGAATGATGTAAACCAGAAGTTAAGAAAGCATTTGAAAAAATATATATATATTTTTTTTAAAAACTGGGGAAAAAAATCTAAAAAAAAAAGAAATATCAATTACTCGTGGTGGAGCCAGGCCAACAAAATTTTTTAAATGACCACATAACCTAAATTAATTCAGTGCTACATCAAGCTACCACACAGAATAAGTTAAACTCATCTACATGAAGACAAGATCAGGAAGCTTAAGGAAAATAATGAAAAATTACAATAGGAAAGCAGATCTAGCAGTATTAATAAGTCTATTGGTCAGTCAGTAAGTAATTTTTAGGTACCTATTATATGAAAGGCACTGTGCTAAGCACTACCCTCAATTTACTCAAAATTTATTGATCCAAAACTATATCATAAAACAATAATCATCAAAACTATTCATCATTTATTAAAATATTAGAAAAGTTTATCAGTGGGATGGCTTAGGTGCATAACATATGTAGAAATGGAATGAAACTATTCTCCTTGATTTGCTTGAGCTCCCTTATTATCTAGGAGAAGCTGAAATAAATTAGGAATCAAAATTAACCAATCAGGAGGCAGAATAAGTGTTGCTCAAGTTTGACACACCAGTGATTGTTTTGCAGTGGCCACTGGGCAAACCCAGAACACTTCTTCCGTGCCAGTGTCCAAAGGGCTGGCTCAAGCTCGGCCACACTGGCCCCAAACAGAGAGAGTTTGCATAAACATCCTGGTTCCAGGTACTCTGCTTCATTCTATTCTCCTGTCTCTCTGTTTTTTTCTTTTTTTTTTTTTTGGTGGGGGAAAGGCAAGGCAATTGGGGTTTAGTGACTTGTCCAAGGTCACACAGCTAGTAGCTGTCAAGGGTCTGAGGCCCAATTTGAACTCAGGTCCTCCTGACTTTGGGGCCAGTGCTCTATTCACTGTACCACATAGCTGCCCCCTCCCTTTATTTTAAAACCATATAAACCACTCTCTAAACTCCTAATTTTTGGAGCAGCATACTAGTTTCTGTCGCTCCCCACATGCCTGTGTACTGTACTCACGCAATAAATGATTCTAGGTTTTGCACTTGAACTGCTCTTCTATTCTTTATGTTCAGGTGGACACTGTACCCCAAATAATCATTCTGCCATAATTCATCACATACAAAAGAATATGTTATTGTCATTTGTCCTTCATGATCAAATAAGACTAAAATGACATCACCATATCAGGGTCAACTTACAGTGTTTCCAGTTGGGGCTGATCATACCAACACAAGCTTGCTCAGGTCAGGCACAAATTGTCTATGTGATTATTTGGGAGAGAGATGTCTCTAAATTTGCACATCTCACATTTCTTTTGTGCTTTCTCAATTCTGCTTGGCTCATAGAGCACAGCACCTTCATTAAGGTGAGCATGCCATGCTGGATAATCATCTCTTCCCCATGCCTCACAACCAATATCATGGTTTTTCAGAGAGACCTTGAGAATGTTCTTGTAAGGGTAAGCAGAGGGTTCAGTAAACCCAAAGACACTAACTCCTGCAGTAAAGATTCACAATTCTGTTAAAAATAGCTGGAAACAATAGAAACCAGTCTGATAGAAAATAGGCTTAGAAAAATATCAGAACATATGGCAAAATAAGCTCTAAATGGATAAATATTAACTAGGATATAAAGGATCACATCAGAAACAAAGCAAAAGAATAAGGAAAGAGAAACGGCTATAAAAAGTGAAGAAGAGGAGCAGGTAGGGGGCACAGTGAAGAGAGCACTGGCCCTGGAGTCAGGAGGACCTGAGTTTAAACTCAGCCTCAGATACTTGACACACTTACTAGCCATGTGACTTTGGGCAAGTCACTTAACCCCAACTGCCCTCCAAAAAAAAAGTGAAGAAGAGTTCTTAAAGTACACAGAATATATAGTGGACAGTTTTGATTACAGAAAATCTAAAAGATTTTGTAAAACAATCAATGGAACTAAAATTATCAGAGAAATAATTACATGGGAAAAGTTTACATCATTTCTATAATAGAGAGTTGATATATAGCCTAAAGACGTGTGTGTGTGTATGTGTGTGTGTGTGTGTGTGTGTGTGTGTATTTAATTATATAAAAAGAAATGGAATTCTAAGTAGCTAAACAGTTTAAGGACATCATCGAGCAATTCTCAAAAGATGAAAAGCAAGCTATCAACAACCATATAAAAATGATCCAGATTACTAAGACAAATGGAAATGAAAAAAACTCTAAGGTTACAATTCACACCCATCATATAAGAGAAGATGACAAAAATGGAAAATAAAAATCATTGGAAAGGATATGGGAGGAAGGGCACAGTAAACACACAACTGGAGCTGTGAATTAGTCCAATTATTATGGAAATCAATTTTGAATTGTACTTCCAAATTACTAAATGCTACATACGCTTTGACCTAGCAGTAACACTATTAAGAACTTAACCCTAAGGGGTCAGAGAAATAGGGAAAGAATATATATACACAAAAATAGCCATAGTCACACTTTTTGTTATAGCAAAGAATCATAACTAAAGGGATGACCATTAATTGGAGAAAAGCTGAACAAATTACAGCATATAAATATTATTGAATATTATATTGTAAGATGAGGATACTTTTGTGAACTAATACAGGGTGAGATGAGCAAAACCAGTGAACAATTTACACAATGTACAAAAATTATCAAGAACAACAATTTTGAAAGACTTAAGTACTCTGACCAATGCCAACTGGTGCCAACTGCAATAGCCACCCTGATAATGAAGTATGGTTTCTACTTCCTGACAAAAATGGAGTAGAGGTGCCAAATGGGACATAAATCTCAGACTTAGCCAGTAACCAGTATATAAAATTATTTTACTTGATCATGTTAACTTGTTACAATGTTTTTTGGTGGGGTAGGGTCCAGTCATGGTGATAATAAAAAAAAAAGGAACAAAAGAGTTTCAATGAAGATTTCAAGAAAATATACAGAAGACTTCTAAAAGGGGTTCAGAGGATGAGAGATTGACTATTTCTGAGAACTAATGTAAGCAATTCAGTGTATGTGTGTGTGTGTGTGTGTGTGTGTATACACTCACATACACCTACATATATATACATATATTTTTAAAAGCAAGATACACATAATAATATTCACAGTTTCACATAACTTTTTGTGCTCTTTGTATATGGAAATGTTAGTTTTATTGCTGCTTTTCAAGTTTAGAATGACCAAAATTTTTAAATTATAAAAAATGCATAAGATAGAATGCACAAATAAAATAATCTTCATGATGACTAAAAAGTTATGACATTTTATGCACAATAATTAATTTACATATAAATAGTTTCACAACAATTTTAATTAGCCATATTGATATGCTATGTTGTTAAGAATAAATTATTAAAAATAAATTAAACTATGGTTTCCAAAATGAGGGCTGTGATAGCTCAGCTATATTTTGCCCAGGTCAAGCTACATCTGGAGCTTATTGAGTTCTGGGCACCACATTTCAAAAAGATATAGAAAGCTAGACCATGTTCACAATAGGACAACCCAGATGGCAATGAGGCTGGAGAACATGGAAAATAATGATTATTAAAAATGATTGGGGATGTTTTGCCTAAAAAAAGGATGATTTAGAGGGGACATAATAGCTGTTTCCAAATATTTGAAAGGCTGTCATGAGGAAGAACCATTATACTTTCTAGTGGTACCAGAAGGCAGGACAAGGAGTGATGAGTAGAAATTACAGAGAGATAGATTAAAGCTTGATGTAAGGAAAAGCATCCAAGCTATCAAAAACATCCCAAAACAGCATGGGCTGCCTCAGTCTTTCCTGGTTCCATTCAGTGGGAGTCTTCACACATTACCTTAGGATGCTGAAAGAATGCTTAGCCAGATATTTTTTGGGCTAAATAATCTCACAGCTTCCTTCCAGCTCTGAGATTCTATGATGTGATGACGTTTTTAAAATACTTGTGCAGTTTGTTCTACTTTGTCCAAGACAGAGGATCTATCAACAATGGATGAAAGTTGCAGAAAGGCTTGATGTAAAAAAAAATCATAAAAATTACAGCTTGCCTTAATAACTGGAGCCCCATTATTGGAGTTGGAATATCACTTACCGTGGAAAAAATTCCTTTTTGAGTACAGTTTGAACTAGATGACCTTAATTGTCGCTTCAAATTCTGAGATTCTATGATTCCACTTTCATTGCAACTACCCAAGTGAGAACTTTGTCACATCTTGCCTAGGGTATTATACAACACATCAAATTGATCCTGATTCTCTTGTGAGATGGTTGGGTTGGGAGGGGACAGACAATTTGCAATGATTCCTCATTGCCCAACCAAAGAAACTATATATTCCTTTTTCCTGGCATTTAAGTCCTTCCACTATCCCCCTTCTGCAACAGATTGTAGCAGGTAATTGAAAAAAGAAGAAAAAAGCTTAGACATATGTACTACAGAATTAAAACATGGGTGCTGAGTGTACAAGTAGAATAAATTCATTTAGGGATCACTGTACATGAAAGCAGAGGTAGTAATCACTACATATAACTGAAGGGTGAAAGAAGGTCTCAACCTTATAATTCCTTTGAATTAATGGACAACTCTCTGAAATTCCTATTAAAATTCATGGTTAGTTTGGAGGTATAACACATGGCTCCATCATTATCTGTGAACACATTACCATTAATTCTTTTATCAGTCTCCTGAGAAGAGAGGACCCAAAAGAATGAAACAAAGGAAAACAGGTTTTAATAAGGAGTGAGAAAAATGAAGCTTCACAGCAAACTCAGGTATATTTGTTTAGAGTCAGCTAAGGGCACTGAAACCTTGGAAAAATGGATACACTTCAATGGACATGGGAAATCCATTCAGGAAAGAAGAATGAAATATGTGTAATTCATAACTTTCAGTAGGGCCACTGGCCCTGACTTTCTATATAGCCTTTAAGGTAGTTGTTTATTGTGAAAAGAACTCTAGACTGGAAATAAGTAACTGAGATCTAGTCCTGGTTTTGCTATCAGATAACTATATGACTCTGGTCAGGTAAGAGGGGAATGGAGTCCAGGAACGGGGAAGTGATAGTCTGACTTTCCTGTGGCCTCATCAGTCACATCTGGAGTAGTATGCATAGTTCTGGGAGATATAATTTAAGGAAGATATTGATAATTACAAGTGTGTTCAGAGAAGGGAAACCCTAATGGCAAAGGGCCTTTAATCTATGTCATATAATGATCTGTGGAAGGAAATGGGAGTATTTAGCCTGACAAAGAGAAGTCTTAAGGAGGATTATGATAGCTGTCTTCAAGTAGCTGAAGACAGCTGTCTTGTGAAAGAGGAGGGATAAGGCTTCTTTGGCTTGACCACAAAGGGCAGAATCAAGAACAATGCATAGAAGTTGAAAAGAAACAAATTTAGGTGCTGATATCAGGGAGAAAAAACTCCTAACAACTGGTGCTGTTGAGAAGTAGCCTCAAGAGTTAGTACATTTCTCCCTCTTTAGAGGTCTTCAAGAAGAAGTTGGATGATCATTTGGGGGAAATACCATAATTTCATTTCACATATGGGTCAAGGTACATGTCCATTAAGGTTTTTCTCAGATCTCCAATTCTATGATTTTTTCACCACTCTTGGACTTAATTTCTTCATCCATAAAACACTTTAATTGGTTTTGAGGATCTTTTCTAGGCCTAAAATCCTATGATAATCATTACATACCTCAAGCAAGTCTCTCCTGAAAGAAGCATATCCAAGACAAGGGAGAAGCAGGTTTGTCTATGTTCCTTTGTTTCACTGTGCTTCCTGTGGGGAAAATGTATCTCCACACCTTTCTTCTTGCCAATGTTATGCTGAGTCGGGTAGGAATAGAAGTGACAATTGGTCTATTCTGAGGTGAATTCCTAACCATCCCAAATATCATGAGCTGCTTTGTATACTGTAATAGGTGGAAATCATTTTCTGAAACAGGGCACAACCGTAATTTTAAGACAAACCAAGTGCTACAGGGAACACCGTCTATTCTTTTTGATTTGAGTCTTAAACCACAACTGGTACACCTTTGAGTCTGTTCGTTTTGTTTTTTTGTTTTTTGTTTTTTTTTTTTTTTTTTGCTGCTATAGGTCAAGTTAATGTCTTCGGGATTTTTGTTCATTTAGTCAAACCAGCTGTGCACACCAGGGGGCACTATGATGAAATGTTAGTGTTTTTCATTCATTTTTACTCTAGTTTACATTCCACAGTAATTTGGGGGTGAAGGTTTATCCAGAAAAAAAATCCAGCAATGAGTATTTGTCATGTTGAATATCTGGTTGTCTCTAACCTGTTTAATTGGTTTTAAGAAAATCATAAAATCATAAAATCCTAGTGTTATACAGGACTTCCGAGGTCATCCAGTTCAATCCATACTTAAATAAGAATCAGAATATCTAACAAGGGATAATCTATCATTTCTCAAAGACCTCTAATGAAGGGGGGTCTAATATCTCTTGCAGCAGACTATGGCCTATTTTTTTTAAACAAATACTTTATTAACTTCTGTTTTACATCATTCATTTCTGCCAGATTTTGAGTTACAATCATTTTCCCCCCATTATTCCCCTACCCAACCTCCCAGAATAGCAGTCCCACAAGATATCGCTTCCTCCAATCTGCTCTCTCCCATACCTTCTCCCATACCCCCATCGACTTTTCCATTAGAGGAAGATGAATCTTTGTGTCCCAATGCCTGCATATCTTATCTCCCAATTATAGGCAAAAGAGTATTAATAATAGTATTTATATATATATTTGAAACATTTAATGTTACGATCTTGAATTTCAGATCCATTTCCTTCCTCCCTTGTCACCCATTCCTTCTTGGTATATAAGTAATTCAGTATATGTTGTACATGTCTAGCTGTGCAAAACATTATCATAGTAGATATATTGTACAAGGCTGCTTATAATTCCCTCCCACTCATCCCACCCCCCACCTGGTCCATTCCCTACATGATCCTGTCCCTCTTCTATAGTGAGTACTTCCAACCTCCCCTCACCCCAAGGATGCCCTCCCATCCATCATCTCTCCTCTCATCCCCCTTCCCCCTATCCTGCTGCAGGTTGAGATATCCCATTTAGTATGTATGTCATTTTCTCCCTGAACCAAATTCAATGTGAATGTGGTTTTGCCTTTTTAGCCTTCCTTATTCTCCCCCTCCTTTGCACCCACTTCCCTACATGAGATAGTTTACCCTACCATGTCTCTCCCCATCTCCTCTTGCCACTTTCCTCTCTCACCTCATAATTTCATCCCTTGAGTACTCTCCCTTCCCAACAAAATCAACCTATGCCCTCTATCCATATATAACTGTAACCATATACACACACATTCACATATGTATTCGCATGACCACACCCCCTTCTTCCATTATTTTCATAGTGGGAAAGATATCATCAGTCACAGATATTGCTTTTCCATATAGGAATGTAAATAGTTCAACTTTGATAAGTTCCTTCTATTTCTTTTCCCTGATTACCTTCTCAGGCATCTCTTACTTCTTGCTAGATGTCAAATTTTCTATTCAACTCTGGTTTTTTCCTCAAGAATGCTTGAAAGTCCTCTATTCCACTGAATGACCATATTTTCCCCTGAAACAAAATACTCAGTTTTGCTGGGTAGGTGACCCTTGGGTTCATTCCCAGTTCTTTTGCCCTCTGGAATATCATATTCCATGCCCTCCATCTCTGTAAGAGAGCTGCCAGGTCCTGGGCTATTCTGATTGTGTTTCCACAATATTGAAATTGTTTCTTCCTGGCTGCTTGTAGTATTTTCTCCTTGATCTGGGGATTCTGGAACCTGGCTGTAATATTCCTGGGAGTTTTCTTTTTGGGATCTTTTTCAGGAGGTGATCGGTGGATTCTTTCAACCTCTATTTTGCCCTCTGGATCTAAAACATCAGGGCAGTTTTCCTTGAGAATTTCTTGAAGGGTGATTTCTAGGTTCTTTCCTTGATCATGGCTTTCAGGTAGTCCAATAATTTTTAAATTGTCTCTCCTGGATCTATTTTCCAGGTCAGTGGTTTTTCCCATGAGATATTTCACATTGCCTTCTAATCTTTCATTTGTTTGGATCTGCTTAACAGCATCTTGATTTCTCATAAAGTCATTAGCTTCCATTTGCTCCAGTCTAACTCTGAAGGAATGAATCTCCTCAGTGAACTTTTGAGATTCTTTTTCCATCTGGCAAATTCGACTTTTTAAGGCATTCTTCTCCTCATTGCCCTTTTGGGCCTCCTTTGCCATTTGAGCTAGTCTATTTTTTAAGGTGTTGTTTTCCTCAGTCAGGCTGTTGACCCTCATTTCATACTTTTCCTGCATCCTTCTCATTTCTCTTTCCAATTTTTCCTCCACTTCTCTTATTTGATTTTTAAAGTCCTTCTTAAGGTCCTCTGTGGCCTGCAACCCACTCATGTTTTCCCCTGGGGCTTTTGGAGCAGGACTTCTGACCTCACAGTCCTTTTCCCGCTCTATGCCCCCAAAATAGGAGTCTAGGGTTGCATTTTTCTGTTTCCTTTGCCTTGGCATGTTGCCACTTAATTACTTGACTTTTGGGCTTGTTGCCACACTATGGCTTTAAGGCCAGATAGAGGAATTTTCGTCCCGAACGTGTGGGGGGCAACTTCCGTTTCTGGCAAGCTATAAACCCACCCACAACTTCCACCCTAGATCACAATCCAGATCCAGGGAGGTTAAAGCAAGAGCGATTACCCCCCAAGACTGATCGCTGGATCTCCCCACGATTTGTAGGCTGGGAGCCGGAAATGCCTCTGAAAACTACACAGTGGCCTGTCTCCTCAGCAGCTTCTAGCCCCCAGGGGAGGGAGCTGACGCATTCCCCAAATACAGGTCCCAAAGTCCATAGGACACTAACCTCTTACTTTGTCCTAGGCAAGTCTATGTTGATAATTCTGGCGTCTCCACAGTTCCTGGTGTTCTGGGGTTCCTCCAGCAGGCTGCTGGCCCTGCCGCCCTGGGGCTAAAACCTCGGCTCACGTGGACCTGGGCTCAGCTCGGCTCCTGCGCTCTGTGCTCTGCGCTCTGCCGGCTCCCAGACCGCTGTGCTGGTCCTTCCTGCAGGGTGCTGGGCTGTCCTCAGCGGGAGGTTAGCTTCTCTGTGTCGTTCTGTGGGTGCTGGGGCTCCAGAAGATTTTCAGAGTCCTTTTTTACATAGTTTGTGGAGAATCTGGGGGCAGAGAGGCTTGGAGGAGCTGTTTCTACTCCGCCATCTTGGCTCCGCCC